>JAMXBB010000012.1:34769344-35369344 GCA_024138015.1 Lumnitzera littorea
CCCCCCCCCCCCCCCCCCCCCCCCCCCCCCTCGCCACATGGCAAAATGTGGTGCAAAAGTGAAATCATATTCTTAGAAAGTTATTTTGCAATGGTATTTCATAAATTACTTTCACCTAGACCCCTTTGTTAGGAAATAGTTTGCCCCAAAGAGGGTAAACACACCTATTACTCGATTATGTACGAGTACAGCTTCTAAAACACATGTTTAATATTTGATAGCATTTGGTGTTTGATATTGTGAGACCAACTTAATAATATTAACAAGTGGTCCTACACATGCCCAAGCCTATAAAATATCCATTAAAATTCCATGAATTTTATTTTAAATCATATATAATATTAAAGAAAATAAATTTATTTGAAATATCAACACAATTAATATTTTATAATATGACGTAATTACTATTATATAGTTTTGTTATTATATGTATGTTTCATATGGCTATTGATGGTTTTTCCTATATTTAAATAAAATGTCACACCATTTAAAAAGAAGCTCAACTATTTAAATTATAAAAATGCAACATCCTTAAGTTAAGAGTTGTGCTATTTTGTATCAAATCATTTAAAGATTGCAATTAGGACTAGCAATTTGTATTAACTTGGTGTGTCTTACGTCTATATCCAAGCAGATTCGTGTCTTGAAAATCTTAACCTATAATCCGACTTATTTATTAATCGTTGTAGACTCCTAATTTTTGCCCCTCTATAAGTCCTAATTTTTTATTTTTTTAAAAAGGGTCTTAATTAAAAAAAATAGAAAAATAAATAATAATAATAATAATAAAAGATAAAAATAATAAAAATTGACAAATGATAAAAATAACAAAAAAAAATGAGAAAAAGAAAAAAATTAAAAGGATTTTTTAGATTTTTTTTTGGGAAGTAAATTATTTTAAGGACAAATAGTTTTAGTTTTAGTTTTAGTTTTAGCTTAGTCCGAATAATTATTTTAGAAAGCCACGTGGTTTAAGTATAATTTAATTGTACCAAATGTCAAGGCATAGGCCAATGGTCTAATGAATAAGTATTAAAGTATGGGCATTGGATTAGCTTAAGTCACAGGTTTAAATCTCACTAAGCACGAATGTGTTTTTTTTTTATTATTATTTATTTCATTGAGTGTACAAGATTCATATTTAATCAAATCTTTTGAATCTAGTTTGATTAAATTTGGATTGATATAAAGGATTCGGATCTAATTTAATTAGAGACAAAAGATATGATTTGATATGATCTGATATGATCTTGTTTGGCTTTTATAAATATACATACACCTGAAAGAATCCTATGTCCACGGTGAAAAATGAAAAACACACAGCTCCTTATGCACTATCTTCCAGATCACGAACAGCAGTAAACTCCAATCGTAATTTCATCACTGCTGAATACGCTAACAACAAGTCACTTTCACAGTAACGAACACTACGATCACCACCATCCATGTAGCTATAGCCACAACTCTAGTGACACTCCACGACCAAAGCTCTTTACTGCACATGCGTTCAAATCTGTGCACCCACACGGCTCCGATCAGCACTCCATCCACATTCGCGAGTAGTGATTCAACGCATTGACAAACACTACTGATTTCGTCGAATATCAAGTCAGCAGTAACCTGATTACACGTTGAAGCAATTTCATGTCTTGAACTCTACCATTAGAACCGCACACACACACTTGAAGACTGCACACACGAGCCCAATACTCCAAGCAGCAAGTCCATCTCAAGATCACCAACGTTACAAGCATTGTCTATACGTGGGTAAAACAAGTCAAGGTTTGAATTCTTCAATTTTTTTTCTTTTTCTTTCTCTTTATTGATTTATCTATTATTATTACTATGTTGTTATATTATTATTATTATGTTATTAGTTCCTTAGCTATTTAACATATATATGAGCATATTAGTTTAGGTAACTTTTAGTATTAGTTTTTATATCAAGTTTATTTCCTGATGTTGTTAATTTATTTAGGTAAATCATTATTTAATAATGAAAATATAGATATACATGCATATATTAACATAGGTGTTTTTTAGTATTAGTTTTCTTATAGATTAAGTATTGATTTAAGTGTTTACAATATAGATATATACTTATATATATGCTAGTTTAGGGATTGTTAGGATTAGGATTAAGATTAGGATTAGGATTTTGATTTTTTAAGGATTGTGTTTTTTAGGTATTCATCACGTAAAAAGTTGTCTTTTAAAAAAAAATTAATAAAGACCTTTTAAAAAAAAAAAGGATTTTTAGAGAATCTTTTATAAAATAACAATACTCATGAGTTAGGACTCTTTAGATTATTTTTTTAAAAATAAAATAAAATAAACCGAATAAATTAAAATGTAAACTCAGCTGGTTTTTAAAATTAAAATCAATCAACACATTAAATTTTTTGGAAAGAACTACGGTTATCTAATCCCAACTAACAGGTACGTAAACACCTTCGAGGCGATGATAAAATATAAAGAAACTTAAGTTCTTTTTCATTTGATTTTAATTTTATTTTGTTCTTAAAAAAATATTATAATTAGAAGAATAATTCTAATTTCGGTAAATAGATGGTGGTACCTATTAGGGTTTAATAGGTTAGCCCTTGGATTTGGATTTCTCTAGTTTGTATTGAAGTGAAATTTAAGACCGATAGCTAAATCGTAATCAATCTACCTAATTGATTACGGTTTTCTTTTCTTTTTTTTGACTTTAGTCGGATGGCGACTCCAAAAATTTTTATAAATAAAAAAAACCTAGAATTTCTCAATTTCTTTAGTCGAGGGTTAATATTAAATGGGTTAGGATTTAGTATTAATTAGAAATGGGAAATTAATTTTAAATAAAAGAAACCGAAAAATTAGGCTTGACAGTTTGGTGACTCTACCGGGGACGTTAGAGGGTTAGCCACTAGAATTTACTGAAAATAGGATTATTATTTAAAAAAATAAAAAAATATAAATAATAAAATAAAAAAGAGAGAAAAAAAAAAGAGAACTAAGGTATGTTATTTTATATATTTGTTTATTTTATTTCTTTTTACTAACGTCTTCTTTTTTTTTTTGTTGCAGTTTAATTAAGGAGGTAGTTTTGGAGGTTTACTTTTATTATATTTTTCTACATCATAAATGCATAGTAGATACAATAAGAACCAGGCAGTCTTAGAATCTTAGGAAGGGGGCCATTGTGTAAGTTTTGGATGTTGTGGGGCAACCATCTTTCGGGGCCGATCAGGCTACCCCACTCAAGTTCAGATACGATCACATAACTGTTGCTTTGAAAAAACACGGTGGTTGCAAAACTTGAGAACCTTTAAAACCTATCATTTGCATCACATGGAAACATTTTAAGAAAAAAAAAAATCATAAGAACCTATGATGTGCAAACCTAAATGGACAAGGGTAATTGTGAAGTTGCAGTTGTAATATTTCTCCATAAATAATTTGTAATAATTCTATTTAAAGTTTAGAATAGGTGATGATTGTAATTTTGATTTTTATTACATAACTATGGCTAGATCAAGTCAAGGGGCTTCCAAATAGATCTATTTCTACCCATCTCATTGGCCCTAAAAGATACTCTAGACATGATTCTAACTTTTTAGCCCAAATAAGTAAGAATTTATTAGGAACAAGATTGGGCTTATCTTGCCTTTATAGAAGAGCCCTATAAATATTACCTTAGTGTATGCCTTAATACATCTATGGGAGCCCGAATTTATCGCTTTTTGTTTGAGCCCACATTAGCTGAGCCGAACCCTCATAGAGTAAATAGAAAACAAAAAATAAAAATAAAAAAGGAAACAAAACAAAAAGAATCAAACCTGTAAAATAATAGACAGTTATCATTTTTCCTAGTATTCTACCAACTAGAAATATTCATTCTTTTAGGTAAATTTAACATTTTGCAAATATGCTTCTTCATTTGGAATAAATAAGATTTAGATATTTTCTTTGTTTAGTCTTTTATTCTTTAGAATTCCACGCTTGTAAATAGACATTCAGTAACGATAAATTGTATAGGCTTGTATATAGAATTCTATGAAAGCAATCCTCTGTAATCATCCATTTACAATCCCATCACTTAGGCTCTATAACATGAAAGCCTTAACTTTTTCTCTCTCTTTAAAAAAAAAAAAGAAAAAGAAAAAAGAAAAAAAAGAAAAGAAATTTGCTAACAGTTACAAATCTTTATGAGACTCGGGACAAACACAATCACTTGGCCCGTTAAGGCAGCTAACCTAAATAGATTCACTTGGCCCGAGAAAATAACTAACCAAACCAGAACCCTAACCCATTAAGATGATTCAACCAACTCAAAGCCCTTGAGCTATTGAGTCCAAACACGAATCGAGTTAAAACACGAGACTGTGAAATATTATCCTAAGCTTGATCTCCGGTACAAACAAAAAGGGCAATTTATTAGACCCTTCAACTTTAGAAGTTGTCAATGCCGGCCCATTTGAACTTTAAAGAACCTGACCCAAAATCACATATGGAAGCTTAGGGGCATTAAGACCTATAAGTCTGGGGCATGGGGCCTTTGGTCTTTGAAATTTTATAACTGAGGTATGTTCCAAGGAATTGGGGAGTAAGGTCTGTCATCACCTTAAGGTCAATCCATCCTTATGTAAGGAATTGGTAACTCATGTTTAAAAGGTTTAGAATGAAAAGAGGCGAGTTATATCCTATACACTAACTCTTAAACACTTTGAGAGATGAGAGATATCATGGTGAGGATATTTTGGACTCATTCCTTAAAGGAGGTTCATTTTGAACTTGATACGTATACCGAAATGAAGTTAGGCATTTATTTTCAAATCCAAAACACATTTATCCCTTGTTAACCCCGTTGAACTATTTTGGAGTCATTTCAAATGTAAACCTTGTCAATAACCACCCTATAGTGGGGTAATTCGAAGGGTAAGGTCATTAATTAAGAGAGAAGGATAAAACTGATTTGTGCTTACCTTAATAATAACAATTTAAAGATAATTTTTATTTTCAATAAATTGTTACCATTGAAGAAGAGCCAATACTTTTACAAATGCCTCAAAGGTCACACATACCTTATCCAAGCCCATATACTCTGAACCTATGGATTTAAGGCCTTAATTCATCTGGAGATAAAAATTGACAAAAGAGATAGTTATTTTTAGGGAGAGAAAAGAAAAGAAGAAAAAAGAAAAAAAAAAACAAGAAAAAGGAAAATGAAGAAATACCTAAATATCGGGCTTGAGAAAATTCCTAACCAAAGAAGGCTCGAGTTGGTCTAAAAACACAAGGCCTTGAATCACATCCCCAATCATAAATGTAGAACCTCATATTAGAATCACGTTCTCAACCACAAACCAAAAACTCCATATTCTATTCAAAATCATACTCTAAATCATGAATATAAACCCTTTCTATCTGCTCAATTCTCAAACACAAGACCTCCCTACTCAAAACTCTTTTAATTTTGAAGAACAATTTATTTAAGATAAAAATTATTTTTGAAACTGGGGCAAGCACACATCTAATTTATTCCTAAGGGTTTTTGACTTGCACACCCGGGTTAGATGAAAGTAATTCTTTCAAAATAGGCCTTCTCGTTAATCCCTTTTGAAACCATTTGACCAAAAGCTAAATTTACAATACCGAACCCAAAAAGACCTAACAGATCGATCAAAGCGTATCACTTGCAAATTGGACCATAATTTTTGGAATAGTAATCAAGAGCGATGTCTAAACTAAGAGTGCGTAAGGAAGTCCTCTTCGACTAGATTAATCGTGAGTTACCTTTTCCTTACAAAATGAATGTTTAAGGAAGCTCATTGTCCAAGTTACAAACTAAGGTACATATGAGATACCTTATAGGATTATAGCGTTTTCTTTTTAAATAGGAATTTGTATCCATTAGCAAACTTTCAAGGAAAAAGAAGGAAAAAAGAAAATGAAAAGACATGAAAAGGAGAGAGAGAAAGTGGAGGCTTGTTACAAGTTTTTCCATTCATTTTCCAATCCATTCCTTCTATAATGGCTAAATTTTCAATTCATGTTATAAATAGTTTTCACCAAATTCATTGTTAGTAAATTTCTCAAATCAAGATTTTTTTTTTGAGTTAGTTATGCTCCTTAGTTTTTTACTTTCAACAGTCAATAGAGTTTAAGCGAGTTCGAAGGGTACTTACCCTTTATCCATTTTCTTAAGGTCTTAGCTAGCTTAAGAAGCGCTTTGACCGCTTTAGTTAGTCGGCTCATTAGGGCATGACCAAATTTCTTTGTTCTTTAGGTCTTAGCCAGCTCAAAGGGCGCTTTGACCACCTTGGTTAGTCAACTCATTAGGGCACGACTAAATTTCTTCGTTCTTTAGGTTTTAGCCAGCTCAAAGGGTACTTTGACTACCTTGGTTAGTCAGCTCATTAGGGTATGACCAAGTTTCTTCACTCTTTAGGTTTTAATCAGCTCAAGGAGTGCTTTGACTGCCTTGGTTAGTCAACTTATTAGGGCACGACCAAATTTCTTCGTTCTTCAAGTCTTAGCCAGCTTAAAGGGTGTTTTGACCGGCTTGGTTAGTCAGCTCATTAGGGCACGATCAAGTTTCTTGGTTCTTTAGATCTTAGTTAGCTCAAAAGGTGCTTTGATCACCTTGATTAGTCAGCTCATTAGGGCACGATCAAGTTTCTTCATTTTTTAGGTCTTAGCCAGCTTAAGGAGTGCTTTGACCACCTTGGTTAATCAGCTCATTAGGGCACGACCAAGTTTCTTCATTCTTTAGGTCTTAACCAGTTTAAAGAGTGCTTTGACCGCCTTTGTTAGTTAGCTCATTAGAGCATGACTAAATTTCTTTGTTCTTTAGGTCTTAGTTAGCTCAAAAGGGCGCTTTGACCACCTTGGTTAGTCAGCTCATTAGGGTACAACTAAGTTTCCTTATTTTTTAGGTCTTAGCCAACTCAAAGGGCGCTTTGATCGCCTTAGTTAGTCAGCTCATTAGGGCATGACTAAGTTCTTATTATTCTTTTTAGGGATTCTCGCCAGCCCACAAAGGCGCTATCCTCAAAGGTGCTATCCTCGCTATTCTTTATTTCAAACTAATCATCGTCAAACAACTTAACGTTCCTTAGGATAGAGTTTTATTTCAAGGCAAAAAACGGTGTCTCTTTTGTCTTTGTAGCAAAACTTTACTCAAACTTCACCATAAAGAGAGGTAGCTGTAAACATCTAATTTTTGCCCTTCTGTAAGTTCTAATTTTTTATTTTTTTTAAAAAGGGTCCTAATTAAAAAAATAGAATAATAATAATAATAATAATAATAATAAAAGATAAAAATTGACAAATGATGAAAATATAAAAAAAAATGAGAAAAAGAAAAAAATTAAAAGGATTTTTTAGATTTTTTTTAGGAAGTAAATTATTTTAGGGACAAATAGTTTTAGTTTTAGCTTAAGCTTAAGCTTAGTTCGAATAATTATTTTAGAAAGTCACGTGGTTTAAGTACAATTTAATTGTATCGAATGTTAAGGTACAGGCCAATGACCTAATGGATAAGTATTGAAGTATGAGCATTGGATTAACTTAAGGTTACAGGTTCAAATCTCACTAAGTACAAATGTGTTTTTTTTTTTATTATTATTTATTTCATTGAGTGTACAAGATTTACATTTAATCAAATCTTTTGAATCTAGTTTGATTAGATTTGGATTGACATAAAGGATTCGGATCTAATTTAATTCAATACAATAGATATAATTTGATACGATCTTGTTTAGCTTTTATAAATATACACACTCCCGAAAGAGATCTAATTTAATTCGATACAATAGATATGATTTGATATAATCTTGTTTGGCTTTTATAAATACACACACTCCTGAAAGAATCCTTCTTTCACGATGAAAAACGAATAATACACAGCTCCTTATGCATTGTCTTCCAGATCACGAACAATAGTAAACTCCAGTCACAATTTCATCACTACTGAACACGCTAACAAGAAGTCATGTTTACAGTAGCGAACATTACGATCACCACCATCTACGCAACTGCAGCCACAACTTTAGCGACACTCCACAACTAAAACTTTTCACTGCACACGTGTTCAAATTCGTGCACCTGCATAGCTCCAATCAGCACTCCATCCACATGCACGAGTAGCGATTCAACACATTGACAAACACTGCTGATTTCGCTAAATATCAAGTCAGCAGTAACCTGATTACACGTTGAAGCAATTTCAAGTCCTGAACTTTACTGTTAGAACCACACACACACACACTTGAAGACTGCACACACGAGCCTTATACTCCAAGCAGCAAGTCCATCTCAAGATCACTAACGTTACAAGCATTGTCCACACGTGAGTAAAACAAGTCAAGGTTTAAATTCTTCAATTTTTTTTTTCTTTTTCTTTCTTTCTATTGATTTATCTATTATTATTACTATGTTGTTATATTATTATTATGTTATTAGTTCCTTAGCTATTTAACATATATATGAGCATATTAGTTTAGGTAACTTTTAGTATTAGTTTTTATATCAAGTTTATTTCCTGATGTTGTTAATTTATTTAGGTAGATCATTATTTAATAATGAAAATATAGATATACATGAATATATTAACTTAGGTGTTTTTTAGTATTAGTTTTCTTATAGTTTAAGTATTGATTTAAGTAAGTGTTTACAATATAGATATATACCTATATATATGCTAGTTTAGGGATTGTTAGGAGTAGGATTTTTTAAGGATTAGGTTTTTTAGGGATTCATTACATAGAAAGTTATCTTTAAAAAAAAAAATGAATAAAGACCTTTTAAAAAAAACTAGGATTTTTAGAGAATCTTTTATAAAACAACAATACTCATGAGTTAGGACCCTTTAGATTATATTTTTAAAAATAAAATAAAATAAACGGAGTCAATTAAAATGTAAACTCGGCCGGTTTTCAAAATTAAAATCAATCAACACACTAAATTTTTTTAGAAAGAACTATGGTCATTTGATCCTGGCTAATGGGTATGTTGGTACCTTCGGGGCAACGATAAAATATGAAGAAACTTAGGTTCTTTTTCATTTGATTTTTATTTTACTTTTTTTTTCTTAAAAAATTATTATAATTAGAAAAATAATCCTAATTTCAGTAAATAGATGATGGTACCTGTTAGTATTTAATAGGTTAGCCCCCGAATTCAGATTCCTTTAGTTTATATTAAATTGAAATAAAAAACCGGTAGCTAAATTATAATTAATCTATCCAATTGATTACAGTTTTCTTTTCCTTTTCCCGATTCTAGTCGAGTGGCGATTCCAAAAATTTTTACAAATAAAAAAAAAACTGGAATTTCTCGATTTCTTTAGTCAATGGTTAATATTAAATGGGTTAGGGTTTAGTATTAATCGGAAATGGGAAATCAATTTTAAATAAAAGAAACCGAAAAATTAGTCTCGACAATTGTATATGAAAATCTAAACCAATAATTTGATCCATTTAATAAACATGTTTCACGTCTAGATAGAACCCATTTATTCATTAAAAAGTTGTACCAAAATCTATAAGATGGTTATAAATTCATAGGAAAATAATGATCTCAAAATTAACATTTTGCATTTAAAAATGACATAATCTTAACATTTAGACCTAAAATTACAATCCAACAAAAGTTTAATAAAATACCATCCAATCAAATATAACAAATTTAAACATTCCTGAGTATACAAGAGAACATCGTAACTCTATAACATTTTGATATTAAGTTAAACCATATCACAATAGTATATTACCATTAGTAGTAATTTCCCTTAAAGAGAAAATAAAAGAATCTACATATTAAAAATTGTATGAATAAATGAAAATGATGTTGAAATATTTATAAAAATAATTTAGTTCATTATATTCTTTATTAACTAATCCTTTATATATAAAAGCGTTTGACCTATTTCTAACTTCAATAGGTTGTTGTGTTAATTAAGAATTTGATCACCTATTATATGTAGATTTTAAAGCTATATGCTTAATATATCACATGCCATATTTGTAACTTGAGAATATTGTAATTGATTGGTATTCTAATATTTCAAAATACCTAATTCAACCATCATGTGCCATTCCTCATTAGATATAGCTCCAATTCAAATTTATGTCACCTTTAAGTGTTTAGATGCCTTTAAAAGATTGAGATTCTTAGATAAAATAAATATTATAAGCATCATAACAAATGTGATAAATTTAAATCCAACGTATATATTTGTAAAAGATAAAATTACTTGTAAGTTGTCTAGCCATATATTAATAGAATCCTAAACTCTTGACGTTTTGTTAACAATATTTGGACCTATACTTGTGTCATCCTTATTCATATATTCATGAAAAAAAAAATGCTCTTCTAACTTTCAAATTATTGGTTATTTTAAAATTAAATGAGTTCTCAAATTGAAGTTGGGACATGTTTAGGGACTTGTTTAATAAACGGTTTCATAAATAGGTTTGTGGCTTGAACCCAAACTTGGACATTAAATTTGTCGTGTTTAAACGAATCTAATCTGTTTGTGTCTCGTATTGATTTTTTCCATAAACAAACATGTTTGTAATCATATCATATTGTGTTTGAGTTCATGGATTGTGTACCAAATTGTCAGTCCTAATTGCAAGACTTGTGCAATGATTGCAACCTTCCATAATCGCAATTTTTTTTTTTTGCTTAAACAACATGTCATTTGGATAAATAAGAAATAATAATTGCTAATAGCAAATAGATGCAGCTAAGAAGATGAAAAATTGTTAATGGTATTATCAAATAAAAGCACAAAAGAGTAATGTTGATAGTAAGAATCAACCTAATATCGAGGGGAAATGGGCCTAGACTCATCAAGAGAAAGAGCTATTGGGCTTGAGTGTTTGTTGTGCTCCTTACTTTTGGTACTTGCAAGAAGCCTTCGATAGTTTGGTTTATAAGAGCCCTTTGACGCTTAAGTTAGCAAAGAAGGAAAAATGAAAGGGTAAAGTATATGGAGATCCGAGCATGATTCTCAAAGGGGAAGAAAGGGTGCTTAGGTTGTGAATAAGTGTTGTGTGTTAGTAAGGCTAAAGGAGGGAGATTTAGAATTTGGATCCTTTACCTTTTGGCTCCTTATGCTATTTATAATGCAAGGAGCTTACTTACTAAGGATGTATATCAACTTGGACTTTATTCATATGAGTCACCTGTAGGGGACATGTGTTATAAGGATGATAGAGTGGCTTTGAGTACTGGTTGGCCATGAATACATTGGTAGCAATGTTTGAAATGTGGGATGTGACACTCCTAAGGGATATTAGGTGTACTGGCTGTACCGACTGTACTACAAATGTTGGGCTATAATTAATAAGGAGAGAAAAGGAGGATGAATAAAAGACAAACATCTCTGAGAGAGAGAGAGAGCTCTAACTAGCTCATGAGTCATGGGTTGACTTTCTATAGGATGCCTACAGATGAGTAGGTGTCTTCAGGGTGATGAGTGCATTCTCAGAGATTAGAAGAGACCATATGGCTCAGGTGTGTCTTAGCAAGTGGTGAGGTGCTCTACGACTCAGCATCTGGAGAGTAGGTCCTCGAGATGCTCAAATGTTAGTAAAGTGCTTGGGACAATAGAGTGCTTAAGCAGAGACAAGACGCCTTGATAGGCCTCTATTCGGATTAGGCCTTAGGTCAGATGTAAAATATCTGTTGACAAGTAATAAGTTTCTGAATGTTACATATATAAAAATCATGTCAATTTAGACTTAGCGATGACTTGCCTAATTCATTAGCAATAGTTGATTGAAAAATTGAGTGAATTTTTTTCAATGAGAACTTGTCATTACGGATCGAGTCATCTATAGATATCTTCATATTTGTCCGAATTTTTAGATGTTAGATGGGATCTCGAAGGTTAATTGTAATATATCTTTGTAAAAAATGATGCTCCACTTCATCAACCCAATTCAATCATTTTCCTATAATATTTATGTGTCTAGATTGGTGGAGGTAAAGAATACTAGTTGAAATGGACCACTTATTACTATCGAATATTGTGGATTCTTAAGGTTTAAAATTACTGAGAAAGGCTTTATAAATACTAATATGTAATAGGGATTTGATTGTAATGCGCAAGTATTAGTCAAATTTCGATATGTTGTAGTTCTTTTACAAACATAGATGATAGTTTATTAAAAATTATTCATTGACACAGCCTATATCAAAGTATTATTAATACTTGTTGATCATTTATTTAGGCGTGTGAATATTAGTACCAATTATTTTTTTTCCTCTTTAAATAGAACCTTAGAGATATAGGCTTCAATGGATTTTTCAAAAGCTAAGGATGGCTCCATAACTGATCTTGCATGCCCGCCGGAGCCGGCGCATTCAATGACTTTATGAGGACTATAGCTTTGTAGGACACGATCAACCACTACCTGTAAGCTGTGGCCATGCACGTAGCTGAATTCTGGTTTCATGTGCCCGTGAGATGATAATTATATTTGTTTGGAAAAATATCAATTAAAAAAAAATGATATCGCATTCACTGTATTGAAAAAAAGAAAAAAGACATGACCTGTATTTCCTTGAAATAAACACCTTTATATTGCACTAGCTTTTGATATGATCAGGTTTGTTTTGTTTTGGCTTACACTCATATATAATTGATTGGTTGGTTTTTGCATCATTCTACCATATCTAAGAACCTTTTAAATCGCAAAAAGACTGTTTTGGTTGGGTTCAGAGAGTAAGGGTTGAACCATAACAATTTTAGAAATTAGAAACATAACGTAATGTGTGGAAGCACACATAAGTGAGGCAATATCACATTAATATTGGTTTGAGAATCATTCGTTTACTATTTTATGATAAGCTAGGAATAAAATTTCGATTCTTTTATAATATTATAGATAAGTATTAGTTATTACCCTATCTAATTGAACAAGAATAATACAATAGACCAGTACCAATGAAATATAAAAGACACTTGAAAAAACTTAGTTTTGAAACTATCACAATGAAACTGCCCAAGTGGCTATAAGCCACATCATTTTGGTGCACGACATAGCGACAACACGTGTATACACCAGATCGACATAGCCCAAGCACATGTACTGCAAGCCTAAGTGTGGCGTTCAAGTGATCTATTTGTGTAGTTGGACTCTAGAGTCTAGTTATAGAATATTACTTGAATCAGGTAGGGATCCAGTTATATATAGCAATATAAGTAAGGCAAATCATGTGGACAGTCTAATTAACCCCAATCAGATTAGGTTGAGAAATTTAATCTGTTTGAAAAGTGGGTTGTTTGGCCCATATTGTTTAACCAGCAAGTTAAAGCAAAGCCAACTTATAATAGGGTGGGCTAGCTCATAAATTTACAATAAAAAAAAATAAAGAAAGAACAAAAGAAAAAAAGAAAAAAAAAAAAACCTTGTGCTTATTTTCAAACAAAACTCTAAATTAGAGGTTAAAAAAAAAAAGAATAATACATGAGATTAATAGATTTAAGAAGTCGATATTCGAGTCTTCTAATTATATGTATATTGGGGAGTCGGCATAATGGAATTGATAAAACTTCTTCTAATGAGATTGTCCATTTCTTTTTGATATGTTAAATTTTTATTTTTGTTATTAAAAAAAGAAGAAGAAAACTCAGTAAGTGTCAATGAATTAGCTCACTTAACCTACTAAATTGATTAAATATCACAATTGATAACTAGCTTAGACTTGAGTGTCGAGCTAAACTAGTCTTGAATTATTAATTCACAAACTGACACCAGGTTGAATCTGGCTTGACCCTTAAAGCCATGAGCTTAGGTTGGTTTACTGACCCTTGAATCTTTTGCTCAATTTCTTTTAATTTTTTTTCCCACATTCTCTTGATATTAATGTAAATAATTTCTCACCTTCTCTCATGTTTCTACTTTGTTTCTTTTCTCTTTTTTTTTTTTTTGGTGTGGATGAATCAAACTAAACCAGTCCACTGGTTCACGACCTATCAGTTTAAACCTATATACTATTAGGTTGAGCTGATTCAGAGGCCCTCTAAGCTAGTTTATGATTTAGAATCAGAACCGATCCTTATATAGATTTATGTTAACTCATTTAAACTATCAACCAGCGATGTGGTAGATGGGACATAAAATTCTAGAAGCTAATTTGCTTAACTTTCGGGTCAAAGCAAATCGCTAGATGGATTGGATCACTTAGTTAATTTGTTCAACTCTAGTTATATATGAAGATTAGACTCCATTATCCAGATCGACGTCATGAATTGTATAATTGATGGGCTAAGAAGGAAAGATACAAGGAGTCGCTATCCTTAGGAGCTTTCCATTTCTAAAGCGAAAAAAGGGGAACATTTCAACGGGAAGTAGGGGAAAGGGAAATGGGCATTCATTGGGCAAACCCCCAATTATATGTAACCTGCAGAAAAACCGGAGACTATAATGTTGAAATGCATTACCCGTCACGTTTCTCAAAGGTGTTCAAATCCATGTTTGTTGTATCTAGAGCTAATTTTATAGGCACTTTTAACGAGAAGCGAGTGGCATTGAAAGAGCTCTGAGATTCCATTCTCTCGTATTTTATTCACATTCATCAATGATTCCCTACTCACATCAGACCAACAAAGAGGCACTACTACAAAATGCTAAAATCAGTTGCGTCAGAGACGTGGTATACGCTTCGAAAGACTACAATTGCCTTTTTTTTTTTTTCTTTTTCAACAATTATATCACAATTTTTAGAAAGAAGTATCCAACAGAAAATTAGTGTTTTTTGAGGAATTTACGTATTTATTATCAAAATTAATAAATAATATATAAATATAAATTAAATAAAAAATATTATCAAAATATCATTACTAAGATGCAACATATTATTCCACTAGTATTAGTGTCGCATTGTTGTATTTTAAAGATGGGATATTAGTATATTTATATATAAAAAATAGTAATTTCGTATTCTTAATATGTGATAAATAATGGTATTTTGGTAATTTTTTTTATAATTTGATAGATATGTATTACACCTATAATCATACTATTAAACTATGATGGGCTTAAAGACGAAAGATAATAATTGTTTAAAATCTAATCTGGCTATATGAAATAAGTCCAAATAAGTCAATTAAATTAACAAAAAATAATTATCAAATATAACTTTTCATATTTACTAAATAAGACGAAACGCAAATTCTCAAGGCAAATGACCATAACCTCGAAGAAAATAACGGCCAACATAAGACTGAAATCCAGATGACAATTATTGCGTAGAACATGCACACGACTACAGTTGTTTATCCATGTTTACAAGATTACCAATGACTGAAATTTACAGCAACTTCAAAAAGAAATATTATTATGTCAAGTCTCTTGTATTCCGATTATATTAATACTGGTCTTTCAAGGTATAGAGCATATTAGATTTTCCTTTTCCTTAATAATTATAGTTAAAGTAAAAAGAGAGACTGAATTGAAAAAAAAAAAAAAAGAATGATGAAAATTTGACATTTCAGTTGGTGACAAGCAATAAAATGGTTGGAAGAGGATGTGCTCCGCAGTCGTGACTTAGCATGCTCTTTACAGCTCCTTCATAGTTGGAATGAGAAAGACACAGGATGGGGCAAAGGCAAAACTAGGTTAATACATGAAACCATCGTTGTGAAGGTACTTTTATTTCTTATTGCCAACATGTCAAGGATAGAATATTTCAAGTGATAAGGTGTCACATAAATATTTTAAGGAAATTTTGCCTTTTAAGTAGTCTTCATTTTATCTTTAAATTTCTTAAATGAAAGTTTTAAAATGTATTTATATTCTCTAGAAAGCCTATAACTTATAAACTTAAATTAAGACAACACTAAAAGAAAAAGAAAAGTAACATTTTGGGGTCCTTACAAAAGGGAGGTCCTTAGCTATTTGGCCTCAATACTATGCATAAGGCCGTCCTCAACGGAAGGATCTTGTCACCGTTTCCAAGAGCTAAAGACCTCATGAGGTCCTGCACTGTTGCACTGGGGTGCTTGAAATTTGAGGGGTTTGGGAATCCTAAAGTTGTTTTTTTATTTTTTTATTTTTTAACTTTACTTTACCTGGTCTTGTCAATAAATAGTATTAAAAATTTGCAAAGGAAAATTTGAAAAAAAAAAAATAATAGTATAGGACCCATTAAAACTTAAAAAAAATGTAAATGATTTTTTCTAAAGGTTTGTAAGGATAAAGTAAAGAAATTCGTAAAAATGAGAGTTCTTTAATATACTGATATGACAAATAGAGAACCTTATGGAAGTTCTTAGAGTTGGGGATAGCTAATCCACTTCCCTTAGCATATAAACTTGAACTAAAACAATATTTAAAAAAAAAAAATTGAAGGTATTTTCATGTCCTTGGCTAGTCTTAGCAAATGACCCAAATGAAATGTATAAAAAAGGACCCTAAGAGAGTTCGAGTCTACAAGGTTAAATTACTAGACTTAAACACATAAGTTGATTTTTGTTTGTATTAACAATTAGAGTGAGTTTAGTTTCATAGGTATGTTCATTCACACGCTATAATTCAATTTGTAGATCCTTTGACCTCATCCAAATCAAACCATGATTTGAACCAAATGAAAAATTTCAAATTGCAATAACATTCGTGTTTTGACCTTTTGTTTCATTTATAATTCCTGTATTTTCTTATCTATATATATATATATATGTATATATATATTACCTGCCAGTCTTGTAGTATTAACTCTATACATAATTTATTAGGTCATTTGCGACCCGACGACTAATGACCCTAAAGTTAGCTTGAGAGACCTCTGCCTTCTTCGTCTTCTTCCTCCTCCCATTTAGGTGCACAAAAATTTGACTTTATAGAGGGACAATCATGAACTAAAGGGCTTTAGCACTCCGCACCGTAAATGGTTGGAGTATTGTCTTTGGAGGTGTTTGTATCACACGCTTTTTCTTTTCTTCTTTTAAAAGATTATAATAAAGATGGAAAATTCGAACCTAATCCATCCTAATTGAAGACTAGTGTATATACCATTGAGGTAGAAGCCTTAGCTATACATTATAATACAAAAAGCAAGTGATAAGTTGTTATTTTCAAATGTAAGATAACATATATATACATATATTATATATATCTCGGAACTTAATTACATATAGATGATATAAGTGATACAAAAGAAACTACATATTAGGTTTGTATAAAAAAAAAATATATATTACTTTTAGATCCCATCATATGTTTTGTCCATTTCAGTTCAAAGTTTGATTTGATGCAATTTTAAACCACCATATGTTTAGAGTGAGAGTTTTCAATATGTAATTATAGTAACATAGTTTTCAACTAAAGAAAAAGAAACAAATATTGATTGGATATAAACCAACGAACATGGACTCATATATACATTGAGGGGAAAAACAAAAAAAGTTAATGAAATAGAAGGAACAAAATGAAGGCGTGAGAAAAAAACAGTGCCCTGATTGTGACTCTCACCTAGAATATATACATGGACGATTCCAATGTGGATAAACGACATTGAACTGAAGAACTAGCCTTTAATAGTACTTGATTGCTCTTTTGGCTCCTTTATATTGTAAAATGAAGAAAAAACAATAGATGACGTCGTTCTTTCAATTTTCTCAATATAGGACAAATAGTGCTGTTCTGCCGTTCTTGGTTTGACAATATTTCCCCATTCCTTTAACTTGTAGGACACTACAAATTTTGAACCCTAAAATGCGGGGTCCCCTTAAAACAGAACATACATACATACGTGCATATATATATATATATATATATGGCCAAGAACGTACAATACTATATACATATATATGAGTCCTACATTATCGGATCTTCTTAAGTAGTCACCAAGTTCGGCTTATACCCTGTTTGTGTGTGGTTATTTAAACATTCACTTTCAATTACAATATATACAAAGCTTATTACAATACATTTATATATATATATATATATATAAGAAATTAAGAATATATAACATTCCATAATATTCAATGCTTATCTTAATGATAGTATTAATTGCATTCTAATTTAAACCTACCAATTTAAAGGTGATCATTCTCCAAATACTAAAAAGATAATTAATGCAAGTAATGGTTTGTCGAGAGAATGGAAAGTCATGATATCTACAAATAGCATGAATGAATGATCTTGGTGAATTAGTGCCACAAGAGAATGACAAAAGGATATTTTTTCTTTTCAGTTTGGTTCCTCAAATAAAGAAAACGGATTATGGACCCATTATATAACGTGCTCTGCTGGTTCAAATACTGCCAGAAAGTATGTGAAGAGGTCCAAAATTTAGTGGGAACTCTAAGCAGGGAAAGTAGTGGAACAGCGACTTCCAAGGACAACACTTAGTGTTAACAAGCCATTCTCTTCCCCAGGAAAAAAAAAATTAATGATATTAATACATTATATAAATCGATAAATAATATATAAGTACTTATAAAAATTCTGATAAGTGTTAATAAATAAATATATGTTTTCAAAAAAATATAAATTATATTTTTACCCATCAAAATTTTATAAATACTTACAAGTTGCGAATCAATCCATTTAGAGAGTGATAGTTTGTACAAAATATATATATAGGATGTCATTGTCATGAGATTAGCCTGATTTAGTGCTATTGATTGCTTTTGTCATGCCATCAACCATCAAAAGTTTTAGCTTAGAATACTTTTTACATTTTGATGCCTTATTTTCCATTTTAGTACTTATCATACAATTACAAATATATCTACTTTTTTGTGGAGAAATTTTGTTATACCTTCTTTTACTTGATACATGTATAGTGGGATCACTAAATGTTTAATCAATTGATATGGATAAACCTTGTGCTGATGTTACGTGAAGAGATATCGTTAGAGAGAGGTGTGGAAAGTGGAATAGGCCCAATTAAAAAAGGTACAAAAAATTAGAAAATTCAAAAATTGAAGAGAGAGAGAAGGTTTTTAGAAACAAAAAGCAAACAATAAATAAGAAAAGAGAAAAATACAAAAAATGGAAAATAGAAAAAGAAAATCTTTATGAGCAAAAATTGGAAGAGTTGGAGCTAAATATATTAAGACTCAAGTGTCTTTTCATGTTTGGTTAGTTTAGGTCCAATTTAAAATATGATGATAAACCAAGCAAAAGCCTTATATACACTTTGTTTATAAAGAAAATTAAGGCATGGGTCAGCTGGCCCATTGGTTCAAAACTTAGTCTTAGCAATGCAAGAGAAAGGTAAGTTTTGGGTTTAATTCTTATAAGGTGCAAATTGCACATTTTATTTTTTTGAATCTCCAAACTGCCAAGTGTCACAACTTTATTAGGTTACGTATCTTCTATGACACGTGACAATTGCTAGTTACGTTAGCATTTTTTTCCTTCCCTTTCCCTTATTTTCCCACAGTTTCTCGTGCAATACTAGCTTAAGGTGCTCACTTCTTGCACATTTTTTATTTGATTTCCTTTGTAATTTCACCAAATTAATGGTGAAATCATGAAGATCACTTAAGATACTTTGAATTGAGCCCAATATCTTATCCAAATGCAATCATTAAGATGTTCAAAATTGGCCTTGAAAATAAGAAAAAAAATAAGAAATTGAAATTTTATCTCTTGTAGTATCTCTCAAATTTGAGAACAATGGGCAAGAATGGAAGCTTCTAATCTTTGTTTTTGGCAAGAACTGATATCTTGGACACGAGCTTGACCAAAAACTAACCTTAATTTGCACTAATTTTGAGTTAAACAAGTCAAGCGAATCAAATACTCATGAATTTGGATTCTCAAATTTAATGTGAGTTTTGACTTTCCTAATCTCAATTGAGCTTAGGTTAGTATAAGGATATGATGATTCGTTTCCAACATTAGCTCTTACTCACCATCATGCCAAACACACATACTCAACCATGTCTCTCTCTAGAGGGTTCAACACTCTCCTTATCTAGCTCAAAAGCTTGGTCACGGTAGATTTTGAACAAAACCATTATGATAGCTAACTTCCCTGAGCTCCTAGCTTTCAATAGCAGCTACCCTCATCCCTTGCCGTAGCCTCTAGAGTTGTTGCCACTAAACCCTAAGTTAATCACCATGCCCCTTTCAAACCACCATGATTTGGTGGTTCTCTCCTTAAACTGACACCATGGCTGCTCTCGCCGCCCTTAAAAACCTAAGACCTAACACCTTTGTCACACCTAGCAACTAAATCCACACTTAAGCATTGTTGCTACTGGCAACTAAACACTAATACCACCCAAATGACTATCAAACATGGTGACACTAAATAAAACCCCCATTTTCTAATAAAACAGACATAAAACCACATTTTCCTGCTTGTTTTAGTGCACAAATCCATCCAAATCGCCACCCTCCACCATACTTTATGCAAGCCACCACTTCACGTGTGTTGTACGTGATCTTGGTCGGGTGATCCGACGTGAACTTGATGACCAACCCGACTGCATATCCTTAACCCATATCTTTACCTATGACTTTACTGGTTCTATCTTCCCCCTTTCTTTTAATTTAGGTCCTTTTATTTGTTTTATTTTTTCTTTATTTATTTATTCATTCACTTAAAAAAAAAAAAATAAGAAGAAGAGGAGAAAGGAGAAAATAATGATATGGATTTTTATTCCTTTCCTTTTTAGATGATATACATTTTATTTTATTTTATTTCTCTTATCATAAAAAAAAAAATCTCCTTTCCTTTTTCAAAAAAAAAACGTTTTATCACTTAGAAAGATTATTTTTGAAAAATAAAATTTAATTAACTTTTTCCAAAATTAAGACTCATTTTAGAATTTTCCAAATAAAGCACCAAATTAAGTCCCTTTTTTAGGAACTTTTCTCAAAATGAAAAAAAAAAAATGGCTAAAAGATGTAAACTTAACCAACTTTTCAAAATTAAAATAAACATACAAATTAAAGTTTTATAATGAACTACAAAAATTTTGATCCTTACTAGAAGGTATGTGGGCACCTACTAAGCGACTTAAAATAGGGAATTTTTTTTTTTTATTTTCCCTTTGCAAATATTTTTTTCCTTTTTTAAAAATTATTTTTATTTTCTTTATTTGTGAATATAGAATTGTTCTTTTAATTTAAAATGATATTTTGAAATATAAAACTAAGTTCAAAAGGTTAAAATTGGCACCTATTTGGGTTTAATAGGTTATTTCTTGAACTTAAAAGATCTTGGTTTTTCAAAAAAAAAATTTTAAAAATGGTTATCTCGTAAATTACTTGCTAAGTTAGAATTAATCTATTCAATTGGTTCTAACCTAACCTTTTCCCGACCTTAGTTGGGTGTTCAAATTTTTAAGAAAAACCAAAATTTCCTTAATTCTTAGTTGAGAGTTTATATTGAATGTGTATAGGGTTTGATATAAATCATGTTAAGGATAATGAAAATTGAAAAATTCAGGCTCAATAACTTAGTGATTTCACTAGGAACGTTAAGAGGGCTAGTCACTTGAATCTTTCGAAATTAAATTTATTTTTCAAAATACTCTTTTTAATTTATGATTCTTTTATTTTAATTATTCTTTTTTTTTATTGTTATATTAACTTTTGGATCTAATAAACTTAGGATGTTGGAGGGGTTATTTATTGCATTATAGATGCAAAGTAGATACGATCAAATCTAAGTCGTTATAGAACCCTAAGATGGGAGCCATTGTATAGGTTTCAAGTATTGTAGGTAATCACTATTTAGAGCTGATTAGGCTACCCTACTAAAGCTTCGATGTAATTGATGAAACGTTTTTTCGACCACGCATAAGGTTACAAAACTTAAAGGCCTTTAGAACCTACCTTGATTACATATACTAACTTTTGGATCATGAATAAATAGTAATGAGGCATATTACAACTGAAAGGTCGTAAGTTTATTAGAATTCAATTGTACCATAAAAGTGCTGTAAAACAGTTTTCCTGTACCACCAAATGTATTTTTGTAAATCTATAGTTTCCTTATATTTCTATAAATGTAGAAATTTTATGTAAATCCCATTTCGATATAGCTTTTTCAATCGCCTTGTAATTTTAAAATTATTTGTAATAATGGAATTTTGATTAAAGTTACAACCCTAAATTACTCAAATTGCCATATTATTATTTAAATGCTAGTCCTTTACATTTGTAGCCACATGCCTTTATACTTCATTTCTACTTTATTCATATGCAAATATATAGGTTTAGGTATGTAAATAGTCATATTTCTTACCTCATGAATAGTCATACCATCTTTGTAAAATGAACTTCTCTTAAAAACTTATCCTTTACTAATTAAAAGTGGAAATAAACAAAAATCATATAAAAAAAATAGTATATTTAAGGTATATGTCATTAGATGCCATTTTGCTTTAAGTTAGAAGTTTAGTATGCATATTAATAGTTTTGTAAAATACTTAAGCTAATACTGTAGATTAATCTCAGGTTCCTTTATTTAGAAATGGCCATTAGGTTTCTTAAACATGCAAATACCCCTATTCTTTTTCTTTTCTCAGAGAATTGCTTTCATTGTCATTTTCAAAATAAAGAAAATAAAGAGTAGAAGCATTTTAAATCTTTCTCATTACTTGTACATAATAATTGATAGGTTCTCTTTCCATTTTTGTCATCCTTTATAAATCATTCACTTAACTTTTTTAAACAAATTTTCAAATAACAGGATTGTTGGTTAATCATAAATATGGGAGTTTTCTCACTTTGTAAAATAGCTATTCATAAGTATTTCCTCTTTCCTAAAAGTCATAAAGGTATCATTCTCTTTTTAGTATCTTAGTTTTCAAAATGAAAAAATAATATGTAGATAGAAAAAGAAAAAGAAGAATAATTCTTATTTGATATCCCATGAAATTTTTCTTTTGTAAAGCAATCATTAATTTTTTTGCTACCATATGGTCTTCTGCTTCTTAGGTTTTCTTTCCAGGCCAATAGTCACTATCTTAGTAGTTTTTCCTCTTTAGCCTTCAAGAAAGGAAATCTATACTGGTTTGTAAATATATTCTATAAGATACTACTCTAGTGTTGTATGTTCTCTCTAAGGCCTCTCAATTCAAAAGATTCTCCAACTTGTAAATAGTTTGTATCCTTATAGCTTGTAAAATCCCAAGGGTGTCTTCTTTACCATCCATGTAAATAGATAGTTTGTACTTTTCAATATCACTAGTAACTTCTTATTCACTTCCTCTTTAATCACTTTTCTAGCCTTTTCAATTTTTAACGTATGGTTTTCAGATAAATTGATTTTTTGAAATAGGGACTAGAATTTGCAAATATTAGACATCGTTTACAATTTTATATTTATCCCTTTTCTCCCCATTTTGTAAAAATACTTCTTTATTTTTTCTTTATAGGTCATAAGTAGTTAGCAAACTTGAGATATTTTTTCTTGCCTATCAATTTGAACATCCTACCCACCTGCTCCAACCCAATTTCAGTTTAAAGAACCCAAACATAAGGTATGCCTACTCACTCCAATGTAGAAAGCTAAAAGTTTGTCTTTGAGTACCGAAAAGCTCACATTAGCAGCTAAGGTTGTGGTAGTCTTTTTCCTAAATTAACTAAGGGCATGTTTTAAGCCCTTTGCTAATGGGCCACATTAAGGGACATTATTTTTAGAGGGGGCACATGGCTTAGTAAGTGCTATTAAGTAAAACTTGAGGCAATATAAATTATCTCATTGATTGAAGGTTTTAGGATGAAAAGAGGCAAGTTGAATCCTAAACACCAACCTTAAAACACATTGAGAGCTAAGTGTCATTAATGTGAGGCTATCGGACTCATTTCTTAAAGGAAATCCATCTTGCATTTGATATACAAATCAAAATAAAGTTAAGCATTCATTTTCAATATCTTAAACATAAAATCCCTTGTTAACCCCATTAAGCCTTTTGAAAACCACCCCGCAATGAGGCAAATAGGAGATTAAGGGGCATTAACAAGGAGAAAAGGTTAAAAATGATATGTGCTTATTTCAGTCACATTAATTCAATTGTAATTATTATCGCTAGTAAATTATTTTCTTTGAAATGAAGAAGTACCTATATCTTGAACATTATACACAAACCACACACACTTTGAGTTGCAAGCCAAAAGAAGGACCAGTCACCTTTTGTCTTAAGTCAAAATGAAAAAGAAAAGAAGAAAGGAAAAAAAAAAAAAGAGAAAGAAAAAAATGAGGAAAAGAAAAAGGAAAAGGAAAAAGGTTTAAGAAAAAACGTGAGAAAATTTGAAATGAAAAATGAAAAGTCTATCTAAGAAAGAAATCAAGTAGACAAGGTGATTAAGTTCAAGACACAAAACCCTAAAGCTAAAGGACTAGGGGCACATATCTTAAAAAGCCTACACCCCAAAACATGATCAAGGTAGTTAAACCTAATAAGTTAGGACAAATATCAAAGTTAGTTCCTAGAGAAGTTTTAGTTCAAAACTAATCCATAGCCTACCCATGATTCCACCTCTTCTAGAGGACTTTTTGATTAAAAGAAATAACTTATCCTTGATAAAAGTTGCATTTAAAACTAGGACAAGTATAATTTTAGTTTCATCTATAAGGTTCTTAGCTTGTAAACCCGAGTGGAAGCGTGATTCCATCATTAAAAGCCATTTCATTAATATCCATTTTTGAAACCTATAACGAAAAGCCTTTGTTATATTACAGTTAAAAAAAAAAACCTAACAGATTGATTAGAGTGTATTACTTACAAGATGAGCCATAATTTAGGGAATCGTAGTTAAGAGAGAAATTTAAGCCAAGAGTGCGAGGAAATTCTCTTATACTAAACCTACTTTCATTGAGATATCTAATCCCAAGTGAGAAGATTTTTGAAGAAGTCATTCCTAATGACATAAAATCATTTGCTCTTAGTTTAAAGTCAAATGCCCTATGAAGAAATGCAAAGACCTTCAAGATAGAAGCGCTCCCTTAGACAAAGGTTACCTAGAAGATCAAGTTGCTAGAAAAGCCTATTGTTTGTAGGTGACTTTCTTAGAACCAATGAGGAATCTAAACTTGTTAGAAAATCTCAAAAAAAAAAAAAAAAAAAGAGGGGATTTTTCGCAAGTTTTCTATCTTATCTTTTCCAAAACTCATGATTGCCTTAAATGGCTAAGTGTCAAGAATCACCATTTCACTAAGAAGTCTTTTTCTCTTAAGTCAACCCTAATGGTTGGTTTCTTTAATTCCACTATGTTCACCTAGTGGTCAATTTTTCTTTCATATGTCAATTAGCCCTTATGGCCAAACTCATCCTCTTTAACATGATCACCCTTATGGCTTATTCTCTTTTAAGTTAAGGGGTTTTGTCTTTAAAGTCTACTTCATCCCAAATGATTTCCAATCAACAAATTTATCATTTTTCAAGTTAAGAAGTCTCCCCAAAAATGTTGGTACAAACTCTTTTACTATAGTCCCCATGGATTGTTTTCTTTTTAGAGCGCTGTCTAAGTGGTAAAAATGTTATCGATCACTTGTTCTAAGAGTGTTATCCTAATTGGAAATCTTCAAATCGCATGCTCTAGGAGCACTATCCTGAAACTCTCAGATCGCCTACTCTTGAAGCATTATCTTAATTGGAAACCTTTGGATTGCATGCTCTAGTAGCGTTATCTTAAAACCCTTGGGTCATGTACTCTAGGAGTACTATCGTCAATTAAAACCTTCAGGTCGCTCGATCATTAGAGCATTACCCTACCTTTGGATCCCATGCTCTTAGAGCGTTATCTTGACTTTTGGATTGCATGCTCTTGAAGTGTTATCCTGACCTTCAGATCAGACACTCTAAGAACGCTATCTTGATTTAAAACCTCCGGGTCACTTACTTATTGAAGCACTACCCTATCTTCAGATTGCATGTACTGAGAGCATTATCTTGATTAAAACCTTTGAGTTGCTTGCTCATTGGAGCACTATCTATCTTCAGATTGCATGTTTTAGGAGTGCTATCTTGATTTAAAATTTTAGATTGCATGTTGTCGGAGCACTACCCCATTTAAAAGCCTTCGAATGACATGCTCTAGGAGCGCTATCTTGATATAAGACCTTTGGGTTATACGCTCTTAGAGTGCTATCTTGATTCTTTTCCTATTTTTAAATTCTAGTTGTACTTAAAACGTATCCAGCTAATATAAGCCTACTCTTAGACCATACTAGGTTTTCTTCCATAAAGAGTTATAGACACAGTTGCTTTTTAAAGATGGTCTATCTTTGTTCCTAGTCTCCATCATTTACCTTAAAAAATCCCCAGTAGATTGAACTTTAGAGTAGCTAGCTAATTGTAATACTTCTTGGTACAACTTATTTTTAGGGAAAAAATGGTATCTTTTTTGTTTTTATAGTAAAGTTCTATTTAAACTTTACCATAAAAAGGGATAGTTATGGATACTCTATTTTTGCCTCTTTACCCCTACTTTCGGAAATTTATTTATTTATTTTAAGTAATAAAAGGATTCTAATTAGAAAAAGTACAAAAAATTTAGAAAATTCAAAAATTGAAAAAAAGAAGATATTTAGAAAAACAAATATATATATAGATATAATGAGAAAAATAAAAAAAATGAAAAATAGAAAATGAAAATCTTTATGAGCACAAATTAGAAGAGTTAAAACTAAATATTTTAGGACTCAGGTGTCTCTTCATGTTGGGTTGGTTTAGGCCCAATTTAAAATCTGATGGTAAACTAAGAAAACGCTTTATAAACACTTTGTTTATAAAGAAAATCAAGGCACGAGTTAATTGGCCCTTTAACACTTAGTCTTGGTAATGCAAAAGAAAGGTAGGTCTTTGGTTCAATTCTTGTAAGGTGTGAATTGCACCTTTTATTTATTTGAATCCCTAAACCGCTAAGTGTCGTGACTTTGTTAGGATACGTATCTTTTGTAACACGTGGCAGTTGCTAATTACATCAGCATTTTTTCCTTCCCTTTCCCTTATTTTCCCATAGTTTCTTATGCAACACTAGCTTTGGGTGCTCACTTCTCATACATTTTTTATCTGATTTCCTTCCTGATTTCGCCAAATTGATGGTGAAATAACAAGGATCACTTGGGATACTTTGAATTGAGTCCAATATCTTATCTAAATGAAATCATTAAGATGTTCAAATCAACCTCGAAAATAGGAAAAGTTAAGAAACTGAGATTTTATCTCTTGCAGTATCTTTTAAATCCGAGAATGATGGGCAAGAATCGAAGCCTCTAATCTTTCTTTCTGGCAATAACTGATATCTTGGTCATAGGTTTGATTAGAAACTAACCCTAATTTGCACCAATTTTGAGTCAAATGAATCAAATGCTCGTGAATTTAGATTTTGAAATTTAATGCAAATTTTGACTTTCTCGATCTCAATTAAGCTTAGGATAGTATAAATGGGGATATGGTGATTTGTTTCCAACATCAATTCTCACTCACCATCATGCCAAACACACACACTTGACCCTTTCTCTCTCTAGAGGGGTCATTACACTCTTTCTCTAGCTTAAAAGCTCGGTAATGGTAGATTTCAAACAAAACTACTACCATGGCTAACTTCCTTAAGCTTTTTGCTTTTAGTAGTAGCTATACTTATCCCTCGCCGTAGCCTCTAGAGTCATAGCCACTAAACCCTAAGTTAACCACCATGCCCCTTTTGACCCACTACAATTTGATGGTTTTCTCCATGAACTGACACCATAGCTATGCTCACAACCCTTAAAGACCTAAGACCCAATGCCTCTCTCAAACCTAGCAACTACCTCTGTGCTCAACTATTACTGCTACCAGTGGCTAAACACTAACACCACCTAAATGACCAAAACAAAACCCCAATTTCCCAATAAAACAAACATAAAACCACTTTTCCTACTTGTTTTGGTGCAAAAATTCGTTTGAATTGCCACCCTCTACCATCCTCTATGCAAGCTACCACCTTACGTGCATTGCATATGATTGGGTCGAGTGATTCAACTAGAACTCGATGACCAACCCTACTGCTTGGCCCCAACCCATATCTTGACCTACAACTCCTTTGGTTCAATCTTCCCCTCCCACTCACCCACTACCCCCCACCCCTTTATTCTTTTAATTTAGGTCCTTTTTATTTTTTTTTTCTTTCTTTTGTCTTTATATATTTATTCATTCACTTAAAAAAAAAAAAGAAGAGGAGAAAAGAGAAAATATGACATGGATTTTTATTTCTTTCCTTTTCAGATGATATACATTTTATTTTATTTGTCTCTATCATTAAAAAAAAAAAATATTTTCCTTTATCTTAAGAAAAAAATCTCCTTTCCTTTTTTTAAAAAAAGTGTTTTATCATTTAGAAAGATTATTTTTCAAAAATAAAATGTAGTTAACTCTTTCCAAAATTAGGACTTATTTTTAGAATTTTCCAAATAAAACATTAAATTAGGACCCTTTCTTAGGAACTTTTCTCCAAATGAAAAAAAAAATAAAATAGCTAAAAGAGGTAAACTCAACCAACTTTTCAAAATTAAAATAAACCTACGAATTAGTGCTTTATAATGAACTATCAAAAATTTGATTCCTACTAGAGGATATGTAGGTATCTACGGGGTGATTTGGAATAAAGATTTTTTTTTTTAATTTTCCCTTTATAAATAATTTTTTTTCCTTTTCTTAAAAATAAATTTAATTTTCTTTATTTGTGAATACAAAATTGTTCTTTTAATTTAAAAGGGTATTTTGAAAAATAAAGCTAAATTTGGAAAGTTAAAAGTGATACTTGTTTAGGTTTAATAAATTAGTCCCAAAACTTAAAGAATCTCTGGTTTTTAAAAAATCGTTTTTAAAAAGTGATTTTCTCATAGAATAGTGGCTAAATTTGAATCATTCTACCAAATTGGTTTTAACTTAACCTTTTCCCAACTTCGATCGAGTGACAATTTCAAAAATTTTAATTTTTAAGAAAACCCAAAATTATGTTAATTTTTAGTTGATGATTTATATCAAATAGGTATAGGGTTTGATATAATCGATATAAATCGAGTTAAGGATAATGAAAACTAAAAAATTCAAGCTTAATAATACAATAGTAAATCAAAATTGGCATTCTTGATCATTTTTTTGTTTGTTCTTGAATGGATTGTTATTTTGATGTTACATGGAGTCATTCCAATAGAGTGGCGACATTTCTTTAAAACTTTCCCCAGCTTCCAGTGTTTCAAATGAGGAGGAGGATATTCTTATTTATAGAATTTGGCTCTTAATTGTAACCATTAGATGATTTTGAGATAGATGATTGATTTAAGCTACTGATGAAGAACGTTGGATCTCTTTTGACAATTCGACAATCGAACAATTTAAAATTTTATTTTCTTCTTATGAGCCATAGGCTTCGAGCCTTTGCAACCAATGTTGGTCAAGCCTAAGTTCTTATAATGCTTTATAACTTAGCCTAAATCTATAAGGAAATAAGCTTAAGGCTTATTAAAGTCATAAGAAGCTTGAATGAGCACGAGAGGACCTCTTATAGATTACTATATGCATATGAGGAGATTGACTAAGAAGAACTAGTCCAACAATGCCTATTTCAAAACTACTAATTCGCATATCCTTAGGCCATCCTTAAATGGGGCTTATATACCTAAACCCTATCACTAGCTAGCCTAAGAAACTGGTTGGTGGTAATAAATGGAGTCAATGGCCTGGTCACTAGAATGACCTTCTAAATTTTACTTTTAATTAATAGTTCTTCTATAAATTCTAGGAAGTTCTTGATACTATGTTGTAAGCTTCATTTCTTCAAATTGTTGCTTGGCACATGTAGGTTGTTAAGTTGTCACCTTCATCATTTTCCTTGTTTATAGCATTGCAGTTTTCTACTTGTTAGTGAGTTTTAATATAATGATTCCACACTTATGATGATAATGCGATACATTTCTCTAATAGCCATTTCAATGCCCCCAGTATAGTGGTTCAATATCCATGCCGTGATGTTGATGATTTGAATCTTCCTAGTAATATCTCTTTTCTCTTTTTTCTTTTTTGTTTTTTTGTTTTTTTTTTTTTTTTTGTCGGTGGATCTTTGGAGAGAAAAAACAGAGTCTTTCGAGTGTTCACAGATTTTCAATACTTTTCCCAATCTTCTTCGATGAATATTAGATAATTAACTTCTTAAGCTTTAATTTACTTCTTTAAACTGATGTGTGGTGTGCATGCGATATCAAACATGTTGCTTCATGGTTTTGCTGCATTTTGTGGAGTTGATGCTTCTTTGCTTATCGATGAATTACAAAAGAGTACCTCTATACTTGTGTCGTAGGCATGACATTTGTCTCATATGCTTTATGCTGCTCTTTTATCAGTCATTTTGCCTCTAGGGTAATTATTTTGGATAGCTAAACTATTGTTGGAATTTTCTAAATGATTTTTTCAAGTGTTTGCGAACATTTGGGGCTCCCTCGAATTCTCGAAGAGGTTCAGACAATGAGATCCTTGCGTTTTAATTTACTTTGGCCTGTTGAGTGTGCAAAAAGTGACAATTTTATTTGGAGTTAAAAATGATCAAAAGATCGAGGTGCTTTAAATAAACTAATTAATTAAGAGTAAGGTTTCTAAATTTTGTAACTTTTCATACTTCCATTGACCTTACTTTTATAATTTTATTTGTTTTCATTTTTATTGACCTTTGTATTTTGTAAATATGCCTAGAATTTGTATTTTTTTTTTCCATTAATTTTTTGTAATGTTTTCAATATTTGTAGATTCTTCTTCCTTTTTATGTGATTGTAAAGTCATAATTTGCCCTAAAACTTCATAAATCCAATTTATTATGAATCCTTAAGGTAAATTTCTTCATAACTGTTGACACCTTATGTTTGACTATTCATCATGTCAATTTTCGAAAATAAAGAAAATGTAAAAGAGTTAGGTTAGTCTTCCTATGGCGAGTTTCAGTTGTGTGATTTCAAGTGACTTTGATAGTTCTTAGATAGCTTGTTGTATGAGCTTTCCACTATGAATTGCAGTCATATGATATCTAGTTTGCAAGTTATGGGAGTATAATGTTTGAAAAGTTAGTATGCAAACACTATCGAAAATATAGAAGAATACTATACGATTGTGTACATTAGATGACTTTGAAATTCGCATTTCAAGATCAAGTGGTGCATGCTTTGTAAGTTATAATTATTTTAAAATTTTGGGAGTAGTACATTTTCTATCCTTAATGTTTATCTGCATTTCTGTTTAAGTCTTAAACTATTTTCCTCTATCTGAATCCTCAATACTTTCTAAACCTAACAAAGATAGAACTTTCATTAAATTTGTTGAATATAAATTATCCGTCAATTCATGGTAGGTATTAGCTTCAAATTAGTCCATAATAATTAATTTAATAAACAATAATATTAAATTAATTCAATTATATAATATGATAAAAATAATTAAAAAATTGCATAAAAATAAGAAAAATGGGTTGCAAAAATTTATGCAAATCCCAACCACATTGCCCAACTATTCCAAAGCCAATGAGAAGCTCACAAATGCTTAAGATGCATGAAAAATTTAACAGATATAATAAAAGTCCTATTTTTGCAAAGTTTTGAATACATTGAGGACCCAAATAGAATTAAAAAAAAAAATTAAGGACACGATAAAAAAGTATATAAATGTTGAACATTAAAAGTACAATTTTCCCCAAAATTTTACCTAGTCCTAGCAAATTCCATACATACTAATATATTCTTTTTTGCAAATAAAGCCACCGATCACAAGCTTTCGAAAAAATAAAAAGTTTGTTGAAATTAGATATCATAAGAAAAAGTAACGCACTATTGAAATTTCAGGCAAAAAATTAATTATTTAAATTTTCTAAAAGAATTTATTAGTTAAGAAAAATCAAAAGAACTATTTTCTATAAATTAATAGGCGGTTAGAATTTTTTTTTTTTTTTTTCAAATTAGATCTTATCGATTTTTATAATTCATCTTTTCCAGCAAAAAGAACGAAAGAAATTAGCAGGTTTTTTTTCTTCAAATGTCCATGTCGTCATCTTATGGGTAAATGACATTAATTTGCTTTTGGTTTTTTTTTTTTTTCAAATCAAATTACACACATAAAGTTGCTATGCAAGGATGTATTTGTTTTATGAAAATATTCTTTGCACTTCCTTTAAAAAATTTGATGTAGTATGTTGTATTATCATAATAATATCAAAAGATTATGTTGATTAACAACTTCTAGTGATAAGTGGTATGGGAACTGATGAGAAGAACAATGAATATGTTTTTTCCATAATTGTTAATCACCACTAGTTACCACCAGCGGTAAATCCGCTACTGCATATGCTTTCCCTTGTCACTTGTTATACCACTAGCAACTGTGGCATGTTATAACTATCAATATAATATTTAATGATTCTATAATTTTAATCATGGCAAATGGCGAAAGAATTTTTAAATAAAGATTTTTGAAAAAACAAATGTGTTCTTACTCGGTAACATCTTTTCTTAGTTATAAATGTGTTAAATTATCCATTATTAACTATCAATTGCTGTGGAGGTCAATATATATATATCTGTATGAGTGAATAGTCATTATTTTAGTTTAAAAGAAAAAAAATGTTAGTCCACTATACAGGTGAGTTTTTATCAAAACCCAAAATGTATTGGGAGCCCAATGTGTTATTTGGTTCGCTTGTTTAACACTTGGTAGTATTAGGCCTAATTAGAAGAGTCAACCAAGAAAAAGAATGAACGGACTCTATATAAGCAAAAGCGAGGCTCAAGCATTACAGTCGATGTTTAAAGCCCATTTTCGGGCACGTGGGCTTATCTATATCTATATTAATAATAAAATAGGACGACTCATTATTCCCCTTTTTATAGTTGAACTGGCGTTTTTGAAAGTGCCATTTAAGGGGAAAGAGGAACCTTTAATAATATATAAAATCATCAAATTAAATCCCTTTCCTTAAAAAGCAAAGAATAAACTACAATTTAAATTATAAAAGTTTATGTAATTTCATAGTTTAAATTAAAAAAAAAAAGAAATTTCTAGATAATGAGATATATATATATACTTAGTATTTTGTTAATGATTATTTTATATTTTTTAATCATTCATATTTTGAATAGGTGATTGTTAGTATGAGTATTAGGCATAGCTTGCAAGGATTATGTTGATAGTAGATTTTAAATATGAATCTCTCAAACCTATATCAATTTAAGGAGATCATAGCTCAACCTATTCTAACTCATGATTGATCATTTTTACCCCCAACTGACTTATTTCAATCCGTAGCCACCATGAATGAATCTCCTAATACCATGTATTGAACACTACCTTATGGATGACTTCCCTCCTTAGGAAGCCAACTCTTGCACCATCTACCTATGAAATATGTTCGATCCGCCTTCAATATACGGGTACTAGATTATAAGTAAAAAATAAACAATAGATAATGGTTGATACTAGATAAGGAAGGTTGAACTAGTCAGAGTCAACTCATTCCTTAATTTTTCGAGTCAGGACCATATGTACAAGGTTTAGTTTCCATACCCAGTGAACACACTTTCCCTTTATGGAGGACTCATGATTCCTAGATTATCTTAAGTTCCCTAATATAAATAGGATTTTCCAACAATGGCAATCCTCTTCTAGACACTTACACTTTTAAACTTTCTTAAACTCTTGCTATTACTCTCTTTCTCTTCTAGAGACATATACCAACTTAAGTATTAAAATAACTATTTTGAATAACATCATGATGCTCCTCACTATGTTTTCTCTTGTAGGCCAGTGTCCATTCCACCTTAAATCTCTATTAGTAAAAATCTATAAACGACAGGTTGTATTGGCATTTCTGATTGACTTCACAAAAATACAATTAATAAAATAACCATTCCCCTCCGTTTGGCTAATGGAATAATTATTCCAAGAAATTACAATTATTATAAAATGGAATTGCGATTTTCTTATAAGACCAAAGGAGTAATTATTATTTAGCTTTTTTAAATATATTTTTATATCTATTAGCGAGAGCTTAAAGAGATGATAGGGAATATTTATTCTTTCTTTTATTCTATTTTTAACTACAATTTTATTCTTATTTCATTATTTTGCAAATGGTATCAAGAAAGCCCAAATTCTATATATCCATTTTAATGCACTGTTCTGGCCTTTACTTCACCATCATTGGCCCAGATCTCATGGTCTTTAGTAGAGTGGCGATACACCACCCAAAATTAAACTATCTCAGTTTAATATATATATATAACTTCTTCGGAATTTGGGATGAAATACTCAACTAGATAATGAATCTCTTTTTCAGTTTCAGAAGGAAGTCGCTAAAGAAAATTGAAAACATAGTGTCAGAAAGTTTAGGAAGTAACGTTTTGTATACAAATAGACTCTGCATTATTATAGAAGAAATTATGAATTTAGAACATAGTTATAAAAGAGGTAAGAAGGAAATGAAAAGGGCTAACATAATTCTTCCATTAACTGGTATTAAAAGCTCTTAAACACAATCTTCATTTACTTAGATTTATCTCTCTTTTAACTAGGGGTGAGTGGATATAAAAAAGTGAAGGGTATGACTATTTATTCATACCCCACTCCATTGTGTATAAGTTCTTATACCTTTGTAATCGAAACCTATCTTGTGAGTACTTGAGATCTATCCTTTGCCTTATTCCTAGTAGATTTTACAAGATATAAGATACCTAGTGAAATTTGTATTTTTTTTTTTTAATCTTTCTTCAAAATATTATGTTGGATACATAATCAATATAAAGCCCATAACTTAGCTACCATTGAACCAACCAATAATAACTTGAAATGAAGGAGATCATAGTACAAATAAATGATCTCATGATCTATATGTATAAGAAGTTAAAAACATACTGTCCTTAGTGCTACAAATAAGCTAAGAACTAAAATGTTTTTATAACCTTACTAGACTAAGATTAGTAAAAGAGAGAAAAGGAGGTGAAGAATGAGATTGTAAAAGAAAAGAAAAGAAAGGAATTTATTGAAAGAAAAAGAAGAGAGAGAGAGAATAGACAATATATATAAGTAGCATGCAATCTTAAGGTTCTATTAAGGGTCAAGTTTTTCTTATTATTTTTTTTAAGGTTAAAATGATGCATTAGTATTAATTTTTTTCATTTATTATTCAATTATTATTATATGGTATATAAGGTAAGTACAAGATACCATATAATATGTATCCTAAAATATATACCATGTATACTTTAGATTATAGGTTCTAAGGTTAATAAAAGTACCTTGATTTCATATCTGTATCCTACCTTATGAGAGTAGATTTTAAGAAATTACTACTTAGAATTTATCTTGCAGGAAATTACTCTTGAATATGTATTTCTTATACTTTAGATTATAGGTTCTAAGGTTGCTATAAGTATCTTGATTTCATATCTGTATCTTATTTTATGAGAGTAGATTTTAGGAAATTACTACTTAGAATCTATGTTGTGATCCTAATTATCTATCTCGAACCTATTGGTAAAGTAGGATTCGTGTGAATACTTTATACGATAAGATTACTCGCTCATCTCTACTTATAACCATATGTTTTAAATGAGAAAATACTAAACAAAATGATGGATATATTCTATTTCAAATACACAATCTTCTGAGAAAGGACATAAAAGCAAGAAAATAGGCTTGTAAGTTGATTGAAACATCAAATTCTCCTAAAGAAATATGCAATGCTTAACAAAATACAGTCTTGAATTTTCAGCATAGTGGAAGGGAATTTTTTTTTTAAATTGCTCTTATCATACGGTTTTACATTTACAATATAAAGTTTTAAATAGGGAAGTATGTTTATAAAAAATCACTTTTCGTGCAATTTTGCTTTAAAAAAAAAAGATATAATTTGAAAGTAGAGTTTGCTTAGCATTAGGCACTTAGTTGGAGGGGACATGTGTTTTCCCTCTAAGACCATGTTTAACTCTGAAATTATGATGCAAATTGTATTAGAAAAAAAATGTTCCTCTATGACTATAGGTATAAATGAATCATGTTTATTCAAGAACTACTTAAATTTAGCTTGGTATACTTGAATTTGATTGACAACAGTCCAATAAGCTCAAGACTTAAACTTGAGCCGATCAAGTAGTTTATTGAATCAAGTTTAAGCATTATTGTATTTAGGTCGACGAATTTGCAAATTTAATTGAGTTCCAATCAAGTTCAAGTATTAGATGAGTCTAAATTGAGTTTCCATATCAATGTTGCTTTACTTAAAATAAATTATTTTATTGAGTCTAAACAAGATCAATTAAGTTGAGCTCAAGGTTAACACTATAAATTCATATATGCTCAAATTTTAAAATTTCAAAGTGAAACTTGAGATAAAACTACCGTTAATAATGGTGAATGGGTCGTATACCAAGACATAGACATGTGCATGCTCATGTTTAGATCGCCAACCAAACGCTCAGGAATTTTATGTATTTGAGGTTAGGCATGCGAACATAGGTAATGTTAGGTTTGTTAAAATTGGTGGAGTAGAGAACACAGTTATATAGGCATGTGTTCAACATGTAGGTTTTTTTTCTTCTTTTTTTATATATATAATAAATTGCACACAAACTTTCTTTTATCATTATACAATTTATTTTTATTTTGTTTAACCAATTGCATATCAACTTCTCATCACAATTTGTCTATGGAATAATTTAAGTCTATGGAAATGAAAGTAAATTTTCATTAAACCCCCTACGCCCCATGCACCCTACCCCCACTTTCATCAAATTACAAACCAAAATAAGTCATATCACAAGGTGATATTATTCCTTTGCCTCCTCTTCCAATTGGTCATGGGTGGTTATTATGAACTTTTGGTCTTGGAGCTAAGATACCAAGAATCTAATTCAAGTTGTCCTAATCTTATCCAATCAATATCATTCGAGTCTTTTAGACATATAGACATTTTAACGGTCTTTCGCTTTAGTGAATAACATTGGGGGTTAAGAACTCAACCTCTTTGGCTGAAAGCGAACTTAGATGAGACTACCAATGTCGGGGGTACCAAAAGATCCCATGCCAATAAACATAATACCATAAATTTATGAAATTTATTTGACCACCAAATAAAGACAATAAAGACATCAAAATTTACCCTTTCCTCCTCCTTTACTACTTATACTTAATATACTAGTAGTTCACTAGATGATTTGGAACTCCCACATTACCTCAACTTATTTGCATAATTTCTCCATTCCTTGAGACAAGGAGGCATGTAAATATGTTGAATGATCTAGAATGTGCTATTTTGGATGGTGTTGCATTCTTGACCTGTACACCTAATATAAGCAAACATTACATTACGATATTATATGCAATAGCACCATCCATAGCATTTATTATCCTAGCATTATTATAAAAGTCCTTGATGAGGGAAACAACACAAAACTTAAACCAACAATTGAGAATTGAATATATAATAGGAGAGGAAAGGGATAAAAGTAATCATGGAGTTTTGCAACCATGATATAGTGGAGCATTAAATCACTAATGTATGTATAAGCACCTATAAGATGTTAATAAAGTGTGGATAAGTACGATGTTAATAGTGACATACTACAAACTTAATGAGTGGTTTACCCATTCAAAGATGGCCTTGAGAATCACTCGCACCTTCCTACATGTTCTTTTATCCTCTAATATTTGAGTGATGTTAGGGTTTGGAGGTGTTACTGATATTGAGAGATACAGTCAAGGGTTTTCTAATATTTAAGGATCCTTATGAGCATTTTGAATATCAAGCTCCAAGTTGTATGAGACTTAAGAGTAGGTAACTTATGGACATTAATGCACAACATTACAAAGTTACTATATGGCATTGCAAGGTTATTGCACAATACTTGAAAGTTAGTGTGTAATCCTGCAACATTGGTATGCAATGTTGTAACATTAGGGCTCATCTTTGCAATTTTAAGGTGAAACATTAGTCATTATTAGTGCACAACATTAGTATAAGAGGATATGACACAGATATATCAATACACGTGTGTGTAACAAAAGCTATAAATAATGAGTAGAATTGAATTGGTTTTGGTTAATATATTTTTATGGTTTTTAACTGAATAGAAAATTAATAAAGTAATATGAATTATTGAATTATAAGGTATGACACAATGATAATTAAACTAAATTGAAGCTCTAAATTAATTGATTATATTATGCATAATTAATTAAATCAAAATGTTTCTTTAAATTTGATTGAAACCATGTACAATTCGATCTAAACTTGGGGTAAGTGGGTATAGAGTAGGTAAGGTATAAGGCATGTAAGGTATGAGACCTTATCTAAACTCTACCCTACACTATAGGTATAGGTTCTTAAATTTATGGAATTGGAATCTACTATGTAGTATCTTAGAATCACCCTTTACACTGTATCATACGGTAAAGGATACCGTATGAACCTTGTAATTTTTTTAAATTTTTCTTATAAATTTTAGCATGACACTTTTTTGACTTCCTTATAAATTTTAAAATTAGTTTACATAAAGCTACCCAACACAAGTTCATTTTCTCAAATATATAAATTAAGAATTTAGATATTTTATGGTCTTTACTAGATTAGGGTAGGACTTAGCAAAAGAGGCAAAATGAAGTAAAATAACAAACAATAGTAAAGAAGATAGAAGGATTGACTTGAAAGAATAAAGCATTAGTTTAAGGTTTTATTATAGACTAGGTTCTTTTGTTATTTTTTTAAAATTGAAAAGAATACAATGGTATTATATATTTATTTACTAATGTTATTTAATTATTATTATAAAGTGGATATATGGTATGGTATAAGGTATCTTAGAACCTGTGCCTTATATACTTTATAGTACAGGTTCCTATGAGCGTACATGGTACCTTTAACTTAATATCAACACCTTATCTTGTGGAAGTAAGTTTCGGGAAATTACTATCTGAAACTTATCTTATGACTTTTAATACCCATCTAGAATCTATTTGATCGAGTAGAGTCTAAGGCAGTATCCTATGTAACAAGGTTACTCACTTACTCTAAATGATGTTTGTCATAATTTTAAAGAGAATTAATAAGCAAAAAGGATAAAAGAAGACCCTTAAGGTTTTTATTGCTATCAAATGGATAATTGTTCATAAGATAGAGAAGTTCATATGACTTATACTCTAGACAAACTAAAGGATATGGTTGCAAAATAAGGATATACTAGAAAAATCGTATATAGATAGAGTTTCCATTAACTAATCATTGAGATGATGAAATAACTAAAGATTATTGAATGACTCAAAATAAGATAAAATAGTGAAATCTTTGATTCATGCACAAAGGTCTAGTCATTTATGTAACCATCAATTGATTTTATGATTGAATGCCATTAAACAAAATTTGTTAATATGAGAGGTCCACTCTCTCAACTATCAAACTAGAATTACAACAATATGCCCACTCCCATGCAATTCATGCAATCATAAAGAAAGTAAATAATGACCAAGTTGCTAAATAAAATACATCTTATGGAATTGAGATTATGATCCTCATTGTTAGCCTTAAGCTCAAGAAGATTTGCACCGAAACCTAGAATATGGTAACCCTCTAGATTAATGACAAATCTACAAAACTCAAGTGTATAGCACTAACATAAGTTAATAAGACTTTCTAGGCACAATGTCAGCTCCTTCCACTTATCATAAACTCAATCAACTAGAGTCATGTAAATTTGCAAAGACATTTGTAATGGCATATTACTCTAGACTCGATTCAGAGTATGTGATATTGGAACTAGATGTTGCTTTTTAAATAAAAACTTAATGACACTAATTGTATTGGATTAGTTTGCATCTTAAGTTTCTATTTCAATAGATAGTTCTTGAATCTTTACCTTTTCATTTGCCATCTCCACAAATTCTTTCTTAACTTTCTCTTTCACATCATCTACTTCCTTTAAAATCTCTTTCTCATCAACAACTATCTCCATAACTTTCTCTCTCAATTCATTTGTTACATTAGGAATCCACTCAACCTTAATCATGTCTACTTAAACGTATTCCTCAATAACTACCAAATTATCCTTCTCATCTTCTTTATGCTCCTTAATAGCTTCGAGAACACCATTTGTGATCATTATGGAAAACTTGTTTGGGTGTTGGTATGTAAGATGTCTATACCATAATGCTGCACTTTAAATCCCTGACTTCTTACCCTTCGCTCTTTTAATTCTAATGAGTTAATTATATTTTCTACAACTCATTATTCCTCAACTTACCCTTTGAGTGATCCCTTAAAACTTAAAAAATTTTACTTTGATCTTCTAAGGAAGTTTCTCATATAGTTGGTAGATTTACACATCATGCATCTTGCCCTACAGTATTTGCTCTAATGATTCATAAGCCAAATTGTATAATTACAAATTAAGAATTAAAAGTTGAATTATTAAATTACTTATCACATGAAACTCTTAGACCAATTAACAACATACATGTCACACAATGCCATACCACTACTCAAGTCCACATCACTACAGGTTCATGTTAATTCATATCCTTATCACCCTCCTATGATTATAGCAACATTGCCAATCAATGGCACTCAAGAGTCACCACCTCAAGCACCTATTTCATGCTACAATAGCACCACATGTTAGCTAGTTAAGCATCTTATTGCCTTATACGTAAGTGTCCTATTGGATACCCCAAAACTATATCTACGAGCACTAATTGCGTGCTCACACTTCATTAATTTTATACCTAATTTAATCACAATTAGCCACACACATGAACAACCATCAATACATTCTAGATATGCAACATAAGAACATAACCTCTCGTATGCAAGACTGTTCATTTAGTACACATGTTGTATAATAACTAATTGCTGACATTCCTTGGCTTTCTACTCTTTGTCATGTGATACCCTCCAACTCAATTATGATGCCACCAATATGGATATGTTATATAATTTTCACAATTATTACTCTTTCTAATTTAGTCCACTTACTAAAACAAATAATTTCTATAAACAACTTACAAGACACTAGCACAACAACTAAAAAGGGCAATTGTCTCCAATGAAACTTCTCATAAACCATGAATTTAGTCATTTAATTGAAAAGTCGCAACTCCATCATCATTATATATCTTCTCCAAAGTATGACCACATACTTTAGTTAAAACCCAAACTCCATTAAATTTATAACTTTCATTCTCTTATCCCATAAACACTGAAGGTGAATGAAATCTTGACTTTAATACATATGCAATAGCCTAAGAAATTCCATAAAGTTTTAGAGTTTAGTAATAATCATTCACCGGTAACTCTACCTCTAAACAGAATTCTTCATTAGGAATGCATAAAGTCTTGATGAAGTGGATGTAGAAACAAAAATGGTAAAGAGAGGTGTTCTTTTGATACATCAACTCATTTTGAGATTATGTCTTGAAGGAAAAACGTATTTATAGGATTTTTTTTTTATCAATTAGAGTATTTTATCTATTCTTCTTTTAAAAAAGCAATATTTTTATATTTTTCCATAATAACTAATGCCTTTGATAATAGATTACTAATACAAAAATCATATAAATCTTCATTTGATTTCTATTTCTAAATAATTTCTTGTTTCATGTGCATTGTATAGAAATTAAAAAAAAAAAAGATTACCTCTCAATTTCACAGCAAATTAGTAAAATTTTATTTAAATACCTTCAAATTTAGTTTTTTTTTAAATAAAAATAAAAATAAGATATTCATTATTCAAAAAAAAAAAAAAGAAGAAGAAGAAGAAGAAGAAAGATGGGGAAGCGGAATTTAGAACCAAAAGAGAAACGGTAGCGAAGAATAAAAAGAGAGGGCATACTTACGTACAGATGGAATGACATTATTCCCTTGATTGTCCCCAATTCGCAAAACCCACAGAGTAATTCTCAATTAGGATTTGCAGCAGGAGATCATCAGAAGAACATCAAAGATGGCGGATTGGGACCCAAACACCAAATCAACACTAACCCAAATCCCGGTTCTTACAACAAGAGCCGGACCAAGAGATGGCGCCGCATGGACTCAGAGGCTGAAAGAAGAGTACAAGGCTTTGATCGCCTACACCCAGATGAACAAATCCAACGATAACGATTGGTTTCGTATCTCAACCAATGCGGACGGGACACGTTGGACTGGAAAATGCTGGTACGTCCATAATCTCCTCAAGTACGAATTCGATCTCCAATTCGATATTCCTGTCACTTACCCTGCTACTGCGCCTGAGATTGAGTTGCCTCAGCTTGATGGGAAGACCCAGAAGGTTAAATTAGGGTTTTTGGATTCATGCGCTTTGATTTTGGTTTATATTTTATTTTTTAATTGTAGTTGGTTTTGATGATTTTCGTTAATTGATTGTTGACAAATAGATGTATCGAGGAGGGAAGATTTGCTTGACGGTGCATTTCAAGCCGCTTTGGGCCAAAAATTGGTATAACCCTTTTCTTTTCCTGGTGGAATTTGATCTGAACCATTTGAGCATTTTTCCTGGGCCAGCATATTGGAATTCTTATATATATATCTTATTCGTGGAAAGGAGTGCTGCCAGAGCTAGTTTAGTCGTGGAATTCTGTCATTTTGTTGTTCAACGGTCTTTAAGGTGATTAGAAATGGATGCAGACCGCATATAGATACTATATCAGCTATGCTGGTGACTTTAGAAGTAGGCTTCTAGCATCTAGTAGGAGTTGGAGCTAAGACCTTGTGTGGGATGGTCACTCGTACGATTCAAATCCTTAATGTTGCGATATATGGTGACCATGGCATGATTTAGTTAAAACAGATAATCTGGCTCCATGGGGTGAATGTGAATTGCAGTTATGAAGATATCTTATGTGAAATGAACTGGATATTTCTATTATAGGATTTGAACTTCGAATTTTGGTTAGCAGAAATCATGTGATGGTTACTTCAGTACTCTTTCATCTTGGCAATTCTTTATGCCTAGGAAAATCATGCATGAAACATATACTCAAAGAAGATTTTATTATGTTGGATGTTCAGTTTGAGATTTAGCCTAGTAACTTGAGTGAGTCCTCTGAGAGAATATTTATGGAGGATAAAATAGACCTGCTATTTTGCAAGATAGATGGTCAATTATGTCTAGTTTTTTCCTCCAAGCACCTGTAATTGAGGAATGCTTTAAACTTACCTTTCTTTATATGTGGTTGGTGAAAACTGGAATAGATAGCGATTTTACTGTTGGCTCAGATTGATTGATGATGGAAAGGTAAATATTACTGTCATAAGACTTAAAAATGAACTTTCAACCAACTTGGCTCTGCAGCCCTAGTTTGTATGCGGAATTGCTTTGTTTAGCTGCGAAACTGATAATCCTGATTCTTCGTTTTAGTTCCCCTCCTTGTCTATTAGAGTCCATTAGATTATGTAAGAGTAGAAATAGTCGGTTCACTGTGCCTGGATGTATGAGCTTGAACACCATATTCTAATTCAGGATTCCATTTGTTTTCTGCCTTCTTGACATGTCCCTTACTTTCTTGCAGCCCACGTTTTGGCATTGCACATGCACTTTGTTTGGGGCTTGCTCCATGGCTTGCAGCGGAGATCCCCATACTTGTAGATTCTGGTATGATAAAGCACAAGGATGATGCTACACCATCAAATGAATCCTAATTTAGTCTTGATATGGAGAACAACTGTATCTGAACTTCAATCAGAAACGAAAATAAATACCAGGACAAAAGAACTGGTTCAGTTTTAGTTTTTTTTTGGGTGAAAACTGGTTCAGTTTTAGTTGTGTACCCTGTTGTTTACAGTTAATAAAATATGTCTATTGAACTAAATATCTCACTTAGCTTCTATACGTCTGCTGCTTTGAGTGCTACCAACTGTTGTGACTGCCAATTGCTGTGCATCTACACATTGAGGTTGATGATCTCCTAACAGGATACCATTAGATGTTGTAAATTCTAATAGAAGCGGAGTTATCCTTTATTTTTGGTACATGTTTCGATCTGCTATACAGCAAAACATAACATGTGGTTTCTATATATCTATATAAGCAATGCGCTTTACGAAAAACAAAATGTTTACATTCTATAATTATGTAACCAAAGACTGCACAAGAGTTTATCATTACGCCTTTCTGCTAGATAATTCCTAGCACTTGATAATTCCTGCCGTCATATTATTGCAGGTTTTGATTGCAGCATTTTCACACCTTTTGTACTTGATTGATCTTTTTACTAAACGCATTATGCTTGGATTCTCGGGACATTGATGAAATAGCAAGCAAATGTTTCACTTTCCAATGAAGATGTCTTATGCAGCTTGTGCAGTTTCCTTGATATGTACCCAAGATGGTACTGCTATAAGAAAATAATAAAATGTAAACTACGAGTTTATCGTTGGGTGCTTCAAACAGCTTTACTTAGATTCTCATGCTATGAAATAACTTCTGCGTATACCTTTGATGAAAATGAATTTGAAGCGAATGAATTTAGAAGATCTTAATTATGACAAGATTGTCGGGCTCTTTGGAATAGCATGCAACGTTGTAGTACAATATCTTAATGGTTCAGAATCAGAATCTAATCCTTAATTTTAAAAGTTAAATCGTATATTCACATTTATAAGTTAAATAGAAAATGAGTTGAATAAAGACTAACAAAGACAAATCTCAATTTAATAAATTTTAAAGCATATTCAAATGATGGAGTCTATGATTAATGTATGTGTAATATACACAACTGAGTAAGTATGAATGTTATCTGAAACCTAAGGCCCACTTGATGAGGAAGGGTAAGCCCGATTACCTATCCAAGCCCTATAGGATCTTTTTCCTTGTGTCCGAAGAATGGTTGATAATAATAATATATGATAACTCAAATCTAATAGGTAAGATAATACACATTTAATAATATACATATATATATTGAGATTCATAAATCTTACATAAGAATACGAAGATATTATTTATACACATATTATTAAGCTTATTTTAAAAGTAATAATATCCTTTCATGTTTGATCAGGTTTACTGTGTATTGAATTTTTATTTTGACTATAAATATATATATATATATTCTTTTGTTTTAATTACTGCTATATCCTATAAGGTATTGGAGTTAAATCTCGAAACTTGTCCAACTACTGGTTGGACAAATAACCCAATCAAATCTTTGTCAAGTTTGCTAGGTTAGGCACCTTACATGCTTAACTAACTTACACCTAAAAGATTGCATGACTTTGCATTTACAACACTTATCTTTTAGAGCTTGATTAACATATTTATTTTATCTCATATTTTAAATTTTTAGGGTTGAACAGTAAATTGCTTGCCTATAAATATTCATTATCGGTATTGATATGTCATGAGTAGTATTAAGTGGCAAGTCAGAGCAAATTGGAAGTTTAAAATGTGCATCAATTTACTAGGGACAAAAAACATAAAATAAAAAGGACTACTCTGAATATTTATAAAACACCCTCATAACCATCTTATTTACTTGTAATTATACTGATGCAGTTTATGTGACATGCATACTATTGAGACTCGAGCAATCCACTAAACAGCAAACTAAGAAATTGTTTGATTTATATCTCGTTGGATACCTAAAGTTTGGTTATGTTGTAATTAATTACATGAAGTTTATGTGTTAATTTGATACTTAAATTTTATCTATTTTTACAATTAATTAATTGAATTTTATCTATATTTATAATTAATTTTTTGAACTTTGCTCATTTTTCAATTAATTACCTAATCTAGTGCTTGTAAATGATATTGAGAAGTTTATAAGTAGTAAATTGATATTTTAATTACCATGTCTAGTACTTGTAAGTGATATGAGCTTAGGCTTAAATGGCCTTATTCTATTAGGATGAGCCATATTGAGAAAAGTTAGATCGAATAGGCCGATCCAACAAATCCTACCTTAAGTCTCACTATACTGGATCTCCTTTGATTATCCCAATAATTCATGGGCTTGCCTCATTAGGCCCTATTATCCTAACCTGATGAGTCAAGTTGCTTAAAACTCAATAAACGAATTTAACCCTCTACATTTTGCCCCTTAACTAAAATCTTTTAGACAAAGTTGAAGGGGTTTGGGTATTGAATACTCTTTCTAGATAGCTTAGGCGCATGTGCACTATTGAATAATTATACCGTTGTTAAGTTTATTTGAGAATTGTCTTGGTGCACTAGTTTACAACACCTTTTAATTGTGTCCCCTATTTCATCTTGATTGAATTGTATGTTGCTCCATAGTAACATTGTTGAATAAGTCTTTGCAAGTTACCTCTGCTGCATTATACGCACTGCCGATATCATTGGGCTGATGTCCATGTACCAATGCTTCCTTGATCTTCTTTGATCTTTGAATTATTGCCATCTAGCCTTCCTTGTATAGCCCATCCTTCTTATACGTTAATTGCTATCAAGAAAGACGAATCTTGGTTGCATTCGTAGCATAAACCACAACAGTTGACTCATGTAGTTTAAACATGTATAAATTTTCGAAACAATCCTTCACGATTCTTTAACGCTTGATCTTCCATAGCTTCTAAGGGAAGACTTTGAATATGGCTAATATACGAAACTTCTCATGTAGATACTTTTTCCTTAGCAAATTTGAAGGACAAATAAACATAGATCGCTCCCTTGCATGGTATGTTGAAATAACCGATCATGGCTATAGTGGATGCACTAATTGTTGCTTCGCACATGGGAATTACTCCACGTAAATAATTTACCAGATGCGTGTTTGAATGAACAGTCTATGCAAGTTCAGTACCCGGAAGGAAAAGAATTCAGATCATGTTGCGTAGCCCATTATCTCATCTATCTAAAAAAGGGACAAATTTCGTCCAAGGATAGCATCTTTATTCCATTGGGAAGCTTTCACTGCACAACCCAACGACTTCTTCTCTAACCACCGGGACAGTGGATGCAAATCCATCCCAAGGAACTTCCCCTATAGTTTTTTTTTTTTTTAGATCAGGGCAAAGATCGTCTGATAATACATCCATAAAGAAACTGATAACCTTTGCATTTATAGATTCAGAAGTGCACCTATCTAATGAGTCAAACAGAACCATTGGATCACCACGTGGCAATTGCTGAAGCTCGCTTACTTCTCCGGGAACCACTACTGAGCTAGGATAACATATCAGCGTCACAAATTTGGAAGGATCTTTCTTTAGGCTATCCAAGATGTCAATAAACTCATCAACTACTACTTCAATGATGCTGCCATCACTCGCTTCACTAGCATTCATGTCCCTCAGAAATTCCCCCATTTGCTTCAGTTGAAATAGTTTTGTATGATCCAAAACTTCAGAGCCCGAACTTAAGGTCTTGATAATTGCTTCGCATTCGCTCCATATGTTACCAAAGGTCTTTTGGAAGTCCATACAAGGTCAGAATTATCCCCTTTATATTGAGAACACAAGAAAGGATGATTACACTAGACATCGAATCAAAAGTTGGGAAACCATGCAACATGAATTCCCAAAAGGTTGCACACAGAGCTCCGAGGCTAGTTGAATCAACACATGAATCTAGTCTTAACGGAACCTCAAGAAGCGTAGTCCAACTTCGAAGAACTAATGCCACTTTTCTCAAAGAATACCTCCAGTACATGTTTCTCGGAGCCAGAATGTAAAAAAAAGCAAACCAGATGAAGATAAGCCAACATTACTTTGACCCTCACTAAGAACATTAGTGAAGACTTTTCGTAGAGCCTGCACGTACACATTCAGCAACGAAGATAGAATTATGATCAATGATGCAACATGACCAACCTCAACTGCGCAAGATATCATGCCTTCAGCAGCAATGATATGATCGTTCTCCTTAGATGAGCTATCAGTTACTACAGGACAAACTCCAGCTGGCCTACACTTGTTGCAGTATCCCTGAATTCTAGAGTTAAATGAGGACAGAGCCAGTGATAACCACATTCCACCTCTAAAGAATGCCCAGTCTCTCTCCTCAATGACATCACCAATGACCTCTGCCTGTGAGTTATTCCATAAGGAACGTAGCTTTTCCAAAGCAGTGCTACGTAGCGGTATGTCCCAGCAAGGAACAAATATATATATCTTTCAATAATAAGGTCCTCAATCAATGAGGCTTTCTTATCATTCCATAGGCTAAAAAATCCTGGAGAATGTTGCATGAACATCACCCAAACTCGAGAACGAGCTCTCATCCTAAGGATCATAATTCAAAAGAGATGCAGGATGTATTGCTGTGTCAATCATATGGTTATCCAACTTATCAATGCCCGAATCTCCATCAACAATTGGAGAATTAAGCCTTTCGTTGCAATTGACCCCCAAGACGATAAATTATCGTTTGTCCTATCTGATAGTCGAGATCCAGAAATTGGAACTTCCTGTAGCTTCATTTTCAGATCTAAAAGTAGTTTTGGAGAACCTCTACGTGGATAGAAGAGCATGTGAAGTAAGATGAGGACTAGTCTCGATAAAAGCAAGACCCAGGAAGAGAGCTGTTTGCTTGTGAATTCCATAGATAGAGTGCTAAGCTCATTAACGGTAGTGAGAACTAAAGCTACCAGCATCACCTTTTCTTCTTCCGTTGATAAATGGAAGGCCGCCAAAGCATTTCAAAGTAAAACACTGAAGAAAGTGCTCCGAGTATCTCTTTAAGACTAGGGCATACAGAATGAAGAGCTCTTGCCATCCGAACAACAAACGAAATGAAATTCTTGTATATTTTGCTTCTAAGGTGGCTACCAGAATTACCATCCATGCTTGTAAAAGGAATATCAATGGTAAGATTTCCTAATAATTTATCGATTCGTACAGAAAATAATAGCCTCCTTCAGAAGCTTCCTGACGTCTCTTCATCAAACGAGAGTACAATCAGCCCTTTACTTAGCCATATAAGACGTTAAATACAACCAATGTGTGCAACTGCCTAATACTAGGAGAGAAAGATCAACTTGTTTAGGTCCCATGAAGAAGCAAGCCCACTCAACCTTGAAGCCTGTCTATCAGATTGAGGCTCAGAATTTAGTGACCTCAGAAAATGGTCCACCACTTTCTCTTCCACCGAACAACCTTGAACACTTTGTTTGATTAATATTAGAATGGACATTGATGAATTCTATGATCATATAGATGATCGTGGTTCTTTTTGTCCACTCTATATACGTTAGTATATGTATTGTATTTCACAATAAAGATGTTTTTAAGGACACGACCTAAGTGAGGTGTCATGTTGTAGCTGTATACATTACGTATATGCAACGTTTCCCATTATCTGTATAGTTTTCTTTGACAGATGCCTATAGTCGATATTCAACTTGAGCGCCATGTCTGCGTATATAGTTATCCCTTTCTTCTCTTTTATTATTTTTTTATATATGTAAGCTTGCACATGAGAATATGCATGTCCCAGCAACACACTTTACAGATGCTGCATTAGCCGTAAAGGGGTTTACTCAAAAGAACATTAGCAGCACATTCATTAGAAAAAGAAAGAAGACAAAGGACGAGATATGATATCATCCTCTTTTCTTTTTTAAACACCTCCACTAAAAATTCGACAGGTGTCCGCCCTTTTTGGCTATCCTCAAATCGGACAAACCCTCGATCGCAGCAAGCGACAATCCTCTGTAGAGTACACCTTTTTCCTTTGCTCTTTCCTGTGTGGTTCTCCAAGGTAGACAAATACGTGAAACTTAGCGGCCATTTTAGAGGACAGATTGAGCTAAAGGACTTCTACACTTTCTGGCATCACTTAGTTGTCATTGCAGAAGACATTTGCATATACATTTCATTTTCCTCTTCTTATGTATTATGGTTTAATAGCTCCCACAATTTTGGCAGCAGGTAAACTTCAAATCGTTCCAAGAGCATAGCTCCCTTCTTCTCTTTTGCTCCATTCACATGGCTATCTACTTCGTTTGGACATTTTCTTCTTCCTTTTCATAGTGAAACCAGCAACTCCACACACATATGTTCCCTTTTGCAGTCGAGTATGCGGATATTAAGAGAACCGAACCACATACAGAAGGAGATAAGGAGCTTGTGAAGCATCAGAGGCAGCCATTGAAGGCAAGTGAAATCACCCGGAGTTCCCAATGTGGCACCGGTGGTGTTTTGCTTGTTAACTCGAAGGTAGATGGAGTTATTCTTGAAGGCAGGCGAGATCACTGAAGTTAATGTTAATGCACAGAGTCAGAGCGGTGTTCGGAGTCCGGAGGTGCAGTGAGGCCATTGCGATAGTCTAACAGTGAGACATGAGGGTGGAGCTTGGCAGCACTGTGCTTGAACTTGAAATTGCTCTCCTTTTTTTTTTTTTTAACTCTTACTGTTTCTGTGGTCTTTCTTTCTTCCCCTTTTTTTTTCCTTAATGTATTTCGCGTTCACAATCACAGGTTGAATTTCCGATCGCGACTGAGTTTTATTCTTCAAGTATCAGCTATTAGCTCTTCCTCATATCAAAGTCTCATTTTACTTGGCAGTTGGATGTCATCGTGAAGAATATAACTGAAAGTGGACGGTAAGTCGTAAACTCCTCTATGTATTTTCTCTCTTTTTGTTTAAATGTTTATGTATGTAATACATCATGCTGTTATTAGCCATGCTCAGATCTTCATCTCATACCTGCTTGACATTCAATTGTGTACATGCTCTTTGATTCTTGAATCCTGGCTATCCTACCATCCTAATGTGTCCACCAATTTTTAAGGAACATTACCCTTCTCGAGCATGTGATTTGTATTTTTTGAAGTGACCACGTATATCATTCCCCACTCTTTCAAGGAAACTAGCCTTCAACATTTTGGAGTTCAGTACGTTTTAGCCAATTCCATATTTAATTGTGTCGGTCACCCATCTTGCTTCTTCCTTTGCATGTAAATGGGCTTAACAAGTAAAAACGCTAGATCCTCATTGTCACAGTGTTCTCGGTTGCAACACACTGTCAACACTGACATTATACCAAACCCATCCTTCCACACATAAACAACAAAACCCTGTCCCTCTCGACTTTTGTCTTTATTGGACGCACATAGGACATTGTTCCACATTTTGGAATCGGAGAAAGTAGGGGTTTTAACTTTGAGCATGGGTGGAGTGTACAAAAAAAAAAGCAGTGACACGAGAGTTGGGTTTTGTAATTTTCATGAATGAAGTGGAAGTGGGGTTTTGGAGTTTTCTGAAGGGAAAGAAATGAGAGGGGTGGAGTGGACGAGGATAGAGGGAGGGAACGAGGGTCCTGTGAAAGTGAGCATTATCCATTATGGTGGCTTTGGTGTTAGCTTTATTTTAAAAGCAAAGTTGATGACATTTGGATAACAACATATTTTATTTTATTAAAAAAAAAAAAGTAATAAGGACTGTCACGAGATGAGTATTTAACGTATGAATCCTAGACTTTACGAAGAGGGGGAGAAGGAAATTTGTGCCTCCTTAAGCAATGAAAATAAAGGGTATATCTATTGCCAATAAAAAGAAAAAGAAAAGGGTTATGGGGCTCTATTAAGAAATGAAATCTCAAATGATACGTAGACTATCATCTGTGTTTAATGCTCTTTCTCCAAAATGAGATGGAGTGATGACCGTGCAATTGAAGACCATGCAACGCATTCAAGTTTCTACGGTCCGATATGCGAAGTCATGTGCCAAGACTTCTTTTCGTAATGCATAGCAATACAAGATGAGATGGTGCAATCCCAATTAGTAGAGCATTTTTTATCTTGCTTTTTTTTTTTTTTTTTTCAACCGATGCCAATATCCTTTTTTTTTTATTCAACCAGCTTTTCCATCTTTATCTCTTCACAATCATTTAGTATTTTTTTTTTTTTTTCCATTTCACAACATACAGGAGACCTTACAATGGGTAAGCATGAAAGAAAACAAATCCCAAGATATCATGTTATGTTCTGAATATTTTTGCCTTGTCCAAATATTATCGCAATGATTTGCTTAGCCACACTATTTATCTCCTCCGTAGAAATCATTGGCCTTTCTTCTTGAATTTCTTCAATGATACAAATAAATAAATAAATTCACATACTTGTCCTTCACATGTCCGATATGTGAAGTCGTTGACCAATTCATGATGTAATTGTCCATGTGCAACTGAAGACCATACAATATACGTGATTTCCAATTCCTTATCAGAATATTCTCCATACACAAATCACTAGCCAAGTTTAAGTCCAATAATAATATAATAATATGGTTTAAAAGTCATGGTAAAAGAAAAGCTCATCATCACCATGTAATCCGATTTTTTATTCAAAGTCTAAAGCCCATCATTAATCCAGGCCTTGTGTGTCCACACAATATTTCCGGCCATGCCATCCTCTAGCTAGATTGAAAGCCCATAGTGTTGTCTAGGACATACATTAGCTTACGAAGAGTTGTAGGCCATGCAATCTATGTTCTACGCAATTGAAACCTCTTCATTCGAATTAACCGCCTGATCATTATTTGGATGCAAGAGAGACCATTCACATGAATTTCCATAACCTTGAATTTGTATTGGATGGAATTGAATCACGTATGCTACTAATTCAACATGGACTTGGAATTTTTACTGTGTCTTTCAAATTCCATTATGATTTGACTGTCATCATCATGTGCTCATACATTGTGTCTGTCCGTATTAAGAAATGAAAGAATCCATAATGAGTGACCTTTGAGACGCTGTCTTCTTTGTATTATATATATATATATATATTTATATTTTCATTCATTTCCTTTGTATTGAAACCTAGACTATGTGATCTTTGGCTGCCCTTCTTGAAATTGGTAACATGATAGTATATGTATAACCATGCCTTGGTGTGTCCTTGTACCCTTGTTGATAAGTTGCTGTGATCCATTATGAATATCCCCTTTATACATTACGTAAGCTTATAGCATGTGGAGAATATGTGCCTTTAAGATGCATTTTAGTTTTGTTGTCATGCTGTGGGTATCATTTGGTCTGTTATTGAGCTTAAGTTGTATTGCCATTGTAAGATAACGAAAAAAAAAAAAAAATCCTCAATATATGAGCTTACCCCATGGATGATTCAACGTGTACTTTAAGTTTCATGATATTGCTCAAATTCACATACCTTTATTGATAAATAGAGTTCTCTTTGAAGTATTAATATATTTAACAATTCACACCTTATTGTAATGCTAATCATTCTTCATTTATCATGTGTTGCAGGTTGTGGGACCATTTGATTGTTTCATCTCTTCTCTCCTCCTTTAAGTGGTAGGAACCACATTTGGTGTTGTTGCCACTTTAAGGGGGTCAAACAAGAGATGGGTAAAGATTTTGTGGTGAACAAGTCATGTAGTAACAAGACTAAGAAGAAGAAAGAAAATGATGAGTTATCATTTTCAAGTGGTGGAGTGCCTAAAATTCCTCTACCTTAAGATAAGTGGACAGATGTGACCATTTTAAAGGACAGTTTCTAGGTTGAAATGAGGAAACAAAATACATGTACTCAGCTACATACAGATAGCCCATTACACTTCATCAAGCAAGAACCAAAGCTAAGTGAAAGGGAGCCTTTGGAGGGAAGCTCCATATTGTGGTTAAGGAATGAAAGGAAAGAACTTCCATTATTTGAGAATTAGTTTCTATACCTTCGGTAACCTATAAAAGTAAGGCACAATAAGCAGACTACATCTTGAATGATTCAAGGTATGTAGGCAAATTGTTGAAAGCAGATGTCTTTCTCTCGATATTTATTTTCTCAAAATTGATTGGCAAGATAAACGATGTGAGCTTATGGAGGGCCTTTATTGCTCACTGGAGTATTCAATCCATACTTTCATAACCTTGTGGGGCGAGATCACCCCAACCCTAGAAGACGTAGTCATGTTTTTGTAACTTTGTGACTTGGGATTGATTGATATTACAAAAGCTTCTATATCAGAAGGTGATCAAGAAACACTAGTGGCCTTAGAGGATGACTTGAAAGGGGCCATCAATACTAGGAAGAAGGCTACATACTCTCAATGACTTAAGCACTTTTTCAGGGAGAATGGGACCAAGAAAGAAGGTCTTCGCTTTTAGTACGGGTAAGTACCCATATATTTTGCAACCTTATCATTATTCATACTCAAACTATTATTCATACTCAGCTCATTTATTCTCTTATTTCCTTGCAGGTACGAGCTCGAAGCATTGTTAGCTTGTTGGATTTCTCTATACGTATTTCTCGGTGGTTTAGAAGATGGAGTTAGCCCATGGTTCTTCCATTTAGCTATTCATATCGCTCATGGAGAGCGATTTGCATTGGGTCCTTTCTACTTAGGTTCCTTATATTGACACTTGGATCTTTATTATGAAGCCTCAGTGCTCTCCAAAGGATGTTATGTAGTGATATCTCATGTGGACTTAATATTCTTGGAATTGTTTCTTTATGAGCACTATAGGAGATATTTTAATAGACTTATTTGAATCCTCTAGAGTCTTGAGCTTGGGTATGGGTTGATAAGAAGCCATAATCGAAGTTGTTTGAGATAATTGATAATGAAAGGGAATTCACTTTTCGTTCTTTCATTAAAAGAATAAGCAGGTTCCAATGGTTTGAGGGATTCTACCCCTTAGGATCATAATGGTTGGTGACTTTAGTAGATGTTCGAGATAAAATTATTGCTACTGATGCTGGATTCACACTATGGTGTACGCTTGGGGGCATCCCTTCATTGCATGATTGGGAAGGGCCTTCTAGCCTTTTTTTGGAGAAGAAGGTCATGCTTTATCATCCTCATTGAGTTACGCGCCAACTGGGGTATGATTAGGGTGCTTCTCGTTAAATAAAGATTAATGAAGACTTCAACAAATGTTGCAAAGACCTGTATCCTAGTAACTTCAAGAACATTTGGCTGGAGGTGAGACAGTTGTATTTCTCTTCTATTGGCCGCTCTAGAGTCACTTCTACTAGGTGGTTGACATGTTGGGGTAACTACTTATAGCATTTTAAGAAGTATGTATCTACAACCATAAAGAATGACATTCCTACAATAGTCCCTCGCAAGTACGATTTTTATCTATGTCTTTCGAAGGATGAAGAGAAGTTTTTTAAGAGCGTATAGGGGAAAACATAAGGTAGTGACCCTCTCTTATTTGTCATAAGGTAAGCAAAGTGTACTCGCATCTTTGTGGTATAACATTTCTTCCTTAAAGCCTCCTCCCCCCCCCCACCCCCTCTTTTTTTTAGCTATGACTTTTTATTCTCTAATGTTTTTTGCATGTAGATATCCTTCTCATGTTCTCTTTTTCTTGTGTTCCTCTATATAGGATGTAGAAGATTGCGATCACGTGCCAATTAAGAAAACACCAAGCAAGCTAGGCTCTGATTGAAGGATTTTTGATGTCTTGAGTGATGCTGGATCGTCGAAATCTACCTTTGCTACGATTCGCCCTTTCCTAAACCGATATGGTTTGGATAAGACATCCTAATCTAGAGACCACCATAACACTACTCAGGCTGGAAGTCAGAACATAAGGACTGAGTTGGTTAATTTGGAGGAGTTTGCTGAACAAGATGGTACTGACGTCATGAGTGAAGATATATTGGAGTAAGATGATGGTGATGAAATAAGAGGGGACTCTTTGGAGTAGGATGAAGACGATGGCACGAGAGAAGGCTCCTTAAGGCCTGTAGCTGGCCAGAAGAGTAATGATGGTGAAGAAATGGATGGCATACCTCAAAATGATAACAAGACCTATGGTATATTGTAGCTTCTTAAAGAGTTTGAGGATACAAACAAACTTGATGACCATGAGGAAGGAGAGATCTGAGCATATGCTGACATCTTGATGTGTGCAGGTCTTTATGGTGATGAGGCAAACATTGAAAGTGAGAATGCTATTATGGATGCAAGAGGGGTCAACGATACCCTTGTTCCTTTAGTCAATATTACCTTACCTAAGGTAAGCTCTAAAGTCTACTCTCCCCTGGAGACTAAAACATTACAACATGGAGACTAAGGAGCCGCAGTTAAGGTGGTGGTGAGCTTAGAAGATACCACCTCCTTTCATGGCTTCATCATACCTTGTAATCTCCTAGCACCATTGGAGCGTTTGTATAGGATGGAGGGAAACTTTTAGGCAGGGTCTGTCTGTTTGGGTTCTAACGTGACTATTCATGTCTTGAGCCTACTTGGGTAAGATATAAGGTTATTTGATGAGGCTTGGCATTCATTGTCTACAGAAAATCTCGAACTTTTGATTAGTAGTGTTACTGCAATATGTACTTTCAAGTTCAGGCTCAACAAGATGGAGATTATTGCAACTGAGGCTTGAAAGGTGTTGGGTAGTTGTGACATTGAGAAAAGAAGCGAGTTATTCAAAGCTAAACTTACAAAGGTGGAACTTGAGAGATAGGAGCGTCTTGGAGGCATAGATCTTGATTCTACTATAGCATCTAGCATTGAGTCTTCATAGTGTTGCTCTTACTTTCTTTGCATATATTTTTTTTTTCACATGGCATATGGCCTTATCGAACCTTATATGTATTGCATTTCCTTAGCAACACTTTATAAGATAGAAGACGATAACGAAACATTATGGCTTGCTAAATTTTTGAGAAAACCTTGCACGTTGAAAGTATGCTCTCATTTGCAAATAATGATAACAAATATATGATCCAATAATATGGAGCTATTGATTGCAATTAGGGATATTAGTTCCATTGGGCAATCATGTCATGAGTTAAGGGGGTATTACCAATTGCTTAACTATTTTGACATGGTCTACAAATGCATACTCACATAGTACGAGCCATTGTCCTATTTGATAGAGCATCATACAGTGCCTAGGAGTCAAAGTCTCAACTAATTAGCAACTCATATGATAGATGTATATTGCGCACTTGGGAGATAAGTTTCTTACTAAGTAGTAGCATTACAGATGCCAATACTTTGTTATTGTTCCTTTTAATGCATAGTGCACAAACGAGATAATAATAGAAATAGATATGCAAAATGAGCTTGTATGACTCAAGCTGTAAGCTTCATTCATTAATCTTTACTATAGTTTCCTCTTTACAAATGGAACCTTTTGACATATTGAAAGTCAACAAGAGCAGTAATAGCATTTGTCCTATGATTCCTAAGTTTACAATACCTACTTTCGTGTACTTCCTCAACTATGAAAGGTCTTTCTCACTTAAGTGTAAACTTAGGTGCTAAAATACCTCAGCGCAAATACTTGGCTGCACAAAGTACGATGTCACCCTGCTGGAATAATCTCTTTCTCACTAGACAATGATATGCCACTCCAAGTCTATGCTAATAGTTGATAAGGTTACATTTGGTTGTATCACACCTTTCATGTAATGCCTCTAAATCTATCATTCGTAACGTATCGGGTTCAAGTTCGGCATTTATGGCTAACCTAACAGATGGGATCAAGACTTCTATTGGAACTACTGCCTCAGCCCCGTAGACCAAAGAAAAAGGATTTGCTTGCATTGGCTTTTGTTTAGATGTCTTATAGGCCTAGAGCATTAAGGTTAGTTTATCATGTCATTCCTTATGATTATCATGAACCATACGATTAAATACCTTCAATAAGCTCTTGTTGGTGGCCTTAGCTTGTTTATTTCCTTTCGGGTAATAAGGCATGGACTTTACATGATTAATATTATAAGAAGCCAACAGTTGACGGACATGTGAATTGATGAAAGGCGTATCGTTGTTAGATAAAATATGCTAAGGGATTTCGAACCTACATATGATATTCTCCTTCATGAAACTTGCAATTGTTGATCCCGTCGCCTTTTTTAAAGGAGCTGCCTCTACGCACTTTGTAAAGCATTCTGTCCCTATTAAAATCTAGATGCATCCTCTCGATGGTAGATGTATAGGTTCAATAAGGTCAAACGGCCATGTATGAAAAGACCAAGGAGTTGTGATATTATGGAGTGTGATTGCAAGAGTATGAATGGCATCGCCATGCTGTTGATAGACAACACACTTCCTAGTGAAGTTGAGTGCATCCACTTCTATTGTTGGCCAATAGTATCCTTTATCGAGTAGATAATAATATAGTTTCCTCCTTCATTGATGTTCCCCATACTCTCTAGCATGCACTTCAATCAAAATTGTTTCCATTTGATGAGGAACGATGCACTTCAAGGGTTTTCCCGTAAATAATACTCTATAAAGTTTATCTTCATGAATAAGATACTTTCTAGCCTTTTGCTTTATGAGTTTAGAATCTATACTATTCATTGGTAGCACATTGTTTCTCAAAATATCATTATATAGGCGCCTCCAATCCCCAACACTAGATACAAAATTGCACTCATTTTGGTTAAGGAGCTCAAAACATTTAGGGCAATGCATTTGCACCTGAAACGTGTCTTTAGCCATTGATGGCTAATAATAGCCTACACGTTAAATATGATGATGTAACGGTAGCCCCTCTTCTTTACACTAGATTCAGTGATACTTATCTAACTTGAGACAAGTTTCCTTAGAACCAACACGTTAGGACAAAACACCTTTTGGACCCTTATAGTATAATATCTCATTAATTTTGACAAAATTCTTTAAGGTCAAAATAGAAGCTAAACTGGGGTATGTTAACTGTTCCATAAGTAAGACGTGCTAATCGTCTTGTAACTCTTCATCCTCATCAACAAAATTCAAAATTGTACATGGTATAGCTTTCTTGACTACTTAGACGTTTACTTTACCATTTGCATCTTGAATTGGGATCTTGGATGCTAATGTAGCCAAAGCATTAGCATATTTGTTCGTTGATCGAGTTATATGCTTGTATCATATGGAGCTAAATTTTCTAATCATAGCCTGTACTACAAGCCTATAAGGCACAAGTGTAGATTCTTTTAAGCCAAACTCACCCGTAGCCTGTTTAATGATCAAATTTGAATTTCTTAGAATACATAGATGACATGCTCCAACTTTTAGTGCAGATAATAAGCCTGGTAATAACGCCTTGTATTTAGCTTCATTATTAGTACATCAAAAATCAAGTTTAGATGCCAATGGTATCTCTTGACCTTTAGATGAGGTCAATACAATTCCTGCTCCTTAACCTGGATTCCTTATAGAACCATCAAATTGAAGCATCCATTCACTATTCACTTCAACCATCAAAGAATCTTCATGAAACTCAATAAGTATTTTTATCTGTAATTGAACCTTCTTAGGCACTTGGGAAGTGTGCTAACAAATCGGTTAGGGCTTGTGACATGATGGTTTGGGGGGATTATACTGAAATATCGAATTGTCCAAGAAGTAACCACTTAACAACTCGTCCTGATAAAGCTAGTCGTGATAATAAATACTTAATTGGATTTGAACGAGTTACCAAATTGATCCTGTGCAAGGAAATAGGGCCATAATTTCTACATAGCAAATATCAGCATGAGGCAATGCTTCTCACAAGCCGGGTAATCGATTTTGCTCCCTTGAAGGGTTTGGCTCAAATAGTATATAGGTCACTCTTGACCATCTATCTCTTGCGCGAGTAAAGCTCCAATAGACTTACTGGTACAAGTAAGATACAAGATCAATGGCAATTCTTTGATAGGCATGGTCATTGTTTGAGAGCAGGTTAAGACCATCTTGATCTTTTGAATCACCTCTTCATAGACTTGTTCCCATTCAAATGCAGTTCCCTTTTTAAAAAGTTGGTGCAGTGGGTATGAGATCTTAATAAGTGCAGGTATAAACCTTCTGATATAGGAGACCTTCCCATGAAAGCTTTTAGTTCCTTTAAAGTAGTGTAGGACGGCATCGATCTTATAGCTTGTACTTTTGTAAGATTAACATCGATTTGTTCTCGATGGACAACAAATCCTAGGAACTTCTATGAAGATACCCCAATGATACACTTGAGAGGATTCATATGGAGCTTGTACAGTCGACATCATTAAAAAACCCTCTTCAAATGAACCAGGTGATCAAGCACTCTCTTAGACTTGATGAATATGTTGTCAACATAATCTTTCATGAAGTCATGCATCATATCGTAGAATATAGCAGTTATTGCCCTTTGATAAGTGGCATCTGCATTCTTAAGTCCAAATGGCATGTTAGTATAGTAAAAATTTCCAATTGGTGTCTGAAAGGTGGTACACTTCGTATCCTTATTTGCCATCTTAATTTGATTGTAACCATTGAATCCATCCATAAATGAGAACAAGTCATGTCCTACAGTTATGTCTATCAAAGTATCGATGTTTGGTAGAGGAAAGTCATCCTTAGGACAAGCCTTGTTCAAATCCTGAAAGTCCACACATACTCTTATCTGTCCATTCTTCTTTCTTATAGGAAAAATATTGGCAAGCCAAGTAGGATGTTGAATGGGCCTTATGAATCTAGCTTGTAATAACTTCTCGACTTCTTGCTTGATCTGCACTTCAATTTTAGGACAGAATACCCTTTGTCCTTACTTAACAAGTGTAATTCTCGGAGCAATACTTAGTTTGTGTACTATGAGACTGGAGTCTAATCTTAGCATCTCTTTGTAGGTCCATGCAAACACATCTCTATATTCTTTTAGCAATTCGATGATATGAACCTTTATTTCTCATGAGAGGCTCTTGCGTATGAAGATTGGTCGTTGCGACTCTCTTGGTTACGTTAGATCCAATTCTTCTATTTGCTTATGATACACTGGTGCAATGTCGATGGGATCAAGTTATGATCATGCAACCACTTCCTACTGATGAGTAAATGGTATTGAATTGGCGCATCGATTACATGAATGGTAGTAGTACCATGGATAGGCCCAACCTTGAGATCAATATTAACATGCTTGAGAGAATCCGTAGGGCTATGGCTAAATCTATTTATTGAGATAGGTTGCTTAACCAATCGTCGAGCGTCAATTCCAGTAGCCTTAAAAGTACTCATTGGCATGATATTTAGTGAAGAACCATTATCAATGAATGTTTTCTTAATCGAGGACTCATTAAGCACACCTTCTACATAAAAGGGGTGATTATGATTGAAATTCTTTATACACATGTTAGTATCAGTAGATAAAATCACATTTTCATGTGTCGTAGCCATCTTCTTTATGGGTTGCGTTGCACTATACTCTACATATTGATTCTCAAAGATTTGTGCAAGTGCAGTTACTACCGCAAGCCAAGCTTTCTTGTTGAACCTCTTAGAGATCAAAGAAATTCCTAAAGTTAGCTGCCTTTAACAACATTATAACGATAGGTAGATGCTCTTCATCTTGAGCTTTAATTGACTTTTCTTTGTCAAGTCTAATTTTTCACCCTTCCCGTTCTTTTTAGAAATTAAGTTTTTTTTTTTTAAATTGACCAGTATTAAACCTTACTTGTTTAATACTGCCCTTGACTAGGGTCTAAAGAAAGTTAGTTTTTCAATTTGAAAAGGTATTAGAGTCGCCACCTCTATCTATTGATAAACTAATTTATAAAAAGTTTTTTTTTTTTTTTAAACTAGAGATCTAGATCCGAGAGCTAATTTATTAAACCTTAAATGGGTACCACTTTTTAATTTTTTGAATTTAACTTCGCTTTTCGAGTATACCCTTTTTAATTTCTAAGACAACTAATTATAATACATATGACTAAATTAATCAATTTACACGAATATCTAAAAAAAGGGGAAAAATTAAACTTTATGTATTTTAAATCGTCTTATACTTATGTATGAGTGTCTATATACCTGCTATTCGGAATCAGACTTCTGTAGTTCGTTCACCGAAAACATAACGGATTGATTAATTTTAATTTTGGAAAAATTGCTGGGTTTACGTTTTTACCCATTTTGATTTATTTTAAGAAAATTTCTAAAGGGTCCTAAATTAGATTTTATTTTTGAAAATTTTGAATGGTCCTAATTTTGGAAAGAATTCGTTTATTTTTATTTATTTTTGAAAAGTTGATTGTCTAAGTGATGAAACAATTTTATTATTATTTTTATCTATTTATTGTTCCTCTACTTTTTATTTTTATTATTTTTTGGTTTTTCGGCTAAAACATGAAAATAAATAAATAAAACCAAACTAAATACTACTTCCCTTTTTTTTCTTCTAATTTCTTTTCTCTTTTTTTTTTTTGTTTTCTCTTCTTTTTTTTTTTTCCTTTTTTGGTTTTCTTCTTTTTTTTTTTCTTTTTCTTTACATTTACATTTACAAATAATAATAACAATAAAAAAAATTAACTAACAATACAAAAGGAAAAGAAATTAAATAAAAAAAAAGAAAACAAGAAACAAAACAAAAATTGAAGGAGTTGGACCAAATGAGGATGTGGATCAGGAGCGGTTTGGATTTGAGGCTTTGGTTTGGGTTGGTTAGGTCTATTCGAACTGGGTTGGACTGGGACTCCACATGGGTCGAAATAGCAACGGTTGGAACATGTTTCGGAGGCTGTTTTGAGGGTCAAAACGATTAGGAAAAGGCTGTTTTGTGAGTATTTTTTATTAAGGAATCGGGGTTTAGAGGAGTGCCGTGGCTAATGGCGATCGGTGGTGTTTGCCGTAGTGGTGGGTAGAGATTTAGGTTTAGTTTAGTTAAGTAGATTGTACCATGTTGGTCCTGCGTGTGATTGTGGGCAGTGCGGTTGGTTGAGGGAGAAGTTAGTGAAGGCAATCGGTGTGGTAGAGCTTGTTTAGTTTTGGGGGTGGGCTAGTTTGGGGGGGTTGGTTTGACCAGTGTAGTGAATGAGAAGGTGGCTTGGTGTGGGATGCTGTTGTCGATCGAGAGTGGGTCTTATGAGTTTCGAGAGTGAGAGAGCATAGTGGAGAGAGAGAGTAAGAGGCAGCCGAGAGTGAGAGTCTGAGGGTAAGAGTCCGAGGGTAAGAGTGAGAGGTAGAGAGAAAGAGGGATCAGATGGTGAGAGAGAGAGTTGTGTTTTGTTTTGTTTTTTTTTTTTTTTTTTTTGCTTTTCGAATAAAAACCATCCCTACTAGGTATGTTACCATGTTTATTTTTTTAAAGAAACAAATCCCCCTTTCCCCCTTCGTATATCGTGTGTGATCCAAGATGAACTTCACCTCCCCTTTTGTGTTCGAAAATCCCCCCTTTTTAATTATTCATTTGTTTATTTAAAAAGAAAGTGAAGGGAAGAAAAGGAAAGGGGAGAAGAAAATGAGGGAAAGGAAAATTTGTTGTCTAAGTGAATCATGGAGTGCTACATGTCATGAGCAGACACGTAGCCTAATGATTCTTTGACATGTGTCAGCATGTGTGGTATAATTAAAAAACAAAATAAAAGGCTTTTTTTTGCCTGTGTTGAGACTTGAACCCAAGACCCTAAACCAAACTCTAAAGCTATGTCTAAGTGCTTATCCATTTAGTCGTTGGTCTGTGTTTTGTCCATATGTACAAGATCAAGTCAACCTAAGCTAGAATCAAATCTAAGTTTAGGCCCAACAGCCTTTTATTCAAATTTAAAATTCTATTATACTTAAATAACTTAAAAAATTATTATTTTCTAAATTCCCTATTTTTTAATTTTTTAGTGACTTTTCAAATATCTTATATATTTTTCTAAATTTTTTCATTTTTTGTATTTTTTCTAAATTTCTTAATTTTTGTATTTTTTTTACAATTTTCCTTTTTTTTTTTGTGTTTTCATGAGCTTCATATTTTTTAGTTTTCTTATTTTTCTATTCTTTTTTATATTTTTTTCTGAAGTCTCTTATTTTTTGGGGGGTTTTCTTATTTTTCTATTTTTTGTATTTTTTTCTAAAATTCCTAGTTTTTTTCTAAATTTCTTTATTTTTTTGGGTTTCATTTGATTTTCTATTTTTTTGTAATCTTTCTAATTTAGAACCTTATAACTTATTCATGGGGTAAAAATTAGGTGTCTACATCCTTTATTCTCATCACTTCCAGTAGTTTAGGCATCAATCACTTCAGTCATGATGAGATCATGGCTAATGGCATTGACAACACCTCTTCGATTGATGTGGGTAGGAAGTGGATTATTTCTAACATCATTGTTATCAATGTTCAACTCTCCACATGTAACTTCATCATTAAATATTTTTTTCAAAGTGAAACAGTCTTTAGTGGAATGATTACTGATTTGATGAAATCTACAATAGTTGGGGTCATTCTTTTCCTCATTTGTTGGGAGACACTTGACCTTCAGGAGCTTGATATTCCCATCATGGAGCCACTAGTCAAGCATTTGATGCACTTTGGCCATAGGACAAGGGTATGTCAAAGATGGCTTAGGGTTAGTAGGCTTATCATTTCTTTATTTCTTTGCTTCCCTTAGTAACTCACTTTGAGTAGCATTTCTAGACGAAGTGCGCTTGTTGAATCTTCCAACTTCACTTCTTTATCGTACCATCAAGTTATTAGTCCTTCACATGGTTTCAACTAATACAATAAAGGAAATCAGGGAAAGATTCTCGAGGTAAACCGTGTACTCAGGAAACATTCCTTAGATACAGATCTTAACAAACTCCCTTTCATCACAAACATTCTGTGTTTCTAGCAAACACTCCTTAAAGTGCTTGATATAGTTCATGAGATCTTCTTTAGACCTTTGACGGATCCTTCCCATGTTAGTAAGGGTAACCCTTTCTTTTGTAGAGAAAAACTTCTCCATAAACATTTTACATATACTACCTTATGAATCTACCAACCTTAGGGGGAGATTAACATACTAGGTGTATGCTTTCTTAGTTAGCGACTTAGAAAATTCTTTCAATTTTAGATCGTCATCTAAACCATATACTTCTAGCGTTTCGATGAATTTCAGCAAATGTTCCTTCATACTTCTTTTCTTATCATTAAATAGCATGAACTTTGGGCTAACATAATCCTTAGGGTATGGTTTTGCGGCAATGCTTTGGTAATATGGAAGCTTCAGTTCTGGTATCCTAGTTGTAAATTTCGCTTATATCTTCTTTAAATATATGTCTAAATCTTCTTTGGTTACAAATGAACCTCTCCGAGTCGACGTTTTTGCCTTCAATGACATCGCAGGAGGAGGGTGCATGGGTGCAAGATTCATAGGCATAGATCTTGCAGACATAGGATTCATTGGTGTTGGTTGCATAGAGTCAACAATCGTGACACATGGTATAGCACGTAAGGATAACGAGCCTCCTATATGAACTCCCTAGTTCCTTACTTCAGGTAATGAATCTTACATAGCTATGGGTTCCACAATAGGAAGTTGCTGCTCAACTTTAGGCGTGACATTCTTGTTGACGGTAGGAGGGTTGAGTGGAGTGTGTTATTGCATTACATTAGAAGGATTCGAGGAAGTTGCTCCTTGTTGCTGGGAACCCTATTCTCTACCATTTTGTTTATTTATTATTTGCTTCTACTCATGACATCTTTGGAATGAAAAAAGTTCACAAAAAATGTAGCATTTATCACATTGTCAATGTCATTCTTTGTAATTGAGAAATTTGAGTTAATACTCGCTAAGGCTAGTTATCATGTAAAAATTTTCCTAATCGTATTACCTCTTGTTATCATACTTGCTAGCTTCTAACCTTGAAGAAATGGTTCCCTTATATGTGAAAATTTATTTTACTCTTTCATGGCTTGCGTAGATATGAAATGTATACTAACTTCTTTATTTTTCTTTTTTTTTTGTTTATATTATTTAATGCATTTTTTATAATTTTAATTAAATTTATTTAATTATTCAAGTCAGTAAAAGTGTGCCCTTTGTCCCTTAAGTTTCATTAACAAAAAAAAAAAAAAATACAAAATATAGATCATGTCTTTGTAACAAAAAAAACTTAGGTAACCTTTTTGCAAAACTACTATACCACAAGTTATGTATTTGTAATTAACCTAAAGATTTATTAAGAGTAATATGATTCAGACTTTTGTGGCTTGCTGCATATATAGGAATTTTACATATGATAATCTATTTTAGCAATATTTTCATGAGTGGTATAAAAAAACTTGTCTCTTAATTTACTTGTATATAAAACTAGGGGATCCATTTAGCCTACCTTTAAACAACCCACTTTAAATTACACATCTGATGAGTATTAAGCATAAATAATTGGCAATTTTCGATAAACTTAAGCCCACTCATTGTATTATTTTATTTCTTATAATGTTGAGATATGACACATAAATAAAGTTTTTGTTCGAAAGCCATAAAAAGCTTACTCTTTGTCCTTCTCAAATTGATGTACTTTGGTTTTTGTTTCCACCTTTATACCTTGACGATGGTATAACCAAGTCAAAATGGACTACAATCTATGTTGATTAAAACTTTTGAGTAGACATCAGCAAACAACATAAGTGCAAGACAAAACTGGTTAAGGAAATTTTCATATTGTATTTGTTTGATAGTTGTTTCATGACAAGGGATGGATCTCGTAAGAGGGGGAAAGAAACACATATACTATATGTATATTTTAAAGGGAGTAAACGCCCATTTTTGCCTACGTCTATTTTGCTTCTAGTTGAGAAACCTCTATTTTTTGAAAAAGCCCCCAAAAATGAAAAATAAAAAAAAAATTTAAAAAATGTGAAAAATACCAAAAAAATTGAAAAATCAAGACAAGACAAAAAGATTTAAAAAATGAAAAATAATAATTTAAAAATAAGAAAAAACCAAAAATGAGAAAATGTACAAAATAAAATATGAAAAAAGAAAAATCATGGAAAACGTGTTGCGGTGGTCAATTTAGGTTAATTTGGGGTAGAAATAATTTTGTAAGTTTCAAAACTGCTTTTGGAGTCAAGATAATCATATGTAATTTGACCAAATTAGGAATTTTGAACAAGAATGGACATCTATTGAAAATCAAATTTCAAGCCCAATTTAGATGGTTCATTTTTAGATATTTTGAAAGTACGTATTTTAAGGAAATCATGGCTTTAAACCGTATCCTGATCAGATTTAAAATGAATATTTTGCAGCCATTTGAAATTTTTAGAAAAGTCCAAATGTAAATAGAAAGTAGGTTCTTAATTAAGTTAAATTGGATAGATTTTTGAAAATATTTCAATTTATGTTTATTAGATTCCACATTTTCTTAAAGAGTGTAGTGTAATTTCCTAGAAGTTTGATGGGAAAGGAAAAATGAAAAAAATAATAAAGAGAAAAAAGAAAAGAAAAAATAGGGAAAAAGAAAAAGGAGAAAGAATGGGAAAAAAAAAGAAAAGAAAATGGGTAGAAAGGTCAAGCAACAACTTAATCAATTGCTATGTATCAATATTTTGAAGTGCCACATAGCAATGACATGGTACCATGTGGCAACCATGCGTACACTACATGGTGCCACTTAGAATGTGCATCATGGCATACGTGGTCAAATTTTGACCCATTCATTCACTCATCCTCCTTCCTTACTCATAAATAGAAGCTTAAGCCTTTGTTTTGTTTAAACGTAGCAAGTGGCACTCGTATATTTTTACCCAATTTTACCTATCTTTTGGCCACTAAAAACCATGAAAAATAATGGTTACAAAGGGGATAAGAAATGTAACTTAAGCATGTTTAGATTTTGAGTTATCATCAAAGAATTTTTTGACAATAAAAATAGTAAATTTAGGTAATTAATTTACACACATTCATTGTATGTAAAATAAAAGAGGCAAAATTAAAGCATATTCTTATGAGATATCTCAAGATACTTAATCAACATGAGCAAGGACATCCTAATTGAGTTGTATATATGTCTATTTCCCTTTAATTTGTGCAAACATGCATTTTAATTTTGCTAAAAATAGAATAAACCAACCTACACATATGAACTTAACCATTTAAGCAAGATGTGATCTTTCTACAAATTAAAAGTTTCTTGGGAAGTATTCTTGATATGGCACTATAAACATAGGTTTACCCCACATGTTCAAATAATCCTTAAGCATTGCAAACCCTTCCATTAAATGCAACTGCTACTTTCTCACTCTAAACTCTAGAATTGCAAAATCCACACTCTCTCTTCAATTTCTATCATTATAGAAAAAATTGATATGAGATAAAATAGCAAGACATTTTACGCTCATCCAAGAGTAAAGCACATATTTTTGTTGCTTTCAATTCCGTGTTGAATTGAAATTTGGAGGGGTAAGTTTTAGGGTTTGTCCATCATCTAGTTGAAATTTCTAAGGAAACTACAAGAGCTAGGCTCAAGTTTTGAAGAACAATGTCTTAAGAGTCCAAAGTTGTTGGCCTTACCCTAAGGACCAGCCGAACTACTAAAGAACCACCCTTAGTTTAGTCCATGTGTGAGATAGACTCTTGTCCTTGAATGTTGTGTTGATTATCATAAAAAAAGGAAAAAAATATAAAAAAGTCTTCTTATGCATACTTTATTTTCTATTTCAATTCTTAATGTTCCAAAACTTTCATTTAAGTTCTCAATGCTTGCAAAAGTTTATAAATAAGTTATTTTAACTGACGATGTTAGATTTTAAATTGGAAATGTAAAAGAAAGTCTTCAATGTTTGTTTTTTTTTTTTTTCTCTATTTTAGTCCTTCACGTTTCAAAATTTTTATTAAGTCCTCAATATTCGCAAAAATTTAGAATATAGTCTTTTTAACTGATGGCATCATATTATCATTTATCCATTGACACAGAACAATATTTTGTTGGTCTATGTATTTCTTTTAAATAAAATATTAAACATTAATTAAGGCATTAAAAATTTATAGAAATATATTTAAAAATAATGAAAAATTATAAAAATAAAAAATAAGAAAAAAATGTAAAACTAAAAAGGAAAAAGAATTATTGAGATAATATATTTAGTAATATAAATTTATATACATATATATTAATGTTAATATTAAAATAAATTAATAAAATTTAACAAAAATTGGCAAAAAATGGATATATATATATAAAGCAAATCCAATCAACCAAGGGCATGGAGAGGCTAACCACATTTATAAATTTAGTTTAAAATTAATATTGATATATATAAATGCTTATGTGTCCTAATTTCAAGTCATAATTTCACCCTTTCCTGATTTTAATTGGGAGATGACTTCTTTTGAAATTGTTTTCAAATCTAAAACTTTTACTAATCTGATTGAGGGGTTTATGTTAAGTGGGTTGAGCTTAGCATAAATCTAGTTAAGAAAAGAGAGAAAGCGAATTTTTAGCTTGACAAAGATATATTCTAAAATAAAATAAGATATGATTAAGTGGATAGATATTTATATTTAGGAAATTTCTATGATCTTATCCTTATTTCTTAGAAAACTAATCTAGTCCTTTATCTAATCATTGATTTATATTTCTTTAAATCTTGATTATTACATTTACAGTTAATTCAATAGTCCATATCTAAGAGAATATAAATTACAAGTAGGACAAAGGTTAGATAGGTCCTCTAAAAAGTAAGAAGGAGATTGTAGAAAAATCATTATTTTTATAAACATAAAGTGTTGGCAATGCACTTATTACTTGAATAGCATTCTCTCTCTCTTTTTTTTTTTCTCTCCAATTTTCTTCTATGATAACTAATGACATTAAATTTGTTCATTGTAAAATTATATTTAACTAAATAAATTCTCTCGAATTACTATTTTTTTAATTAATACTATGTAATAAAAAAAGATAATTACATTCCCATATTACCATTGTTGCAGTGTTATTGCATAAATTATTAGTAAATAATATCAATTATATAACTTGGTTTTGAATCATTTTTCTTTCACAATAAATTTTATAAAAAGTAAATGTGAATTATTGAATGATTAATTGCATAATAATTTATATATAAAATGATTGTTGAGTGTTGCAAATAAAATAATTTTGTAAAGTCATCATAAAAAGAAATTGCAAAATACTTATATTTAAATCAATTTGCTCTTTTCCTTCTGTTGCAATTTTCTATTTAAACTATTTTTTGTTAAAAAAACCTTATATAAGTTTTTATGTATTAATTCTATTTTTTAATAAATTAATCATTAGACTTCAATAACACACGTGCCACAATGAAAAAATATAATTTTTTTGAAGCCTCTTACAAAGTGCAAGGAGCGCCTTAATCATTTTCTAAAAGAATTTTTCCATCATATTAAATTTTAGAAAACATTGCCAAGTGGAATCATTAATAAATCATTTTACATATACAAGATATAAAAATAAGTGGATATTTTCTTATGAGTAATTATAATATTAACTTAATTGAGAGATATCTAGGCTAAAATCATTATATCTATAAAAGATGCAATAATAACCGAATATTTATTTTATGCATAATTCTAATATTGATTTAATCAAAGGAAATCCATGCTACCTTCCTTCCACTCTTATGATTTTGCATCTATTCCTGTTCATGACTATGGGTAATAGCACCACCCCTTGGTTTAGTCCTTCCTGTCAGGGTATTCCCCGTTGTACTTAAAGCTGGTATTTGTACCATCGCTCACAGGTTTACATGGTGTGGGGACTCCCTTTTTGTTGAGTTGTTTATGGATTGCTTATTTAGATTTTTAACTCAGATATTTTTGTTAGGATAGTAGTACTATCTCATTTTATTTCTGCATGATAAATCATGTCAGGATATTAGTTTTCTCTAGTTTATTTTTGTCAACTATACTTATACTGTAATATTCAAAGGTTAGGTTTATACCCTTTTTTATTCCTTATAATATTTGATTTTATTAATATTGGATTGGCATTCTGTATGGGATTCACCAATAGAAAAAAGAAAAAAATTGACGTCAATAAAGTAAACTACCAGAAAAATATGCGAGCATATCTTTTTAATTTGAGAAAGACACTTGTCCACGCTTTTATAGAGAACTTGTGGTAGAAAAGGGCCTTGAAATCTCAGAATGCCATTTCTGTCCAGGATCTTTAAGTCCCACCCCATCTCCATCATATGACATCTCTCTATCTTTCTTCTCAAAGTCCATTTTATCAACAATATCTTCTCCCACCTCCAGATATACTTAAGTCCTAAAACCAAAATGGCAATTAGAACTGTTTAGTATATTACGGTTTTTGTTATTTTGTTTTATATATTATAGTTTGCCAAAAGAAAAAAATTGAAAAATGTTCAGTTGAATAAATACGGAAAAAAAGGGTCTCTCAAACGTTCACTTGAAAGACACTGGGGAATGATGCTTAATGTCTGACACCAAGCACAAAGTCTGTATAATTGTACATGGAATTTTAATGCTTAACTTCTCCTCTGGAACATGGGTTTGGCGAAGGAAGTATAAACAGATGTATTGCGCTGCAAATTTTTGTGCTGTTGCCCCGATAAGCATGCACCTAAAGATTGTACTAACATAAAGAAAATAGTACAATATGATAAACGAGGTGTTATGGTTGGCTAAAATAGATCGAGTACGAATTTTTGGGGGGTTAATTCAATTAAAAAAGAAACATAATAAAAAAATTTCCAATACCAACCGAGTGGTGCTTTTGAACAACTTGATGAATCCTATCTTATTATAAAAAATAATTCATCGATATATGTTGAAATGAATTTAAAGCGAATGGTCTCGTAAAATCTCTTTAATGCTATGGTAAGGATGTCAGGTTTAAATTATATTATCCTAAGCCCTTTAACATCACGGTAAGATTACGGGATTCAAATTATATTATCCTAATTTGTGTAGCGTAAAATATTGCATATAACAACATACCAGTAGTTTAGAATCCACTTCTTAATTTAAAATTTACTCATATTTTCATGCTTTTTAGATAAAAGAAAAATCATTTTTAAGCGTTACTTATCATCACAATGTGTCTAAGAACGACCAATAAAGCAAAAGTTTTAATTTAATAAACTTAAAGCAAGGTTAAATGACATGATGTGTTTTCATTCACAATATACTTTATCCTCTGGCGCTTGATGTAACATGTCGACCCAACTTTTGCTTCAAACTAAATAATTTCTATTCAGGAAAACTTCTTGTTCTTGTTCCATAAAGATTTATTAAGAGTGATAATCGGTTTACGGTTGGTTTACTTCGCTGGATGTAATAAATAGGGGTAAAATTATTATTACTAAGAATTGAATAAAGATATAATATATTATGAATGCTTATTATGTTGTTTAGTTAGTTATTTAGTTTAACTATGAATGAAAGAATAAAGTTTAAATGGATAATTAAAATTACAATAATATTTTGATATATTCTCATAAAAATAAAATAAAAGAAGATGAGTCAGTTTAATCCCAAAATTAAATCCCTAATCATAAAAAAATTCCAAATTGAAACCTTTATCCAAATTAAAAAACCCTAATCTCAAATCAAAACTATTATTGACGATCAAAATTCAAAACAAACTATAACACTACAACCAAACAAATTTATAATAAACTTATGTTAGGATTTCTTAAGATTTGCAGTCCACAATTTTATTGATTGGATCAAAGAACATGTTTGTTTTGCTCTCTTTGAATCTTATTGATCAACTCTCGTTAAAATAAACTATTATTATTGTTTTTGATCCATCCATCAAAGAAAAAGGAGAACAAATTTGTACAAATTTGCAAGGGGGAAAAAGAATAGATTCACAATCGATAGAGTTTGATGGCATTGTACAAATAGAGGAGATGTATAGATCGATGAGAGAGATGAACAAATCGAAGAAAAAGATGAACGAATCTACAATCTAGTGATGCTAATTTGCGAGTCTAGTGGTTAGAGAGAAAGAAGGACAAATCGAACAAATTGAGGAGAAAAGAGAAGAATAGATCTACAATCTGGTGGCGCTAATTCACAAGTTTGGTGGATGCTAGCGAAGAGAGGTGGTTGGGGATGGAAGGTGGGAGAGATAGAGAGGAAGAAAGGCAATCCATACTTAAAGCTAATAATGGTATAATTTTGTAATATAGTGAATTGCATGAGGATATTTTGGGAAGAAAAAAATAATTAGATCTTGAATTGCCATTCATAACTCCGATCCTAGTTCAATAATTTTAAGAATTGTGATTACATGAGGAATTGGTATTACAACCTTAAATTGAACTAAATACTGTAAAAGTCATTTCACAAGGAATAAATGAAGAATTGAATTGCTACTACGATGAAGTGAACACACTTACTGGATATGTCAAATATATGATAATTTTGTATATATGATCTGCTTTGTTAAAATATTATCATGAGTTAAAACTTTTACTTGTCTCTTGTTTACTCCTACTTATGACTAGTGATCTAACACAAGTTATCATTAAACAATAGTAGGACTATAAATTAGTCGATTTAAAACAATAGAATATTGAGCTCAAAGTCAAATCAAACTTAGTTAAAATTTTAAAATGCTTAGATTTTTTGAACTTAAACTCTACTTTTGGTAGCACTCAACGAGCTTAAATTTGATCTGATTAAATTCATTTGAACTAAATTTATCTAAAGATATATATTTTTAATTATAATAATATTAATATTCAAACTTGATTATCATCTTTACCCTACTCAAGTTTTTTTAAAATTACAAGTTAATCAAGTTGAATTTTATGAAACTTAAGCTCGATTCGATTAACTACTCAAAGTTAACTCAACTGACTCTATCGTTGTTGATTTGAACTTGAGTAGTTTATTAGTTATTTCACTTATTTACACCCCACACATAACACACCAAAAAAATTACATCTTATGAGATTTTTGAATGAATAATTAGCAATTCTCGATGGATAAACTCAAGCCTTCAGTTTATATTCTATTTCCAATAATCTTGGGATATAACACATAAATGATGATCTTCTTGTATTAAGGCCATTGAAAGTACACTCTTCACCCTCTCCAACTGATGTATTTTGTTTCTTATTTTCAACTATTACACGATAACAATGTTAGTTTTTTTCTAGCTTTGTTGGGTAATTTCCGCCGACCGAGTAGACATCCTCGAATAACGTGTTATTAGGTGAAACGATTAGCTAATATCGATAATTTTTTTATTATATCTTTTTGTTTATCAATGTCAATAAAGTGAACAAACAAAAACGCGATATGTTGATGCTGAAGGATATTCAGTTAGACCAAGCTATAGGTAATAATTTTGGATATCTAATTAAAATCTTTTACAGGAAAATATGCACGCATATCTTTTCCAATAGACAAAGACATATGTCCACGCTTTTCTAGAGAACTTGAGGTAGACGAGTGCCGTCGAGATCATTTTAAGTCTCATCTCTTCTCCATCGAACATATCTCTATCTAGACCTGAGTGTCGATTTAGCTCGATCTTGAACCACTAGTTCATGGGCCAAGGTCACATTAAACTGTGACCGAACTGTGAGTCCACAGTTCAAGATTAGTTCATGTGACATGCTTATTCAAAGGTTGGTTTACGACTCTTGAATTGGTTTTTTTTTTTTCTTGTATCCCCTCTCTTAAACCTTTACATTATTTTTTTTCTTCTCACCTTACTAGACCTTTAACTTTTTTTTTTCTTCAATTTGTCCATAAAATATACATTAAAATAGAAAGAAAATAAAATACAAAAAAATCTATTACAGTATGAATACTTAATATCCTAATATGATTGAATAGAATGAAGTAGTTGGAGGAAAAATATTTTTTATAGTATTTTATGGTCACTCAAAGGCACTTATGTATCTGCTAATCGGAATCAGACCGTCGTAGTTCAATTTAGATCTTTAGAAAACCTTTAGTTTATTAATCAATTTTATATTTTCAGAAAAGTATCAAAGTTTACGTGACTATTCAAGTTAAATTTTTTAAATGAAAATAATTTCAGTCGGTTATAATTTGGAAAAACCTAATACTATATTAGTACTTTTGAAAAAACCATGCCATTTAATTTTTTTGGATAATTAGAAGAAAAGATTTTTCTACGTAATAAAACTTTTTTGTAAAGGATGAAAAGAAAACTTACTATGTATCATCTTGAGATAACTATTCATGTTCGTGAGTAGGAAAGGAACCCGCGGGTGAGCTTGGGCTTTGATCAGATTGGTTCCAATTACTGAAGTAATCATCGTCCTCGCTTGATGTCCTATATGGTTCTTGTTGTCTACAGCTTACTTTGTACCAATCTTCTGTGTAAGCATTTGTCTTAATATTGACAATAGATAGGGAGGCTTGGTATTCATTGATAATCAGGCTTGCTGTGCTAAATGCTTACTCAACAGCGAAAATTGAAGCCGAAGTAACGAGTACTTTATAGGCGATGTGAGATAGCAGTGGATAATTCTTTTGTATTCCTTATTACCACTCTAAAATATCGACGTCCTTGATGGAGATATTTTTCGAAAACTCGAAATTTGTATTGATGTAGTGCTGCATCTTAGACGTTGGACCATTAGACCGTTGCCTCTTCAATTTTTGTGCTAGTAACTGCTCACCCATAAAAGAGTAATGCCACTCGTTAGTGGGTGGCGAAGGAGAGACTGATGATTGGTCATTGTACTGACTTTGATAGCAGTTGAGCATCTCCTCTATGTTGGCCATCGCTGCCGACACTTCTTACTGTGCTTTCAAGCTGTACATGTCTTGAGAATTCGTTAAATGTTAAATGTAACCATAATAAGTTTTTAAATATATTAGTAATAATTCCGTTTTACAACGAGTATCTAGAATAGTTGCTATGAGATAAATACGAGGAATTTCTTTATAATAAGTTAACCACTTTAACGTCATATCGTATGTGCATGCGCGTAGGTTTGGGTCCTCACTGGCTTGAACTAGTACGTTAAGTATACTAATGGTTGATATAACAAACAATTGAACGTTGGGCTTATAAGCTTATGAAAAAGTCTTAATGGTATTATGAAAAACTTTCAAAACTTTAAGTAATTGGATGCAAATATTCGAATTACTAAGGAAAATGTTAACTCCTTGCATGTTGTATATTGTGAAGTCACATACCAGTTCACTATAAGGAATTATACTATGCAATAACTCGTAAGTCGAGTTCTAATGATGTTGCGCATTCATCTTAAACTTTTAAGGTCTCTTCCTACGCTTCATGCAGAAGTTCCTTTACTTTTTGTGAAGGGATGGTTTGTTTGTTATTGTCTTAACGACATTCTTGATCAAAGCTATATTGATGTGCAAAGCTGCAATGCCATCTTTGACATGCAAATTAAGAATATGACATGTATAATGTATGTGGAAAAAAATCTGCACCTCGTCCCCTTGCCCCAACAATAGTTGGTAGTAATTTTGCAAATTAGATATTAATGTAGTATTAGCAGTTGCATTATCAAAACCAATAGAAAAAATTTTCCTCACTAATTCATATTCATTTAGGATTTCTTTAATAATTAGTAAATGTTTTATAAATTTTCCTCACCAATGGAACATTAAAATTTCAAATTTCCCTCTTGCTTAACGCTTTGTGCAGTTCAAAAGTGATCACTCGCTTTTTACCAAGATGGATGGGGATTCTTTTATTGCGGTTTTATTGTATGCTGAAGACATGTTGTTGATAGGTACTTGTGATAATTCTATTTCACTATTAAAGGTTGCTTTACATTTTAAATTCACTATCAAAGACTTGGGATATGCTCATTTTTTCTTAGGCTTGGAGCTTTGTTGGATAGAAATTGGTTTACTCATTCATCAATGCAAGTTTGTGCTTAATCTACTCTTGGGTGCTGGATTAACTATGCCTAAACTTTCTGTTACTCCACTTCTTTTATGTACTAAACTTGATCATACTACAAGAGATTTGTTGCCCAATGCTACTGTTTATAGATGTTTACTTGGTAGGCTTCTCTATTTGACTTTGACATGGCCTGATATATCCTTTGTTATGCATTGTCTCAACCACTTTATGTCTTCTCCTTGCAAGCCTCATCTTCAAGCTATTTTGCATTTACTGTGATATTTGAAAAGTTCGATTTCTTTGGAACTTTTTAATCCTATTGAACGTTCATTTACTTTACGGGGGTACTCTAATTAAGATTGGGGTTCATGTCCAATTGATAAATGATCGGTTAGTGGGCATTGTGTGTTACTTGGTAAGGCACTAATTTCTTGGAAAATAAAGAAATAAATGATAGTTTCAACATCTAGTGCTGAAGCTAAATATCGTTGTATGGTCTCTTTGACTAAGGAATTGCTTTGGGTATCTTACATTCTTAAGGATTTGGGTGTTGATGTTTCCTTGCCAATCACATTATGTTGTGATAATCGTACTGCTTAACTCATTGCTTGTAATCCATGTTTACATAGCAAAACTAAGCATATTACCATTGATGTTCACTTTACTAGAGAGCAAGTGGTCATTGGTTTCCTTTACATTCTTCATGTTCCCTCTGAATTGCAACTAGCATATTTTCTTACCAAGCCTGTTTCTTAGCACACTCTTAACTTCATTTCAGCTAAGTTAGGTCTTTAAGAAGATCTAACTTGAGAAGAGTGGGGTGTTGATATTTATAAATACCATTCTCTACATTATTTAATTTTCTAATGTATATTGCTAGTAAAAGTTAGTTTTGCTGAGTTGTACAGTTAGTTAAGTTAGTTACTAAACAGATCTTGTATATATACTTGTTAGCGTTAATCAGTTCAATACAAGTTTCACTTCTATCATACATGGGTATTTGCTGATTCCATTGCAATCTCCTCGAGTCTCCATGGAAGTTGAACTATTGGATATCAATTCCAAAACCTTGTAGTCTCAAATTTACAGTTATAGTATAGTTAAAACATCTATACAATTTCAATGATTTAAAGATGAAAATGGATAATCAAATGGAATATTTATTGGGAAAACATGCACCAATTGATTTAGAACCACAAAAAATTTTCATGTGCTTTCATTTCCTTTTACAAATATCAAATGTAGAAAAGCAATTGTTCTTTTAATGTTTGTGTCCTTTTTCGACCCAATTATGTGATCCACCAATAATAATTCATTAAAATTTGATAGAAATTGAAGGATAAAAATTGGAAATAATCCATTTCCAACATCATTTAGCTTGTGATATTGTCTCATGATCAATAGCTATAGTTTAATTTGAACATATTGCATGCTTTTAGGTAATTCCTCTCATTAAATAAGATATCCTTCTATAGAGATCATAGAGGAATGGCGTAACTAGAGAGCCTTTTTTTTTTTTAATTAAAACTTTCCAAGTAAAAAATGCATTAGGTCATGTTTGGATACAAGGGATAGCTTTTTATCTAACAATATGAGCTATCTACAAAAAGCATCTAATTAAAAGAAATTAGAAGTACGAAAATCCTAGAATTATTTACTAAATAATCTACCAGTCTATTTATATTCCTAAAAATATGGTTAATTAAAGCTCCCATTTATTTCAATAGGATTCCAATTCCTTTTTTTTTTACCAAGGAAAAGATAATATAATTGCAAAAGTATCAAGAGAAAAATCAAAGGTCTGGTGGTCTTGAACCACAATCCATAAAAAGCAACCTATGTAAAGGAGATGGGGGATTTGAATCCAAACATTAACGTAAATCCCCTTCTTAGCTTAGATAGCTACCTAATTTGCGCACATATTCGTGCTATGATAAATAAAATGAAAAAAATACATGGAAAACAAATTACTCAAAGCAACAATGTTTTTTATTAAACTCTTACAACTCCACGAGCATGAGGAAGGATTCAGTAGGCTTTTAAGGAACAATTGGTTGTCCATTTCAACGTAGACATGATTCCAATGCATTTCTTTTGCTATGAGTAGGCCTCTTCTTGCCGCCATTGCTTCGACTTGTTCTATGTTGAGGTAGTTAATTTGATTTCCTATTGTAGCAAGGAGTTTACTAGAAGAATCATGGGCTACTACACCAACACTAGCTATTTTGTAGTTAATGTTGACACTTGCATCGTAGTTGATCTTTACAATGCTATCATCGAGTCTTCTCTAAGATTTATTAGCTTCAATGTGATCATAAATTTGGTTGACATCAGAATTGATCTTTCTAATGGTAGCATTTGCTTCAATTGCTTGGAGTGCCTCCAAGTTTCTTTTAATTCTTGTACAAAGAGCATCAACATTTGGTTATTTCTCCTCAAAAATACATTCACACTTGTACTTCCAAATGAATTGGGAGATTAAAAATTTTTTTGTAAAAATATCTCCTAATCCTCGTAAGGATGTTGACAATCAGAAATAACACACACAAGCTAGTCAGAAAAGTTGTTCACAAGATAAGAGTTGCTTTTCAAGCCTAACATATGAAACCAAATATATCTTGGCCAAGGGCATAGAAAAAATAGATGGAAATATTTTTAGGCTCTCTACAAAATTTGCAACAGGGAGAGGGGATACAATTTCTTTTAAAGAGATTATCATTAGTTGCTAAAGCATTATGGCAACACTTCTAAACATAATGCTTAATTTTAGGCTTTATGTTAACTTTCTACAAGATTTTCCATACTTATGTTGTCTGATTGCCATCACCACTATCTAAAGTTTAGCTTATGTTTTTTCTCCTTTTCCATTTCAAGAAGCACCCAGATTTTACTCAATAATTTCCACTTCTATCATAGGGCCAAACTAATCTATCATCTTCACTCTCTTCAACCAGGGAAATAGCTTTTATGGCCTTTATTCCTATAGTAGGCAAAAGGCCATCCATGGCCTCCACATTCCAAGTTTTACTTTGATAATCAATTAAATCGTCAACTCTCAAGTCAAAATTGAATGATTGATCATGCACTTGATGTAGCTTAAAATCTTAGCAACCTGGAACCCAAAGATCTTTCCAAACCTACACCTTATCCCCTTTTCCAATCTACTAACAACTATTTCCCATCATCACTTCCTTGCCATAATGTATGCTTTGTCAACACCACAAAGCTCGCCTTCCAATTTTTGAGGCTAAAAAATTAGAATTGGAAAAGTAAATACTCTTTAAAAGTTAGACCCAAAGGGCTTTTGGATTCCTAATGATTCTCCAAGCCATCTTTGCCAGCATGGTATTATTAAATAACTCTAAGTCCTTAAAACCCAATCTACCCATATTCTTAGGGAAAGCAATGCTTTGTGAAGTTTTCTAATGAATTTTCCTCTTAGCAAAGTCTCTACTCCACTAAAATTTTGCTGAAAGAGCAATAACTTCTTGACACCAAGTTATAGGGAACTTAAATATGCTCATAACATAATTAGGTATAGCAAATGCAATAAATTTAAGCAAAATCTCCCTACCCTTAGGTGATAGAAAATGATTAGACTAATTATGGAGTTTTGATTTTAATTTATCCATAACATATCCTAGGGCTTGCTTTTTAGATTTACCCCATTCTGTAGGAAGTCCCAACTACTCACCTGGCTTATGGGATGTGGCGATCCTAAGAATATCACTACACTCTTGAATGATGTCCTAGGGTGTATTATTGCTGAATGATATGGAGGATTTCAAATAGTTGACCTATTGGCTAGAAGCTCGACTATAAGAATCTAGGATGAATTTTAAGTTTCCCAAGATGGTTCTATTAGCCTTCACAAATAATAAGGAGTCATTTGCAAAAAATAAATGGGTGAGTTCTAGACCATCCTTCTTAATGTTAATACTCTTGATGAAATTTCCATCCTTAACTTGATTTAGCAACATTGAAAGATTATAAGCAACAAATAGAAATAAATAGGGGGAGAAGGGGTCCCCTTACCTTAGAACTCTAGAAGGGATAATTTTCTGAACTCTCTTTCCATTCATAGGCAAATTGTATTGAGACCGAGGTAATACAATTCATAACCCAATTAACCTACTGACTTCTAAAGCTCATTTTAGTTAGTAAAGCTTGTAAAAAATCCCAATATACTTTGTTGTAAGCCTTTGCCATATCAAGATTAATTGCACAATCATAAGAACTACTCCTCTTGTGTAATTTTAGGTGATGAAAGACTTCATGGGCAATAATGACATTATCTTGAATGAGTTTATTCTAAATGAATGCACTTTGATTAGGAGTTATGATCTTATCCATTAAAGACTATAAATGACTAGTAATGATCTTAGAGATAATTTTGTAAGAGAAATTACGAAGGCTAATAGGCTAAAAATGAGAAACAAACTCAAGATACTTAACCTTAGGTATAAGCATGGTATATGTTTCATTGAAGTTAAGAGGGAAAGTACTTGACTCGAAAAAACTTCCCACTGTTGTAGCTACAAAGTCCCTAAGGATATACCAGTTTGATTAGAAGAATCTCCTATTAAATCCATCAGGACTGAGACCCTTTGATGCTCCCAAGTTCAAAATTGCATACTGCACTTCATCTTTCTCAATGGACTTCATGAGGGCATCATTTATATTATCAAAGACTATTAGGTCTATGACCTCCAGCACATCACCAAAATTAGCCGTATCATTTTTTTTGTAGCAAGTTCTTGTAGAAATTAGCAAAAGCCTCTTTTACTTGCACTTCTTCCTCAACCCACTCCTCCTTATCATTTTTTATTTTGTAAGTCTTATTTTGAGATCTTCTCATAATTGTTGTGTCACACCCTAAATTAGGGAATTGTAATAGTCTCATTGTATAGACTAACCTAAGCTAGAAATTAGTTACTTTAGCCGCTAATGTAGGTATAGTTTACACAAGGCGTTTATCACTTTACTACCTTGAGCTATGCAATTCTAAGCTTGATTGATAACAACCTATAGGGTAACTTTTCAAATTAGCCACAAAAAATAATTTTATGGCTCAAATGTTTGAGAAAAATCAAGCTTTCTAATCATACGAAGTACAAAATCTCATTTTAACAAAAACTTTTAAGAATTCAATTGGTACAAAAAGATAAAGCGAGTAGTAAAGGATTTATAAAAGTCCTTAGGTTTACAGAGCATAGTATAGACGTCAATAGTTGAAAATTAGAGGGTCACTTGAGGAGATCTTATTAGTTTTCCTCAAGGTTAGTAAAGTCATTAAGCAAATAAAAATCTAGCCAATTAGCCTTACATATCACTCCTTAGCCTCATTCTCTAATCTCTTGGGACTTAATGTGTTGCTTGGTAAGCCTACTAGAAACCTATAAAATAGTTATATGAGAATGAGCAACAACTTGCTCAGTAAGTAAAGCAAAGACAATAGCATATGTTTGACATAGAGTAATTAAGGTTTTCAAGCAAGTTTAGTTAAATGCTATAGATGTATAAGCATGCTTAGTTAGATATTATATATGTATAAGCAAGTACCATTACACGACGTTATCCAATCTGTCATGAGATCATAAAAATTGCGACTGCTCTAATTCGGGTGGAGGAGTTTGACGTCTCACACATGAATTGGAACCAAACCGGAGCTTGTATAATGGAGAACATGATTCACCTAACACTTCACTTGGAACCATGGTCTCCAACCTTATTGCATCCTTCTCTCTTGTTACTTAGTTCGACTAAAGGTGGGGAGATGACCATTTTAGTTATCCTTATCAAAGAGTTCATGTTTAGCTCGAAAATCTTAGTCGTTTCCCCTAGTGTGTTGCGATGCATGTTTGATTAGAAGTTAGGTAGAGTTTTAGTTAGATGGCTTTTAGGGCGATCAAGCAATTTTAGACAGTTCAAAGCAAGCAATATCATAAGTAACTAATATATATAGTCTAGTACTCTATAACAGTAATAAAATATTCAAGCATATACGCTGCACATGCATAGGCCACTAACTTGCAATCACAAGCAAGACACATACTAAGGCCTTGAAGTATTCCTAAGTAATACTTTAAAGTGCAGTAGTATTGATCCCACTTACTTGGACAAGTAATGCTTGATAATCTTGTATGTAGGTCATGCTTACTTCAGTTTTCCCCCAAATATGCAATATAATGACTTTAGTCTTACTAAATACAAGGTAAATGAACTCATGTAAATTGTTTACATATGGTTATGACTTATCTTTAGCAAGTGGGTAAGGTTTGTGTTGAGTTCCAACTTGTTATTTGAGTCTTTGAACAAGGTTCTTAAAGCTCACATAATACCAAGTTTTAGTCTCTAAACCTTTTGATCAAGTCTTTGAATAGGTATCTTAAAACTAATAATCTTCTGGCTAAGTCTCTGTAATTATCCTAGTTATACTCCTTACTCCTATCAACTCTCCGAATGAGACTTTAAGGTCATTTTTACTAAGTACGCCACACCAACCAAACCTTGGATCTAGCTTCGAAGCCATTCTAACCACAATTTTGTTACCAAATACTTTCCAAACAAGTTTATGATAAGGGTATAGTTAAGCTCCTTTTACTATCCAACCTTTTGATCCGGGTTTTGAATCAAAGAATCAAATCTTCCTCTTTACAAACCAACCCTCTGAAGATGTCTCTGCAGTGATTCTATCTAAGCCTTCTAAATACCTAACCCTCTAGTTGAGTCTCCGAAATCAATATAATCAAACTTCCTTTACCAAATAACTTGCTAAATGAGGTGCCAACATATTTAGAGTTAAAAACCTTTCATCCCCCAGCCTTCTAAGCATGTCCTTGTGGTTACTACAACCATGCTTCTTTTACCAAATAACATCCTAACCAAGACTATAACATGGTTATAACCAAAATTTTTGCACTAACTAACCGTTTGATTAAGTATCTGAACTAAGTATTTAAATCATTCTTTTACCAAATGAATCTTCTAAAGAACTCTCTAAGCATATTCAATTCACTAAGCATAATGTGACTCGTTCCAGCACCTTATTACAATTTACACACTTGACAAATCGTGATCATATAATAGGTTCATCATGCCCATGATCACCATATCACCCAAATTTCCAAATTCTTATACCTTTACCTTAATGCATGTGGTTCATAATTAATGATTTGTACATATCTCAAATTTCATTCCATCTAACTAACACCAAATCATTTTCCCCAATGACTTATGACACAAATAAGCTTTAGATGTATTGCATTTTGTTTTCCATTGAGTTAATTGCATGTAATTTTTAGAAAACAACATTTTTTTTAATCAAATTTAGAGGCTTAAAATCTCTTAAAAATAATTGAAAATGTTTTTGGTCGAAAGCTTTTCAAAGGATTCATACATGTAGTATAAGGAAGTTCTAGAAAAAATTTGATTTCGAAATAACAACGATAGGGTTACTTTAAATAACTTTGAAAATTATTCGATTTTGCACAATTTGTTAATGATGTCATATATCTATTCAATTTTTTTGCAATTTAATATTTTTCTCAAATGGTAGGTACAAAAATATTTAAAAATAATTTTTTTTTCTAAAATTTAGGACCTAATTTAACATTTTGAGAAAATATAAGAAAATTGGATAGAATTTAGAGCTCATCGAAAAACCACCATTTGACCATCATTTGCCACCCTTTCCTTATTGACTAAGTTGGATGCTACCACCACTACTAGGTATTGGTTGTGGTTCAAACCCAAAATCACCTTAGACCTTAGTTCTACCATCTTGCTCAGTTTGGGTCTTTTTCTTTCCAATTTTTTTCTAGAATTTCCTTTAAGCTTTCCCTCCTTTTCCATAATTTTCCTAGATTTCTTAAGGCTTAATTGAAGTTAAGCAGAGGGTTTGGTGATATTCCCCAAGTTGGAAGGGGAGAAAATGAATTTTTCTCTCTTTAATTTTCCTTTATACTTCTAATTCCCTTGCATGTTCAAGTGTTCTAAGCTTAATTTATAATCCAATAACTCTCCATGTCTGTGCCATACCCAAATCCATTATAAATCTATTAGTTCAACAATGTTTTGTTAATTTTAGGATTTTTCTTACTAACTTTTACCTAATTATACATATTTTTTAGTATGCTGAACATTAAGGGTATATAATTATATATACTAATTGCATATGAGGTACTTATACCATTTTGTGTATTATTTCACGTCATTTTATGATTTTATAATACAAATAATTTAACTTCAAAGTTTGGTTAATTTTTGTTACTTAAATCATGCGTTTACAGTGGGAAAATTACAATATAATATAATTTAGTGAAATTAATTATTTTTAGCTATAATACGACTATTTTATTATATTTCTATAATTTGAACCTACAAGGTATCCTTGTTTAACTCTTAGGACTTAAGCATGAAATATCACCATAATCGACTAGTTTTCACATATGCCTTAAATTACTTGGAATGATTACGTGAAATTATGGAGCTCACATTTTCACTCCTCTTTAGAAAAGTTTTGTCCTCAAATCTTCAATTACCTAGCTTATCTATTCCACATCTAAACATTGCGATACTTATCCTAATATCATTAATCATGATAAGAAGAATTATTAGTAACTTGATCTCTAAAGCAACCACGTCTCAATTCTGTAGTCTCTGAGTTTGTTTGTCAATTATTTGAATGAGTTGCTCTTCTACTCGTATAAACCTCTTGTAGGTCCACCAATTTATTTCCAATCAATTCTTGCTTGAGGCAATCTTCTCATTGTATTTTGGAAAATCTATTCATCCACTATCTATATAGGTGATTCTTTTAGTGTATAGTTCTATTGAAGGTCTATGAATTTAATCTGAATACTTATTTTGAATTCTTTGCAAGTTTACATAGTATCACTATGTAGCATGCTTTATGATATTCTACTAAAATTTTCGATAAATAAAGCCTACATGTCATGTTCATTTTTTTTCTACCAAATATCTTTAAATATTTACTTTATATTACCCATCCCCATTGTTTGTTCACTGTCCATCAACTATAATGTAAGTTATAATGATACCACAGATTCATCTATTATTACATAGATTACCTCAACATCAATAAATCTATAGAGTTTCATTTCACTCATCATTCTATGCTTATATATATATAAATTTATTTATTTATTTATTTATTTTTCACTTTCTGAACTAGTCTCTAGAGTAGCGTATCCTCTTAATTTTTGACTCATGTATTTTTGAAATGGTGTTCTAAGTCTTCTCAATTATAGATTTTTTAGTATAATAATTTTTTATTTATCTCCTAACTCTCAATCTAGTTATAATTTCACTACTAAAAATCCATTAACCTAATGTTTACCACTTTTATATATCTTATCCCATATTTTTATTGCTTGTCTCACCTTATTAACTTTCAAATCTGATTATATATTACATTGATGAATTGCTTCCTATCATGTATTCATGATGGTGTCCAATGACCTATTAGTTTACTACTTTGTTCAGAATCTTCTTTAAAATTTCATTGTTTCATAGTTCAGAGTTTAGTCACTCATACAACTAATACATATAGTCACAAGATGGAGTTTGGCAAATCTTGATCCTTTTACAACATACTTAGAAGGAGATAGAGGTGACTTGATAGATGAATTTCATTTGAACTGACACAAATTTGGAATTACGAAGACATTGATTGGTTTTTATGGCTGACACGACTTGTTTGATTTAGCTCTAAGACAAAGGATCCATACAATGAGACACATGACTTTTAATAGCTTTGATAAGGGAAATATAGGAATCACGGATTTGCCATCCTCTTCTTGCTTATTTATATGTACTTAAATTATTTTTGAGGGTAATCTTGTTCAACCATCATATTTTCAATCTAGTAACATTTGTCTAATCCCTCACTTACTTTTATGATTAAAATAAAGTTTACAACTTCATTGATTATTTCATAACCTATCCTTACCAAACACAAAAGTATTACTCCTTTATTTCCATGAATCATTCCAATTTATTTCAAATAGTCTTGCACATTTTCTTGTAATAACATTCTTTATCTTCAACAAATTTTTCATCTCCCTAAACATGGCTTCTTTCATCTTTTTCTTAATCTTAATCTTACATGTTTACTAAGATCATTCACTTAGCATTCCTAGAGTATAACTCTCGTGAATTATTCAAGTTTACTAAGTATCCAAAAATTTCCTTTTCTTGTCTCTAATTTAATCATATTCAAATTTGTTAAGCTTCCATGTACATTCTTAACTTGTCTATTCCTAATGTAATTAACTTTCTCTTACGTTGCTCTTGATTATAGCTTATCCATTTTCCATAAACAACTCTTTCCAACTCCTAATCATGTCATAAGTCTCTACTTTATCCCTACTTCGAGTCCTTAAAATCATGTCAACACCTTAGCTTTACAATCCATCATACTCTTAACCTTTAACTTATTGATTTATTATAATGAGCACTACCATATAATAAAGAACTTACAACTTAAATTATGCTCTAACCAAGGTGAACTCAAACTTTAACTTCAAGTAAGAGGGGTTTATATCTTATATCTTCTTATTAATTCCATGCTTACCATCATTGATCCCCCTATCACTCTCCAAATTGTCTTAGATGTACTCTTTTCAAGTTCCTTCTCAAATGTTGACCAAATTATTAACATACCTAAATATTGGTGTCCTTAAGTTCTTTCAGAATCTAGCTACTATCTTATTTTTTTTGCACATCTTCTCTTGTGCTTAGGAATTCTAATTACTCCTAACCCAGCTCGATTTAGGCTATTCAATCTTTAGGTAAAGTAAGTTTTTCTTATCTCATCTAAAGGCATCAATTCATCTGAACAAATTCAAAAGGTTTAGTACTCCTTAAAATTAAAGCTCCTAATGCTCTTTTCATTGCACTCTAATCTTAAAATATTCTCATTGGCCCATAAACGTTATGACAATTTCCTTTATTGTTTTGTATTCACCTTAATTAACATCCATTTAACTTAAGTTGGGTTTATCATCTTCTAAAAGTGATAGGTATTAACCCTTAGCAAGTCTTTAAGATATAAGAGTACTTAGAAATAAATTTACATTTTCCAATTATTTCCTTAGGTGTTTCACCACTTTGTTAACCAAATAACTCACTTCCACAAATGATTATTTACCTGATACTTGATCATATATGACCTGCAAATAAGTATACAATTCAATTTCAATTAACTCTTTTGAGGGAAAATCTCCTGTTTAGCTAATATCATAAAAGCTCTATAGTACATATTTTGATCAATTTTTCCTAGTGTTCATATAATACCTATGATAAGTATATTTTCCGATATAAACAATATTTGCAGAACATTACCTAGGTAAAGACAAATTCCTATATGTAACTGTGGAACTTAGCAAAACATTCAAGTCTCTAAACTACCTTCTGCAAGAATTATTCTCTGTCAATGTAATGTCACATAGTTCCTAACAATAAGTCTTTCATTAAGATTTTAATATCCACAAATCATTCATCTAGAACATATCCTATATTTCACCAAATAACAATAAAGTATTCTTTGTAATGTCCAAATCCTTGCCCATTAGGAATCTAGTACAAATCAACGCTTGTAATTATTACATCACCCGTATTCATACCTATCTCCTAATAGCATCTGCATTCCTAGAACGTCACAATGTCTCATAATTAATAGATAGAAACAAAAGTTCCCTTGTCAAATGTCATATTTAAATTCTGCTCACCTTTAATTCCTTCTCTTAAGCCAATCTTCATAGATACAAATGCTAGCATAATTAGCATCACTCAGAGACATATACTTCTTTCCTATTATATGTCATATTTAAATTCTACTCACCCGTAATTCCTTCACTTAAGCCAATCTCCACAAATACAAATGCTAGCACAACTAACATTAATCAAAGTCATATACTTCTTACCTCTTATATCCTTCAAATTTTTAGTTCCTAGTGCTTGACCTGCTTGTGTGAATTCCTATATATTCATCTTAAAATATTTTTAACTTCATTTTAGAGTATATACTCCAAATCTCAACTTATGATTCCATACATGCATGTCAGAGTTTGAACTTGCCTTAGAAAAGTGAACTTTGAAACTTAGCTTGACATTATAGGAGAATACATTAACATTAACTTTCATCTAACAAGGATCTACATACAAGCTTTTATACATATGAAAAGATCACATATCCTTTTCTTGAATACTAATATCTAATTACATCCTTAATTAACCAAATATAGAATCATATATAAATTAGCAAGAGTATTGTAATATATCAAAATCTGATCATTGCTCCATAAATTTATGTCAGAACTTAATTTCATATCTAAAAGAAATCATATCAAAGTTAATCCTTCACATAAGCAAGAATCGTATAGATAACTTCCACATATATCTATCAAAGATCACATATTCGCCTTCCAAATTCTTTATTTCCAATTTTTATTATAATTAGCTATAAAGATAAGATCATATTTATGCTAATAGAAGAGTCAAAATATTCCAATCAATACAAAGCTTACCAAACAACAAGAGTCCATTATGAAAATTATCACCACCACAGTTTAAGACTAATCAGTTTCCTAATCCATGATTTTGTTGAGAAGAATTTAATAATTGAAAATTATTGCAAAATCCTATTAACTATTGGCTCTACCGATTACTTAACTCTTCGAAGATCATTAGATCATCAAATGAAAATTAAATCCATTCCTATTCATATGTATCTCACTATCTCTAAATCAAAGTCAAAACTTACTACTACCTATTTTAGGATTTAAAACGTTATAACTTAATACACTTCTCTATTATCCTTAATAGTCTCATTAGTAGGTTTTCTTTTATAATTTACCCCTTTTAGTTTCCAGATAATCTGCTACTTTAAATTTCATAAGCAATTTCTACCTAACTTTTTAATTTATCCTCTATTTTACATTTCTAAGTTTGTGTGTCCATCTATTTCTATCATTTAGTTCTTAGTTCAAGACATTGCAACATTTAAAGCATTTTCAAAAACTTCTTTAGAACCTTCATCTTAGTTTTAATTAGTCGCCACTAAATTTTATTGTACCATAGAAGGGTTTTCTTATGATTCAACTGGGAATTCACATTTATTAAAGTAGGTTTTCTATACTAACATTTTCTAAATGGAAGTCTACAAGACCATACTATGATATAATGAGGAAATTTCTAAAATGTAGAATACTTTTATCATCCCTTAGTTATAACTTCTTTAATGATTCCCCTTTTCGACTCTTTAATCATTGAAAATAGCATTGTTAATACTATTATAACATAGCCTCCTTCTTCAATAAGTATCTTTTCTCCAAGTAACAATAGTAATATAAATCTCCAATCATTTTCCAATGCCTCTAATCATCCAATGTTTACAAGATGATTTTCTCTAAACATATATATATACATATCATATAATTTCACCATAAACATATAATAGTATTCAATCAATCCATCTCAAGACAACTTGTACAATTAACCCTTACAATCCCTAAGCTCTTCACCGTCTATTATTATCGCCTAGCATAAATATATCAATGGTTTCGAATCCAAAAGTAAGTGCGACATAAGTTAGATTGTCATTACCTATGACTTATTACTGCCTTATATTATATACGGTCTTATATGTATATATAACTTACATTAAACCTTAGAGTCTAAGTCTTTTATGTCTCACTTACTTCTCCAACTCTCAATGTTTTTAAAGTGTCATAATTCATTTTAGTTATAATGTCCCAAAGTTCATTTGGAAGAGTCGCACTTTAAGCAGATTGTTGAGAACCATGCTCTAATACCACTTAGAATTGTCATACCCCAAACTTGAGAGTTGTAATAGCCCCATTGTGTAAACTAACCTAAGTTAGAAGCTAGCTACTTTAGCCACTAATGTAAGTATAGTTTACATAAAGCATTTACCACTCCACTACCTTGAGCCATCCAATTTCAAACTTGATTGACAACAACCTATGGGTAACTTTTCAAATTAGCAATTGAAAATAATTTTATGGTTCAAATGTCTAAGAAAAATCAAGCTTTCTAATCATATAGAGTATAAAATCTCATTTTAATGAAAACTTTTAAGAATTCAATTGATATAAAAAGATAAAGCAACTAATAAAGGATTTATAAAAGTCTACAAGTTTATAGAGCATAATATGGATGTTAATAGTTGAAAACTAGAGGGTCACTCAAGGAGTCCTTATCAATTTTCCTAAAGGTTAGTAATGTCATTAAGCAAAATAGAAATCTAACCAATTAGTCTTACATCTTACTCCCCGATCCCGTTCTCTAATCTCTTAAAACTTGGTGTGTTGCTTAGTAAGCCTATTAGAAACTTGTAAAATAGCTATAGGGGAATGTGTGATGACTTGCTTAATAAGTGGAATAGAGATAATAGTACGTATATGACATAGAGTAACCAGGGTTTTCAAACAAGTTTGGTTAGATGCTATGTATTTATAACTAAGTGTCATTACACGACATTATTCGGTTTGTTGTAAGATTAGAGAAATTACGCCAGCTTTAATTTGGGTTGAGGAGTTTAATATCTCATACATAAACTGGAACCAAACCGAGACTTGTGCAATGGAGAATATGCTCCCCCCGAGACTTCACTTCAAACCATAGTCCCCAATCTTGTCGTGTCCTCTTCTCTCATCATTTAGTTTGACTAAGGGTGGAGAGACGACCATTTTAGCTATCTTCATCAAATGGTCCATGTTTGGATTGAGAATCCAAGTCGTTTCCTCTAAGGGGTTGCGATGTATGTCCAAATAAAAGTTAGGCCGAGTTTTAGTTAGATTGCTTTTAGGGCGATCAAGTAATTTTAGATAGTTTAATGCAAGCAATATCATAAGCAACCAATACATATAGTTTAGCACTCCATAACAGCAATACAATTTTCAAGCACATACGCTGCATATACACATAGGCTACTAACTTACACAAGCAAGATACATACTAAGGCTTTTAAGTATTCTTAAGTAATACTTCAAAGTGCAGTGAGGCATTTATCTCACTTGCCTAGACAAGTGATGCTTGATAATCTTCTATGTAGGTCTTGCCTGCTTCATTTTTCCCTAAAATATGCAATATAATGACTTTAGTTTTAGTAAATATAAGGTAAATGAACTTACGTAAATAGTTTGAGTATGGTTATGACTTATCTTTAGCAAGTGGGTAAGGTTTGTATTGAGTTCCAACTTTTCATTGAAGTCTTTAAGCAATGTTCTAAAAGCTCACCTAATACCAAATTTTGGTCTTTGAACCTTTCAATCAGGTATCTTGAAATTAGTAATCTTCTAGCCAAGTCTTTGAAATTATCCTAATTATACTCCTTACTCCTATCAACTCTCTAAATGAGACTCTAAAGTCATTTCCACTAAGCATTCCACACCAGCTATACCTTGAATCAAGTTTTAAAGCCATTCTAACTACAATGTCCTTACCAAATACTTCCCAAACAAGTCTATGATGGGGGTATAATTAAGTCCATTTTACTATCCAACCTTCCGATCTAGCCTTTAAATCAAAGAATCAAATACTCTTCTAATGGTGTCTTTGCAATGATTCCATCTAAACCTTCTAAACTGGCCAACCTCTGGTTGATTCTTTGAAATCAATATGATCAAACTTCCTTTACCAAATAACTTCCTAAACAAGGACTCAACATATTTAAAGTTAAAAACCTTTCATCCTTCAACCTTTTAAGCATGTCTCTGAAGTTATTACAAGTACACTTCTTTTACCAAATAACATCTTAACCAAGACTATAACATGGTTATAATCAGGATCCTTACATTATCTAACCTTTTGATCAAGTATTTGAAGCAAGTATTTAAGTCATCCTTTTACCAAGTCAATCTTTTGAAGAACTCTCTAAGCATAATCAATTCACTAGTTTACACAATGCGACTCACTCCAACATCTTATTACAGTTTACAAACTTGACAAATCATGATCATATAATAGGTTCATCATGCCCATAATCACCATATCACTCAATCTTCCAAATCCTTATACCTTTACCTTAATGCATGTAGTTTATAATTAATAATTTGTATATATCTCAAATTCCATTCCATCCAACGAACTCCAAATCATTTTCCATAGTTATATATTACACAAATATGCTTTAGATCTATTACATGTTAATAGATACCTCTTTTTTGCCAATTTTTTATTAATTGAGCTAAGTTAATAAATAAATAGAAAAGTAGAACAAAAATAATTATAATAATAATAAATAATAAAAAAATTTAAAAAAATTAGAAAAGAAAAAAAAGGAAAAGGAAATAAAAAAAAAAAGAGAATCATATCAAGTTGTGTCGTATCGAGTTAAGTTGAATTATATTGAGTCGAGTCGTGTTGAATTGAATTGAGTTAGATTGTCAGATTATGTGATGATATGGGCTTAATTAATTTTGGGCCAAACCAATATAGAATAAAATTCATCTAATTTACGAACTTAAATCAGATTAAGGAATTATTGGGCTAAATGTAGTGGATTAGGCCTTAGAAGAATAAAAAAAAAAAAAAACCTAAAATAAATTAAGGTTTCTAGAAGTTAAGGTAAATCTTGGAAGAATTGAAATCGTATCTTTTGTATCTTCAATAAGAAAGATAAGAAAGATTCGATTTTGAGCTTATAAATAGCATATCGACGGGGGATTTGAAAAATGTTTTTTTTTTTTAATCATACTCTTACCTAAAACACCATACAAACACCATTGCGCCAGCACATAACCACCACGTAACACCTCACAGTACCACCTTAGCATCATCGCACAACCATCACAGTCACCACCTATGTTCTCGCCTAACTACACCCAGCCTATTGCCCTATAGCGCCTAGCTTGTCACTTAGTAGTGCCTAGCAGTGCTTAGCCTATCGCACAGCTTATCGTCTAGTGTCGCCCAGCCTGTTGCCTAGCAACACTTAGCCTGTCACCTAATGTTGCCCAATCCGTCACTTAGCAACGCCCAGTCTCTCTCCCAATGTTGCCCAGTATCACCTAGCCTATTGCCCAGCATCATTCAAGTTGTTGCCTAGCATTATCCAGTCTTTTACCCAGTCCACTACCCTACATCGCCTAGTCTTTCGCCCTATAGTGCCTAGTCTCTCACCTAACTTGTCGCCTAACATTGCCTAGTGTCACCTACTTTCATCCAGTAGCCTAACCTATAGCCTAATGTCACCCAATAGCGCTTAGTCTACCGCCTAGCAGTGCCCAATCTATCGCCTAACACCAACATGATCCGACGTTAGGTAAATTTTCATTAATTTATTTCAATAATTTTTATTAATTTACATTATTTGTTATGTTTTTTCTATTAACTATTTTTGTGTCTAAGTGCAGGTTTTTTATTCTTATTGCAAATTTTTTATTTTCCAATAAAATTAAGTTGAATTAAGTCTTTTTTTTTTTATGAAAAATCATATTTTTTTAATGAAAAATATATATTTTGACATATAGTGGTTTTGAAAAATAAAAAAATTCTTAAATTGAGTATTTTCGAAAAGATTTGGTTAGTTAGAGTTTTTTTATTTAATTCGGAAAAAGTAGATTTTTTTAGGTTTGTTTTCTTAAAATAATAAATTGATAAAATACGTAAACATGGCTCTGTTTTCAATATAAAAATGACTCACTTACTAAAAATTTTATAAAAAAAGAGAACTATGATCAATTTGATCTTAAATGGTGGGTATATAGACACCTTTGGAGTAACCGTATAAAAAAATAAAAAAATTTTTTCCCTTGTCTTGAAAATTCGTAATAATAAAAAATAATAAAAATCACTTTAGTTATTTTTTGTACATTTAGGAATAATTTTAGTATTTTCGAAAAATTATAAAAATAAAAGTTCATCAATTTTTTAAATTTTTACATTGTAACTTAATCTTAATAGGTTAGCCCCCGAACCCAGTTTTCTAGTTTAAATTTCTAAAAATTAATTTTTTTTAGAATATCTACAGAATAGTGGTTAAATTAGTGTTTTCTCACCCCAAAACCTTAATTTATCTTTTTTACCAGTTGAATTGGTTGGCGACTTCATTTTTTTTTTATTAAAAAAAATTCCCCTAATTTAATGTTGATTAATTTATATTAAGTAGGCTGGGCTTAACATAGGTTAAATTAAGGAAACTAAAATAAGGTTTGATAGAATTGGCGACCTTACTAGGGACGCCTGGTGGGCTAACTATGTGAAAACTAAAAAAATTATTGATAGAATTTTATATTATTATTTTATTTTTGTATTGTATTATAGTTATACTAATTGCTTTTTAGTGATGCAGACCTTAAGAGAAAAAAAAAAAAAAAAAGCTTGGCCTAATGGGCCTTCTAAAAGAATTAGGGGGTTTTTATTTTTTAAGTAACTATTTGTATGTTTAGATGTGGTCGGACCTCGGCCATCTTACGAACTTAAGACAAGCTATTATTGTGTAATCCTCAAGTCGCTAGGGTCTTAATAGGCGAGCCCACTTGGGCTTCAATGTAGCCCACTAGCTTTCTCTTTAGAAAGCCTTGGAACTATAGAGCCAGAGACCCGTAGACCCTACCCTCTTGGATCATCCTTTTGAAAAAGGGGTAGTTATTTTTAAATTATAAGAAAAACCTGATTTAATTTGAGGTCAGTTCATTGTCCATTTTCAATTAAAAAAATCAATAACTCTTATATATAAGCATATACGAGCTTCATTTTTTTTAAATCTTATTTTGAATATACTTATATATAAGGGTGCTTTTTGACTGTAGATTTATCGTAATTCCTATAGTTTATTAATAACTAACCTCATTGCATTGCAAGTGTGTATAGCATATTGCATGACATTTATTTTGCATAGTTGTTTGTATATGTTATCTTTTGTAATATATGTGCATCTTGTAGGTTTTGTTTTATTTCAATAGTAATAGTTTGTGTAATATAATATTTAACATAAAATGCTCAAAGTCATTAGTATTCCCCTTGTGCCATTGTTAAAAAAAAACTTGTATATTAACTTATAAATTTTTTTTGGCCATGTAATCATGGAAATTAACAATGATAAAGATTATTATGGAATTTCTATTTTTTTAAAAGACTTTTCAACATTTTTTTTTAGAAAAAGAAATTTATTATCAAAACCAGTTTCATGATAATTATTTACTCGGTTGATTTCTATTGCAATGCCCCACATGTACCATATTGTTAGGAACTAACAAAATAAAGAAATAAAAAAAAAAGATTTAGTCATTACATTTCCATTGTGAATTATTTTCCATCTTAAGGTTATTAATCTTGTAAATGTCCAAGTTCTTATTCTTCGTGTTTAGCCCTTAGGTTATTACGGTCCTAATAGAGTTTTCTCCATGAGTCGTTACCCTTGTATCATTTATTCAATAAGTTTCTCATTGTAAAATAATTTCTACTTCTCCATATCATCCTTGTAATATTATCATCATCCTATGTCCTTGGTTGTTAGTCCCAATGCTTTCTTTATTTAGATTCGTCAATGTTAGTATTAAGCTTCTATGACATAAAATAAGCATTAATTTTCTAATAAAAGTTTCCAAAAAAAAAAAAAAATTAAAAGAGAATGATTTTCAAAACTAAAAACTTGATGTAATGTTACTAACATGAAGGCATTCTTACAAGCTTTGAAAGATTGCTTTTTAAGTGATCTAGCCTAACTTGAAGCTCATAATTACTCATTTTAAAAAATAAGATGTCTGAAGCTCTTAAATTGAGAATAACCATACCAGAAGGGACCATGGCCCATACCTAAGCCTAGGGGCCCATTAACATACCATCTAGGATAGATAAGTTTGAAGAGTTGCCCATTCATGAGCTCAACAATAGTTGCAAAGGCTTGGGGAAGGAATTTGTGCAGAAATTGATGAAGATGAAAAAAGAAATCTTCCAAAAAATTGAAGACGAAATGGGAGTTCTCAGGGATCATGATGTGCAGAGTGATCTGGGCTTTAGCAGTGTTTGCGCTTTTGAAGACCATGAGTTACCCAAGAAGTTTAAGCTACTAAACTTCGAAAATAATGATGGAATAGGTTGTCCTAAACTTCACCTTAGCTTTTATGTTTGCAAGATGGCCTAATTCTCTAAACATAAACAATTGATGATTTAAACTTTCTAAGATAGCCTAACTGGGCTGGCATTGATTTGATATGCCTAACAAGACTTAGTTAAGCTTAATACTTAGGATAAGTTAGCTCAAGCCTTTTATCAACAATACAAGTTCAATGAAGAAGTGGCTTCATCCCTGATGGATTTGAATAACATGAAAATGAAGCTGACCAAGTCCTTTAAGGAGTATGCCTAGAGATGGAGATTTATAGCTACTTAAGCTACTGTATCATTGCCAGAAAATGAATTGATCAACATATTCATCCGCATATTAGGTGAACCTTATTATAATCACCTCTTAAGCCATACTGCTTCTACATTTGCAGATGTAGTTGCAGTTGGTAGTCGCATTGAGGATGCTATTAGAGTGGGGAGATTGATAGAGAAGGGATTAGCGCCATTGGATTCAGAAGCCGCTGTGAACACTACGATGTCCTATTTAATGATACTTGAGCTTAGTGCCTTAAGCATTGGTCCAGAGCTCAAGGAAAATAAGCTAAGCCAGAAATCACCTAGGAGGAGGTTCACTCATATCGGATTCCTATGTCTCGGGTCTATCGCCACTTAAAAGAAGAGGGTTTACTACATCCTAAGACTCCAACACCATGGTATAAACCTCGGAAATATGATCCCAATGCATAATGCGAGTACTACATGGGTCAATAGGGGCATGCTATTGACTATTGCCAGGAGTTGAAGAATAAAGTCCAATATTTAATTGATGAAAAATTGGTCCAGTTGGAATTCGTTAAGGATCCAAGGCCCAAATTCTACACAAAGCCCACTATTAACATGATACAAGGATTAGAAAAGTTGCCAGAAACAGATTTGAATGGTCAAGTCTAAGGGGTATGTTACTACCAAGGTCTAGAAGAAAGGGTTGCAACCCTAGAAGAAAAGTTAGCGAAGTTAGAAGAAAGGCTCACTAGCACGAAAATGGCAATGGGTTATGTGCTCAAGCAGCTTGGAAACCTACATCCTGATGCGAATAGGAAGTTACAGCCCAAGCATGGAGATAATTCAATAAAAGAGAAATCAGGAGTGAATGTGCCAATTGAGAAAGCCCATAATCAAAACAAGGCCATCCATAATAAGAGAAGGTGATTTACACAGTTCAAGATTCCAATGGCCTAAGTGTTCAAGTAATTGAGAGACATGGGACTACTAACATGTGAAAACCTAACAAATAAATGCAAGTCGAGGGATTGTGACCCCAACAAATGGTGTGATTATCATGTAGGCCAATTGGAGCATATTACTGAATATTATTAGAGATTGAAGCATAAGATACAAGATTTGATTAATGCCAAGATTATCTAGCCAAATTTTCTAGAGAGTGATGGGTCGATTAGAAGTGTTATTCCTTCCCCAGGTTTTAAAGAAGCATCAAATAGAAAACCTTCATCATCAGGCATTAAGGATCTGCTACTATCATCTAATAAGGTGACTTATCATTTGAAGCAGTTAAGGATATCTCCAAGAGATCAATTCAATTGAATGGGTTAAGTTCCAAGAAGTGATAGAAATAGGGGCAAGAAGTGGAAAAGAATTTTAGTTCCTGCATTTTTTTTCAAAATAATCTTTTATTTTGGAGCTTATAATAGACACGAGTTATTGAATAAAGCAGTTTTCATGTGCATTTTCGTCTTTGTATGCTATGAAACTAGCTTAAGTCAAATAGGGGCATTTTGAATGAGTGAAAATTGATAAAGAAAATGTGAACTCGTAACTTAAAGCTTTCCCCCTAAGGGAATGATAACACATAACTTGAATGGTTTAGGATGAGAAGAGGCAACCCATGTCCTAAACACTAACCCTAGACTCGCATGAGAGAAGAGTGCCATTAAGGTGAGAATTGGGCTCATTCTTTAAAAGAGGCCTATCTTGAACTTGGTACACTTGTCAAAATGATATTAAGCATTCATTTCATCATCCCTAAATACGATTATCCCTTGCAAACCCATTTGAACCTTTAGGGGATTTTTCTTAAAATTAGCCTTACCAAGAACCACCCCAAATTGGGGCAATCAGGAGGTTAGGATAATTAAATTAGAGAAAAGGAGTAGACTAACTTATGCTTGCTTTAGTTATGCCAATTCACGAGCAAATGTTATCATAGATAATTCAATTTCTTTAGGATGAAGAAGAATTTCAAACCATATATATCTCACTAGGCTTATACATTCTTTTAAGCATATCAAGTCCATACATTCTTTCCCAAACACTTTAAAGCGATATACACTTCTCCTAAGCTTATGCACCTTGAACTTACCTTTTGGTACTTTAAATCCTATTAAGTGAAAACTTAACAATGGAAGGTGACAAAAAAAAAAAGAAAAAAAGAAAAAAAGAAAAGAGATTGAAGATATTAGCAAGGTGATCACCTTCAAAGAATATCCAAATTACCAAAATAGCCTGAAGTTCAAACTGGTGATGGTATTCAAAATCTAAACACTTTCAATTCCTAAGCCTAAAAGCAAAGCCCTAATTTTATGATCAACCCACTATATTACCCTTGATAAAACTCTTAAGCGAAATTTGCTCATAAAACTAGGGCAAGCTTATGTTTAGTTTCTCCTAAGTTCTTAGCTTGTAAACTTGGGACTGATTGCATATAATTTCTTTCAAAATTGGCCAAAGCATATTGATATCCATTTGTTTAAACCATTGACCAATAGCCTTATATTGCAAACCCAAAAGAGACCTATTGATTGACCAAAATGTACCACTTATAAGATAGGCTACAATTTTTGGAATTGATATGGAGAGTAAAAATAGACCTATGAGAGTGTAAGGAAGTCCAGTTTGACTAAACATTTCAAGTAATGATATCTATCCCCTTATTGGAAAATTGAAGATTTGAGTGCTTTGTAAAAAACATGAATGGTCATTATCCTAAGACTGAGAGAATGAGTGATCAATGGTTAAGGGGCAAGCCAACCCCTTATTTGTAGTTTTTAGAGTTTTCAAGATTTTCTTACTTGTTAGCAACACAATTTTTTATCAAAGAGTGTTTTTGAATTTCTTGACAAAAAAAGAAGAAAAAAGGAAAAACCTTTTAAAAAATAAATAAATGAAACCTTTTAAAAAAAAAAAAAAATTTTGTCAAAGAACAACATTTTCAAAGAATCAACAAAATCCTTCAAACTCAAGTCTTAGATTATTTTGTCAAAACACATCAAAATCCTTCCTAGGATCGCCTACTCAAAGGAGTGCTATCCTATCCTTTGCTGAATCGCCTACTCATAGGAACACCATCCGATCTTATCTAGGATTGCTTGCCTAGAGGAGTGCTGTCCTATCTATTTTTTTCTAGGATCGCTTACTCAAAGGAGCGCTGTCTTATCCTTAGTTGGGTTGCTTGCTCAATGGAGCACCATCCAATCCTTTTTAGGATTGCTTGCTCAAAGGAGCGTTGTCTAATCTCCATTTTAGGATCGCTTGCTCATGGGAGCGTTGTCCTATCTATTCCTTAGCTGGATCGCTTGCTCATAGGAGTGCCATCTAATCTTATTTAGGATTGCTTGCTTAAAGGAGTGCTATCTTATCTTTAGTTGAGTCACTTCAGTGGAGCGCTATCTAATTCTTTTTAAGATCGCTTGCTCACAGGGGTGCTATCCTATCTATTCCTTTCATTGATCACCTGCTAATAGGAGCACCATCCAATCTTATCTAGGATCGCTTGCTCAAAGGAGCACTGTCCTATCTTTTGTTGGATTGCTTGCTTATAGGAGTGTTGTCCTATCTATTTCTTTTTAGGAATGTTATCCTATCTATTCCTTTCTAGGAATACTGTCTTATCAATCCTTTCTTGGATTGTTTGCTCAAAGGAGCATCGTCCAGTTATTTAAAAGATCGCTTGCTCATGAGAGTAATGTCTCATCTTGTCTTTGAAAGATATATCCTTTTGAGCAACTTACCCTGAAAGAGATTTATCATCCTTAGATTATCTGCCAAAACAAGTTTTTAATCTTGAAGAGATCTATTCTCTTTAGATTATCCAATTCAGGTCTAACAAAAATAGGTATCTCTTTTGTCTTTATAGCAAAGTTCTAATCGAACTTCACTATAAAGAGAGGTAGCTATAGACATTTCATTTTTGTCAATTTTTTATTAATTGAGCCAAGTTAATAAATAAATAGAAAAGTAGAAAAATTAAAAAATAATTAAAAAAATAAAAAAACTAAAATTAAAAAAGAAAAAAAAAGGAAAAATGAATAATAAAAAAAAAGAGAATCATATTAAGTTGTATCGTATTGAGTTAAGTTGAATTATATCGAGTCGAATCGAATCAAGTCAAGTCATAGTAAGTCGAGTTGTGTTGTGTTGAATTGAATTGAGTTGAGTTAGATTGTTGGATTAGGTGACAATATGGGCTTAATTAATTTTGGGCCAAACTAATATAGAATAAAATTCATCTAATATAAGGACTTAAATCAGGTTAAGGAATTATTAGGCTAAATTTTAGTGGATCGGATCAAAGCTTAGAAGAATAAAAAAAAAAACCCAAAATAAATTAGGGTTTTTAGAAGCTTGGGTAAATCTTGGAAGAATTGCAATCGTATCTTCCATATCTGCGATATGAAAGATTCGATTTTGATCTTATAAATAGCACATCAATGGAGGATTCGAAAAATGGTTTTTTTAATCATACTTCTACCTAAAACACCATACAAACACCACTATGCAACACCATACAGTACCACCCTAATACTACCACACAACCACCATAGTCATCGCCTGTGTTGTTGCCCAATAGCATCTAGCATCACCCAACCTATCACCCAACCTATCACCCAGCTTGTCCCTCAGCAGTGCCTAGCCAGTCACCCAACGTTGCCTATCCTGTCGCCTAATAGCGCCTAACTTGTCACCTAGCATCACTTAACGGTGCCTAACCTGCCACCTAGCACTGCCTAACTTGTCATTCAACAGCGCCCAGTCTTTTGCTTAGTGTGGCCTAGCTTATCGCCCAAGAGTACCCAGCCTATCGCTTAGTGTCAACCAGCCTATCGCCCAATAGTGCCTAACGTCACCTAGCCTATCACCTAACAACACCCAGCATTGCCTAATCTTTCGCTTAGTCCACTGCCCAGCTTGTCGCCTAACAGTACCTAGCATCGCCCAGCGTCGCCTACTATCACCTAACAGCGCCTATCTTGCAACCTAGCATCGCCTAGTCCATCGCCCAACACCGATACGATTGGACATAAAGTAAATTTTCATTATTTATTTATTTATTTCATTAATTTTATTAATTTACATTATTATTTATATTTTTTATTAACTATTTTTATGTTTAAGTGTAGGTTTTTTATTCTTATTGCAAATTTTTTATTTTCCAATAAAATTTAGTTGAATTAAGTTTTTTTTTAAATCATATTTTTTTTAATAAAATATATATATTTTGACATATAGTGGTTTTTGAAAATTAAAATATTCTTAAATTGAGTTTTTTTAAAAAGATTTGGTGAGTTAAAGTTTTTTTATTTATTTTGGAAAAATTAGATTTTTTTAGGTTTGTTTTTTTTTTAAAATAATAAATTGATAAAATACATAAATCTAGCTCAGTTTTCAATATAAAAACGACCAACTCACTAAAAATTTTATAAAAAAAGAGAACTATGACTGGTTTTATCCCAAATAATAAGTACGTAGGCACATTCAGGGTAACCGTATAAAAATATAAAAAAAAAAATTTCCCTTATCTTGAATATTCGTAATAATAAAAAATAATAAAAATTACTTTAGTATTTTTTGTACATTTAGGTATAATTTTAGTATTTTTGAAAAATTATAAAAATAAAAGCCTATTAATTTTTTAAATTTTTATATGATGACTTATTCTTAATAGGTTAGCCCTCGAATCGAATTTTCTGGTTCAATTTTCTAAAAATAAATTTTTTTTAGAGTATCTGTAGTATAGTGGTCAAATTAGGGTTTTTCTACCTGAAAATCCTAATTTATCTTTTCTACCAGTTAAATTAGTTGGTGACTTTATTTGTTTTTTGTTAAATTTTTTTTCTTAATTTAATGTCAATTAATTTATATTAAGCGAGCTAGGCTTAATATAAGTTAAATTAAGGAAACCAAAATATGGCTCGACAATGTTGTTTTCCACAAAGTTAATTGTGCGTAATCTTTGGAAAACATCATTTTTTATCAATTTTACAAGCTTAAAATCTCTTAAAAATTATAGAAAATATTTTTGGCCAAAAAATTTTCTTAGGATTAATACATATAGTATAAGTTCTATTTGAAATTTGGTTTCAAAAAATGATGATAGGGTTACTTTAAACAACTTTGAAAATTGTTCAATTTTGCATAATTTGTTAAGGAAGTCATATATCCTTTCAAAACTTTTACAATATGATATTTTTCTCAAATAGTAGGTACAAAAATGTTTCAAAATAATTTTTTTTTCAAAATTTTTGGACCTAATTTAATATTTATAGAAAATACAAGAAAATTAGATGGAATTCAAAGCTTATTGAAAAACCACCATTTGGTTACCATCTACCACCACTTCTTTGTTGGCCCAATTGGGTGCTAACACCACTATTGGGTAGGGGTGGTGGTGGTGGTTCGCACCTAACATCACCTTAGACCTCGGCTCTACCATTTTGCTTGGTTTGGGTCTCTTTCTTTCCAGTTTTTTTTCCAAAATTTCCTTTGAGCTTTCCTTGCTTTTCCATAATTTTCCTAGATTTCTTAGGGCTCAATTGAAGTTATGGAGAGGGTTTGGTGAGACTTCAAAGTTGGAAAGGGAGAAAATGAATTTTTCTCTCTCCTATTTGCCTTTATACTTCTAATTCCCTTGCATGTTTAAGTGTTTTAAGCTTAATTTCTAATCCAACAACTATCCATGCTGCCATGCCCAAATCCATTATAAATCTATTAGTTCAACAATGTTTTGTCAATTTTAGGATTTTTCTTACTAATTTTTACCTAATTATACATATTTTCGAATATTCTGAATACTTACAAGTATATAATTATATAAACTAATTGCATCTAAGGTACATATACTATTTTCATGTATTATTTTACTTCATTTTATAATTTTATAATACAAATAATTTAACTTGATAGTTTTGTTAATTTTCATTTCTTAACTCGCTTGTTTACGATGGATAAATTATAATATAATATAATTTAATGAAATTAACTGTTTTTTAGCTGTAACATGACTATTTTATTATATTTCTATAATCCAGACCTACAAAGTATCCTTGTCAAACTCTTAGGACTCACACATGAAATATCACTTTAATTGGCTAACTTTCATATACACCCTAAATTACTTACTCAAAATGACTACGTAAAGTTACAAGGCTCATATATTGTTTGATGAAAGAACCTAGTATTTCCATCTTTATGATTTAACCATTTGACATGAGAACGCTGATGCTAATAGACTTCTTCCCTTCTCATAGCTTAAGCCAATTCATATTTTATTTTCCTTTCCTCCCTTATATTTTTTGCTTTAGTCATTTTGCCTTATAGGACTTCTAATTTTAGATTTTTCTATGGTCTCGTCTATATTTTTACGGTATCAGTATTGTCTTCCATTTGACCTTTAATTTAATGTCCATTAAATATAAACCATTGAACTAATTGTCTTTTCAACTATTCAGATTTAATGGACATCAAATTCAAAGCATGATAGAAGGTGAGATCGATTTCATCAAAATAGAGGACGAGATTGTAGAAACTCCCTTTAATTTTTCATGTAAAGCTTCAATGAGCTTAACATTGTTTTGCACATAACCTTTCCTTCATTTTAATATTGCCACCCAGCATGCTGAAAGCTTTTAGCTTTTACCTGTTATACTCATTGGTTGTATGCATCCTGTCCATGCTTTTTCAATAACTTCTTTACATCACTCTATGGTCAACTAACTATTTTCAAACCTAAAATATTTGGGCCCTTTTTGATCCCTCTTTTCTATCTCAACTAGTATTGGTAGGTGATTGGAATCGTTAGCAGCCAAATGAATAATTTGAGTACTAAAAAAAGGTCCATCCATAAAGAGTTTCTTAATGCTTTATCTAATCTTTCCTTCATTGTGTCTTCTTGACCATTCAACCATGTGAAAATAGGCCCTTGAAATCCCAAATCTACTAACTGACAATCATAAATCATGTCTCGGAAGGCTTATTCTGACCACTACTTTTCTCTTCATTATTTAGGATCTCATTGAAATCCTTGACACGTAACCATGCATCATTAATACTTATAGCAACTTCTTTTAACCTTTCCCAAAACAATAGTTTATGATCTAAGATTGGGTTTGCAAAGAAAAAGGAAACTCTTACAGAAATGCCCTTACATTCATCTTCTATCTACGAATCAATTATATTAGATGAGGTCTTCAATACATGTACATTAAAATCAGCATTCCACCATAAACACAAGCCCCTTGAAAGCCCAATAGGTTCAACATAAAATCCTTTTCAAAAGTGAAAATTCCTTCTTAAAACTCCAATTTTTGGGACTTATTCTACATTTCCATAGGAAAAACAAGGTTAGGTCGAAATTTTAGAATCAAATGTTTCAAGTCATCAACTATCGAGGGTTGACCCCCACCTTGACAGTTCCAACTAAGGATTAACATGTTGGTTAGGTAGCTTCAGGCTTGCTATCATAGCCATGAATAGAAAAATCAGTAATTTCCTCTACACATACTTCCATAAGATTTAGGTTGAAATCAAGCTTACCTTTCATTAATCGTATTTTCCTCAATTGAGCATTGGTCTTTTGCTTTTTGGAAAAGAAATTTTTAAGCTTTTCACAAAAATGTCTTCCATAACATCTTTAACCTGTGTTACTTTGGGTTCTTTAGTAGTTTAGATGCTTCCTCAAGGTATGTCTCAACTTCTCTTCTCCTTTTAATGCTAAGAATTTTTAGGGCCTTGGTTTATGGTGATAGAACGGGAGAAAGCTTATTAGAGACTTTGAACTTAGTAAGGAAGTGAAGGGAGATGATGGCATATCTTTTTGCAGAAGTATAATCATAGGAAATTGGTTAGAAGGTGATATATGGTTTTGTAGGACTTTCTGGATGCCTTACAACATAATTTGTAATAGCTTAGCTAATTTAGGAGTTGTCGAAGGGAAGGGACTCTTCATGATTGACCAAGTAAGGGGTTGTTGACAAGGCACTTTGGACATGGGCCCCTCAAGCTCGACTGGATTTGATGCGTCTCGTAGCTTAAGGCTCACCCCTGTAGGCCTGAGCCCTAGGCCTAAATGGATCAAGACCAGTAAGCCTTGCAATGGCTACAATGTACAAGATAAGGATGAAATGGCCATGTCCCAAATAAGTAGGACACGTTAGGCACAATAAACCTTCTCTCCTAAATTTGCGGGAGAGATCTCTCCCGCCAACTAACCTTTAACTATCGACTCCACTCCACTATAAATACTAGGTCACTCCACAACGGTAAAGCTCTCTACACTTTGCGTACTAAGTGATGCATTGTTGGTAAGCAGGTCCCATTACTCGTGCGTGCCTTTAAAGCCTCCAATCCCTCTCCTAAGGAATTCTCTCTCAGCAACTTGTTGATGATAAGAAATTGTACATTGAAGAAAGGTGGTTGAACTCCTTGAGTTTCTCACATTGTCATACGTTGATCTATACAATCGGTAGTAATGATGCCGACCATTCCCCTACCAAAGACCCTGTACTGAGTACTTCGATTAATTGTTGCCGAGAATCACTTGCCGAGTGACAAGAGACTTTCTTAAACGGTTGAGTAGTTTTCTCTCGGCATACCACCATCTCTCTCGTCCTGGCCCCTTTAGTGTCATAACATTTTTACCCTTCCCGCCTGCTGTACTCAGAGAATATTCGTACGGGACCAATATTGCATTGCTAGCTGTTCACCTTATCTAACATTTAACTACTTTTCCATTTTTAGTTTGTTGTCCTTTTTATCCTTTTCATATGTACTAAGAATCCCCTTTTTATAAATACTTTCTTGTAATTTCTTTACTTATAATGATGCCTTAGGGATTTACTATAAATGGTCCTTTTCACTTGTAAGTTGAGATAACTTACATCTTAATACTGAATAATCTATTCTTGTGAGATAATCTTCTCCAAGTCCATACCCCTTACACTCTTATCTAATCTTGCTGAGTAGCTTAGGATTTGTGGTAGGTGGACCTTAACATCAACTTGTGCATCATATCAAGTGAGGTGTCAAGTCGTGTTATGTTTGTTGATGAGTCACATCTTCCGAACAGCTTCATGTTAGCTACTCTTGTTCAATTGTAGACCATTTCCCTCTAATTTTCTTTGATATCTCGAAGGACCCATTTCAGTTTAATTATATCCCGGTAAGTCTTAGTGATAGCTGAGCTCCTAGGCATACCATATAATCCTATTATCAAAGCTTGAAGTTGAGACTGAGAGTTATGTAGTATTAGTCTACTGTGTTTACTATTTGAGATATTTGTGTGTAGAAAGCATTTGCGTAAAGTATCCTTGCTAAAGCTTGTATTGAGAATGTCAAACCTTAGTTTGTAGGGGGAGATTCACGATGTCGAGGGTGATGCTCATGGTCGTAGTCAAGTTAGCCAACAAACACCACGCACTACTGATGAGTAGATACAAGATCTTGTTGCTATTATGGCTAACTTAGCTATCTTAGTAAACAGGGTCTTAGATATTAGATTGTGTGAAAGAGTTACTGAGCAAGGTCGAGAAATGAGAGATAGGCCGAGGAGGTAGATGAACGAGTGAGCTTTGGAAGCCTTTCTTATGAACCAATCACCATCATGACATGCCGATAGAGTCGCGAGAAGAAGGTTAGAGTTGGATGAAGTGGAAGAGTACGGAGAGGAAGAAGACTAGTATGATGGGATGGATGAGCGTGAGTTCAGAGCGCCAAGAGGTGTTGAGCATCTTGAAGTACAGATTCCGAGCTTCAACGGGTTTGGTAGTACTGATGACTACCTCGATTGGGAAGAGAAGATCGAAAAGATATTCGACTTCTACGATTACGAAGATGCTGTTCACATTAGGGTGGCCGCATTAGAATTTTCTAGGCATACGGCAATGTGGTGGAAGAAGCTATAAAATGTTTGTTTGAGGGCCCGATGCGAAGTCTGAACATGGAACGAGATGAAGAGAGTTTTGAGAAGTAGGTTCATTCCCGAACACTATGTGTAAGACACTTTCCGACAAGTCTAAGACTTGAGGCAAGGTAACAGGTCTGTAGATGACTATGTCTAAGAGTTTCAGTTGCTTATGATATGACGTGATGTCAATGAGCCTACGACTCGAACTATAGTACGGTTCATCTCGGGACTTCGAGCTAAGATTAGTCATATTATGGAATTGTAGAGCCTTACAACTCTAGATGAAACCATCTGTGTAGCTTAGAGAGTTGAAAGGTAATGGTAGAACCAGGTTAGCCGAATGCTGAGTAATAGAACAATGATATTGAGTAGGAATGGCTTGCCGAGTAAAGCAGGGAGTGACAGGCCATCAAACAGATCTGATGTTGAACGCCGAGGTCTCATGCCGAGCTGATTAATAAGGGCTAAGGTAAGAGCAAGTCCGAGGAACCTGAGATCCGAAGAGACTAGGGTCTTAGCTATGGACATGTAGCTAGTCAATGTTTGAACCACTAAGTCATGACCATCAAGGAGAGGAAGAAATGGCAATTGATCAGATGCTAGAAGAATTTGAGGAAGATTCGAGAGTTAAGATACCCCTTAAGGGAAATGCCGAGTATTGCTTTGTTGTTCGGCGATCTCTTAGTACTTTTGAGGCTAATGAGAACAAGCAAAGAGAGAACTTCTTTCATACAAATTGTCAGGTGAATGGAAAGTTATGCGCTGTGATCATTGATGGAGGGAGTTGTACCAATGCCATTGCGCAAGGGGTAGTTAAGGCTATGAAATTGCCAACTCTTCCACACCCTAAGCCATACAAGATTCACTAGTTGAATGAGAGAGGAGGATTACACATTTTCGAGTAAGTCAGAGTGTCGATTACTATTGGTGATAGATATAAGGACGAGGTGTTGTGTGACGTCTTGCCCATGTATGTATCCTACATATTACTCGGCCGATTGTGGCTAGACTTAAGGGTGATATATGATGGGTATAGAAACACTTACGTGTTTTAAAAGGATAGTAAGAAAGTTATATTGACGTCGATGAGTCCTAGGGAAGTGCAAGAAGCCTAGGAAAAGGTTGTGAGATCTCTGTAGTGGAAGTCCTTGGTGATTTCTTGAGCTCAGTTTGCACGAGAGGTTAAACCTGAGGACTATGTATTCCTTTTAGTCAAGAGATTCCTAGAGGTTAGAGAGGCTGAGAACTTACCTATTGAAGTGCTGCAACTACTTCAGGAATTTGTTGACCTATCTCTATCCGAGATGGCGAAAGGATTACCTCCCTTAAGAGGAATTGAGCATTGCATCGATTTTCAACCTAGAGTAGACTTACCAAATTGGCCCACCTATATACTCAATCTTAAACAGGCAGCTGAGTTGAAAAAGCAAGTTGATGAGTTGGTTGATCACGGATATGTTCATGAGAGCATGAGCCCAGGCGTCATCCCAGCTATGTTAGTACCAAAGAAAGATGAATCAAGGAGGATGTGCATTGACAGCTGGGCCATCAATAAGATTACCGTTAAGTACCGATATCCAATCTCGCGATTAGATGACATGCTCGATGAGTTGCATGGTGCATGTATCTTTTCAAAAATAGATTTAAAGAGTGGCTATCATCAAATACGAATGAGATCGAGAGATGAATGGAAAATAGCCTTTAAGACTCGGGATGGTCTATTTGAGTGGATGGTTATGCCATTTGGTTTAACTAACGCATCAAGTACATTCATGCGACTCATGAATCATGTGCTTCGAGCATTGATAGGAAAATGTGTTGTGGTTTATTTTGACGATATTTTGGTCTACAGTACCGACCTTCTTGTTTATATCAGACATTTGAGATTGGTGTTTAACATACTTCATGCCGAGAAATTATTTGGTAACCTGAAGAAATGCGCATTTTGTCAGAGCGAGGTTATATTCCTTGGATATTTCGTTTCAGCGAGTGGAGTTCGTATTGATGAGGAAAAGGTCAAGGCTATTAATTAGTAGCCTACATTGACAAGTATAGTGAAGTCAAGAGCTTCCATGGCTTAGTCTTATTCTATCAAAGATTTATTTAGAACTTCAGCTCCATAATTGCGTGGTTAACTGAATTGACCAAGAAGAACATTGAGTTTAAATGGATAGAAAAGCCTCAGAGGAGTTTTGAAGATGTGAAGTGTAAGTTGACGTCTACTCCAGTATTTGCCTTACCAGATTTTGAGAAGGTTTTTGAGGTTGAATGTGATGTATTTGGTTTCGGTATTGGTGTTGTACTTATGCAGGATCGCCGATCCATTGCTTGCTTTAGCGAAAAACTTTAAGGTGCTACCTTGAATTACTCAGCCTATGATAAGGAGTTTTATGCCCTTGTCTATACACTCCAGAACTAGCAACATTACTTGTTGCCGAGAGAATTCATCATTTATTTTGATAATGAATCTCTCAAGCATCTTTACGGGTAGTAGAAGCTTTCTTGGCGTCATGCCAAGTGGGTCGAGTTCCTGGAGACCTTTTGCTATGTTATTAGGTATAAGAAAGGAAGCACTAATACATTGGCTGATGCACTTTCTTGTCGTCACACCCTCATCATGATGTTGTAAGCTAAAGTGCTTGGATTTAGCACTCTACTTGATTGATATGAGCATGACCCACATTTTGGGCCTTTAGTAGCCAAGTGCAATAATAGAGGAGTTGTGGACGGATTCTACTTGAGTGAAGGGTTCTTGATGAAGGGCAAGCAAATATGTGTGCCGAGTGGTTCTATAAGGGAGCTACTGGTTCAAGAAGCTCACGCTAGGGGTTTAGTTGGCCATTTTGGGGAAAAGAGAATGATTGAGATATTGAAGGAGCATTTTTACTTACCTGAGATGATGAGGGATGTGCACCGAATACTTGAAGGGTGTAAGGTGTGTAAGTATGCTAAAGGGAGGAGGGAGCCCTTTGGAGAATACATGCCCTTGCCAATTCCCGAGTAGCCATGGATCGATATAAGCATGGATTTCATGCTCGGCCTTCCCTACTACAGAACTAATTATGCTTTATTCATTGCTAACCTCTTTTTACAGGAAATTGTGCGACTACATGGAGTGTTGAGATGTATTATGTCTGATTGTGATTTGAAATTCACGAGCTTCTTTTGGAAAACCTTATGGAGGAAACTTGGCACTAAGCTCTTTGTTTAGTACCTTTTGCTACCCTAAGACAGATGGCCAATTGAAGTAGTTAATAGAATTGTCGCTTGTCTCTTGTGTGCTACTGTTGGAAAGAATTCTCACGATTGGGATTTATGCTTACCAATCATTGAATTTGCCTACAATCGCTCAACTCACAGCTCCACTGGAACATCACATTTAAGGTTGTTTATGGAATTAACTCGAACCTACCCTTAGACTTAGTTAACAGTCCATCTACACAAGGGGAGAGTCAATTCGACTTGTAGTGTGCCTAGAAATTTTACAAGTTACACCCAAGAACTGTTGAGCAATTGACCAAAATTGTGGCTCGACAGAAGGAAATGGGATGCAGTAGAAGGAAACAAATCATTTATGCTCCTAGGGACCTTGTTTGGATCCATCTTACCAAAGAACTCTTCCTTAGCAAAAGGATGAACAAACTATCACCCAGAGTGGATGGACCCTATAGGATCTTGAGGTGCCTTAATGATAATGCCTATGAGATTAAGCTACTCGAAGGTTTCGGTGTATCTACCACATTTAACGTTGCCGACTTAACTCCATATATGCTTGATGATGATGAAGGCTAAGATTTGAGGGCAAATCGTCAACAACCTAGGGAAACTGATGCACTATTGGTCAACACACCAATTACTTGAGTACGCTTTTGAGGCCTCCAATCCCTCTCACGAAGAATTCTCTTTCAGTAACTTGCTGATGACAAGAAACTGTACATTAAAGAAAGGTGGTTGAACTCCTTGAGCTCTGCACATTGTTATACATTGATTTGTATACTCGGTATTGATGATGCCGACCATTCCCTTGCTGAGGACCCTATATTAAGTACTCCAACCAACTACTACTGAGAATCACTTGCCAAGTGAGAAGAGACTCACTTAAACGGCTGAGTAGTTTTCTCTTGGCATACTACGATCTCTCTCGTCCCGGCTCCTTTAGTGTCGCAACATTTTTACCCTTCCCGCCTGCTTGCTTAGAGAATATTCGTATGAGACCAATGTTACATTGCTAGCTATCCACCTTGTCTAATATTTAACTACTTTTCCATTTTTAGTTTGTTGTCCTTTTTATCCTTTTCATATGTACTAAGAATCCCCTTTTTGTAAATACTTTCTTGTAATTTCTTTACTTATAATGATGCCTTAGGGACTTACTATAAATGGTTCTTTTCACTTGTAAGCCGAGATAACTTACATCTTAATACTAAATAATCTATTCTTATGAGATAATCCTCTCCAAGTCTATATCCCTTACACTCTTATCTAATCTTGCCGAGTAGCATAGGATTTGTGGTAAGTGGACCTTGACATCAACTTATGCATCATATTAAGTGAGGTGTCAAGTCGTGTTGTGTTTGTTGGTGATTCACATCTTTCGAGCAGCTTCACGTCAGCTACTCTTATTCAATTGTAGACCATTTCCCTCTAATTTTCTTTGATATCTCGAAGGACCCATTTCAGTTCAATTTTACCCCAGTAAGTCTTAGTGATAACTGAGCTCTTAGGTACACCATTATGCCCATGTATTACTCTCAAACATTTTATACTCACAAGAGCCTATTACTAACTTAAGCATCGGAGTGGCCATGTCAAATAACTCCCTGATGTCCCCTCACTGTATATTGTTTTGTAGGCCTATTATACACAGAATCTAAATGATTACCAGTAAGAATCTTGAGACGACATTTGGTGCCATCTGTAGGAAATTGAATTCCTATACTCGAAACCTTAAACACCTCAAACACATACCCCGCAAACAATCCTTTTGACATCATGTCTCATTGAGATGAACAAAGATATCACCAGTTGATAAACAACCAACCTAGGGCCAATCATTCCCTCTTAAGAGCTATTCTAAAGGAGCGCTTGGAGCGCATGGAACATTTGGCAGAAGAGTATGCTGTATAGAATAGGCTGCTCTGAGCTCGCTTAGATGAGGTACAGTGGTATAGTGTGCAAACTCACCACTTCGAAGCTTACGATGCTTGCACTAGGTAAAATAACACCCAGCAGTAGCAATAGAATGGAAGGGATCAACAACTTGATCCACCATTAAATTAGTAGCCAATAAGGTCTGTAGCTACCTACGATTGAACTTTGGCTAGCATGATCAACGATCAAGAAGATGATCATGTCATCGACCTTGAAGGGATGATATACCCCATTAAGATGCCTTGGTGATAGGGGTGAGGATCTTAAAATTTGAAGTCTTGAAGATTATGGTAGACATTGGCAGCTCTATCGACATACTTTTCCTCTACACACATGAAGGGATGAGGATAAAGTTGCTAGTAAAAATGAAGTCATACCACTACAATTTGATCGGCTTCAACGGAAGCATAGTCCGAGCCAAGGGCATCGTTACACTTAACATGGAACTTAGCAATGAAGACCATATGACACAATGACCCATAGAGTTTACTGTGATTGATTGCCCCTCTCCTTATAATGCGTTCTTTAGAAGACTAAGCCTAAATGCATTCGGGATGATCACATCCTCCCTGCATTTAAAGGCTAAATTTTCGACCCCAATTAGGGTAGGAGTTTATAGATGTGATCAAAAGCTCTCATGGGAGCTATAGGTCAGGGTAACTAAAGGGGATGGTGTTTGTACCTTGGAAATAAGCCCATAAGAGAGGCTGGTTAAGAAGGGTGAGCTCGGAGAAAAAACAGAAGATGTCCAAATTGAAACCTCACCCAACCAGACCATGAAAGTTAGGATCGAGACTCTAGCCAAGGTGAAGGATGAAATCATTGCCTTCTTGTAGGTAAATTCGAATAGGTTCGCTTAGTCGGTGTCAGACATGCCCGAAATTTCCCCTAACCTAGCGACCCACAGCCTCAACATTAACACCACAGTACAGCCTGTCAAATAGAAAAAGAGGCATTTTTCCTTAGAATAGCAAGCCACGATCAAGGAGGAAGTGTAGAAGCTGCTTAAAGTCGACTTTGTATAGGAGGAAAAGTACCCAACGTAGCTGGAAAATGTGTTACTAGTAAAAAAGAAGAATAGGAAGTGGTACATGTGTGTCAATTATACCTACCTCAACAAAGCATACTCTAAAGATTGTTTCCCCTTCCCTAGGATCGACTAGCTTATCGATTGTATGTTAGGACACGCCCTATTGAGCTTTATGGATGCCTTCTTGAGGTATAACCAGATCAAGATGGACCCAAAGAACGAAGTCCATACCTCCTTAATCACTAACTATGATACATACTGCTATACTGTAATGCCATCCGGACTGAAAAACGTTGGGGCTACATACCACCGAATGGTGACGAAATTGTTTAAGCCTCAGATTGAGTGCAATATGGAAGTGTACATCAATGACATGATTGTCAAGAGTCGGAAGCCGGTCAATCATGTTAAGGATCTCTAGGAAGCCTTCAACCAAATGTGCACATACAATATGAAGCTAAACCCCTAGAAGTGCATCTTCGGCGTCAACTTTAATAAGTTCCTCTGATTTCTGGTCACTTAGAGAGGTATTGTGGTCAACCTTGAGAAGAGCATGGCCATTAGGGGAATGAAGCCTTCAACTTTAGTTTGAGACGTACAAAAGCTCACTAGCATGGTAACTGCCCTAAGCAAATTCATCTCAAAGAATGCTGATAAGTATGCTAAGTTATTCAAAATCCTCAAAAATCCAAAGGGTTTTGAATGGACTTCGGAGTGCACCATTGCTTTTCAACAGCTTTAAGACTTCCTTACTCATCCACTGGTCCTTTCCAAGCTTGTCCTAAGGGAGGACATGTTCTTGTACCTAGCCATAAACAATCGGGCACTCTCTTCTGTACTGGTCAAAGCAAAGGGAAGAGAACACATGCATGTATATTACATCAGCTACATACTGCATGGGCTTGAGGTTAAGTACACTTAGGCAGAAAAATTTGCCCTAGTCGTCGTCATCACCACCTAATGGTTAAGGCCCTACTTCCAGGTGTACTAGGTAATCATACACATGGATCAACCACTGCGCACCCTATTGTAGAAACTTGACGCGTTTAGATGGATGATGAAGTACGCAATGGAACTTAGTGCATATAGAATCCGGTACTAGCGATGAATGGCTTATAAGGCATAGAACCCTGGTAGACTTCATAGTAGAATATATTGGAGAGGAGGAAACACCATGGGTGATGACAAACCTGAGTGGACTCTCCATTTCGATGGATCATCTACCTTTAGTGGTGGAGGTACGGGCCTTTTTCTAACTGGCTTGTATAAGGTTGCCATCTGTTACACCTTCAAATTCGGGTTCGATTCCAACAACAATAAATTTGAATACAGGACGCTTATCATCGGTCTTAAGCTGGCAAAGGAGATCAGTGCCAAATAGTTACAGATATTCTCATATTCCATGCTCATTATGCAATAGATCCAACGCGAATATGAGGCTAGGGACATCACTATGGCCAGGTACCTAGAAAAGGTGATAGGTCTCCTAGTGGAATTCCCTTCTTGGGACATCAAGAAAATCCCCCAAATGGAAAATTTTGTAGCTGATTAGTTGTCCAAGCTTGCCTTAATAGGTATGCGAAAGCCTAAGGTAAAGGATAACAAGATCTTTATTAAGCACCTAAAAAAAAAAAAAAAAGCATAAGCTGGGGTTCAGCTGAGGTTTTGGAACTAACTTTAGTAGCACCAGAGTCGAGTTGGATAGATCTTACCGGGGTTATTTGGAGCAGGGCACTTTGTTAGAAGATAAGAAGGAGGCAAAGAAGCTTCGGTATCACGTCACCAATTATACATTGGTCGACAACGTCCTGTATCACTGAGGAGTTAACTTCCCTCTACTTTAATGCCTCCGAAAAGGGAAAAGGCTACTTATCATGTAAGACCTACACGCTAGAGTTTGCAGTAATCACATTTAATCCCAAGCCTTCTACCTATAGGAGCTACGACTTGAGTATTATTAGCCTACCATGAGGTAAGACATAAAGGTTATAGCCTAGAAGTGCCTACAGTGCTAGAAGTGTGCCCCAATTAGTCATGTACCTAATATTGCCCTTCAGCTCTTGACTAGCCCATGGCCTTTCGTGTAATGGGGGATCGATATCTTCAGTGCCTTCTCAAAAGCTTCAGGAGAATGGTAGTTCATAATTGTCACTGTTAATTACTTCACAAAGTAGGTAGAAGCTGAGGTAGTGGCCAGAATCACAAAGAGAAGTATTGAGTCTTTCATCAGAAACAACATTCTCTCTTGGTTCGGAGTCCCCTATACCCTCATCACAAATAATGACTGATAACTCAATAAACCTAAGTTCAAGGAGTTCTACACCAAGCACCACATTACCTCGCTTTTCACCTTGGCTGCCTACCCCCAATCAAATGAATTGGTAGAGGGGACCTATGGGGTCATTTTAAACAACTTGAAGAAGCATGTGGACCAATCTTAGGGTGCCTAGGTTAACGAGTTACCTAATATCGTATGGAGATATAGGACCACACACCACACTTCCACAAGCAAGACCCCCTTCCACCTGGCTTTCGGGTAAGAAATAGTCCTCCCCATTGAACTTGAGCTCCCTAAAATCTGGACTTGAAGTTTCGACACCGCCCTTAACGACTCATTGCTGCAAGCAAGCGTTAACATAATCAAGAAAATCAAAGACCTTACTACTGCTTGGGTAACCACATACCAACATCAAGTCGCCTGATATTATGATTAGAAGGTCAAATACACAGGAGTTCAAGGTCGGTGACCTGGTTTGCCAAAAACTAGAAGCCATAGGTTCATGTAAAGGACAGGGCAAGCTAGCCCCAATTAGGAAGACCCAGTTAGAGTTAAGGAGAGATTAGGCAATGGAGCATGCAGGTTGGAAAGATTGGGTAGTCCAGAAAGTCGAGGAAGCTCAAGTCCAAGTCTAAATAATGGGAGAGAACCTCCCTCCAAGTGTAACAGATAGAGTAAGTGGATAGGTCATCTAGTTCTTCTAACCTCTCCTTGGTGTTTTGGTAGTTAGTGATTGCCTTCCTAGTGGTAACGTTGGTGAGGACCTCTCTACTCTCCATCTTAGAGATGATCTCTTCCATCTCCGAAACTCTATCCTGTAACCCCCCGACCTATTGCTCTAAACTAACCCTCAAACCAGCCAGCTCCAGCGAAGTGGCCTTAATGCCCTCACACTCGGATGCCTTCATTACTAACTTGGTTTGCAACCTGGCTATGGATGCCTTTAGCTCAACATTCTCTCCTTCAAGTCGGGCCTTAGCTTGGCTCTCCTCGTCCAGCCTCTAAGAGAGATGAGCCTTTGTCTTTTGCTCGTTCTCCAACTAAGCCTTTAGGTCATTAGCCTTTTGGGTTGCCTTCTCAACTTTATCCCTTTCCTACTCCATATCCTTGAGCCTCACCTTAAGCTCTACCACCTGCACAATAAAGCGAAGTAGGCACCTTTTAGCTTTGGTGAACTTTTTTATGTACCTTTTACTAGAAGTCTCTACCTCTAATAGATACTTCTCATATCGGTGCAGCACCTCCCGAAAGCCCTTTACCTCTTTTAGGGTGGCATCGAACTTGTTTAATTGAAGCAGCACTTAGCCGTGGTATTGTAAATCGAAAACTGAGCTCACTATTAATATAACTAACAAATAAAAAGCACGACAACATAGGAGTAACAAAAACTTACTTTCCACATCAGCATGGTCAAGTGGCTTGCCATTTGTATGGGTTCATCCTTACCCTCTTAAGAGAGCCCTTTGAGGATAGCCCAGTCGCTGGAAGTGTAAGACCCCATCAAAGCTTGGTAGCTAAGCATCCGACGCTGCAGCGTTAAATCTTTTTGGCATAGACCTCCCACTTTGACCTAAGGAGCTTCCCTTAGACCTTCTTCATCTCTAACTTGAGGGCTCCTCTCAATAGCTCATTGTCCTGGGAAGTGTACGACACTTCTTGGAATGGGTCTGGCCCTATCCCCATCAGTCTAAAGTTATTAAGGACTTCAAAGAATGTATGCCTCATTAGGTCGACGTTCTGATAGGGATGGGCCATCGACCACTCATTCTACTTTCCTTTGCTCAAAGGTGCCTTCGCCAGGGGCTTTTGCTTCTTCACTCTAGGACTAGGCTCCCCGGCCATCTTGGGAGCCTTACGCTTTTGGCTAATAGCTTAAGGAAGGGCAGCCACTTGTTTAATCTCTTCCCCCTTCGCCCTTCGAGGAGAAAGCACTTACACATCTAACCCCATTGCTTTGGCACCTTCATCGCCAAAGATAATGGGCTCAATAGAAGGGGTGAGGGTAGGAGCAGGTAGAGCCACATCTAATGGCTCTACATCCATAGGCTCATCTTAGATGCCGAGGGGAATCCCTTAAGGAACAAACCTCGGCCACACCTTGCTGGTCTCACCAGATCCCAACTTCGGCTTTACTGCCTTCACTTTTGGTAGGTTTACCTTGGTTCACGCCTAGTGCCTACTCATCAGGTCGTCTATAAATGGACGAGGCATCCTTCCATCCAACAGGCATCGAATGAAGTACTTCGACACTAACACAACAGACATAGACGCGTAAGATCGAACCTGTACCTTCAGCCCACTTCTCCACTACAACTTTCTTCATGCTAGGGAAGAGCTTGAAGATCGGGCATCAAAAGTACCTCTTTATGATCTCCACAGTGTTAATCTCTTAGCCATCTCTCAATGCCATGAAGGTTAGGATCTCTTGCGTGGCCTCAGTGTCACTAGGACCAAGCCCCTTCTTACCTTCCATACAAACCATTCAGGTCCAATAGTTCTAGAAATCCGCCTCCTCGAGTAGTTCGACCATTACATACTCGTCTTACCAGCTTTTAATCGAGTCCACAAGGTTATAGAACAACTTCTTCTTAAGGCGTAGCTAGAGGTAAGGCTACCCTCTAATGCTTTTCCACATGTAGAAGTAATATAAGAGCTTAAGAGTAGCCCTTATCACTAAGTATTCACAAAGCGCCTGAAAAGCCTTTAAAATCCTCTACACATCAGGAGTAACTTGCGACTGATTGCAGCGGTAGTAGTTGAAGAACTCCTTCTTGACGTGTTTGGGAGGGAGGCACTACCTAAACTTTAAGCACTTCTCAAAGACTACAAAGCACCTCCCTAACGGTAAGGCCACCTATTCATCCTTGTTCGGCAACCTAATCTACCACCTAGGGATTGCTCCTACAAGAAAGTTGTTGATGATCCAATTGGGGGTAGATTGCCTACTTCTACTTATACGGTTGTAAGGCCCCTTGCCTGTATTAAGAGCATCAAACAAATCCTTCGCAGGGGATAAGGGAATGTTTGCGTATACATTCCTGGGGATGTCATTGATAATTCTGGCCTTGTCCAGTGCCTTTATGGCCATCCTCATAGGTTGGTTGAGCCATGCTAGTGACAAGACCTTGCCGTCTCGTACCTAAGGGGGATCACTTCTTGTGGACATTGAATTAGAGAGTTGTAACGATGAAGAGGAACTAGTCTTACCTTTGTTGGTTGACATGGTTGTAGTACTTATTCAAGAAAAAGAAACAAAGAGGCTTTGAGAAAGTTTGAATGATTTCGAAGAAAGTTTGGAGTCTAATAATGGCAGAACAAAGAGATTGCAGAAAAGTAGTCTTTCATTGGGATCTTCCTATTTATGGGCAAACTACTTAGGAAGTCGTACAGGTGGTTATAGGGATCCGTATAAGTATGAATCTCTTGGAATATTGCATAGCAAACTCATAGAAAGCATTTTGATCGAACGATTACCTTCGAAAGGTAAAAGACATGTAGCTGCACGCTAGTCTACCACAGCATGACACCTATCACGTTGCATTTAATGCATAGAATACTGATGGGGAAAAGTCACATTTTCAAAAAGTTCTTCAATAAGAAGCTTCTTCAGGGTCCATTCGACTTCCACCTAGTTAACATGATAAAGATATGACGTAGTTGCTTTTGTTCGGGCCTCATCAAGCACTGCTCAGACAGATTGGTTCATAACTTTAAAGCGCCTACCTAATGTGTTGCAAGGGTATCCTGCTTTGATGCCCTAACTTAAGTCTCTCTTGGGGCTCCAGCACTCCACCTTAGAATTGCTCACCACTCCTATTCATCTCACCTTAGATATTCTCAACCCGAGTACTACTACTTCTAACACCTCCACTTTGACCACCTTCTAGTTCGGACCTCTCGTATCCATCACATTGGCCCCATAGCATCAGGTTGGATTCCTTTAAGTCAGATCGGTCACACTTGAGTAGCCCATGTATCCTTTCTCCTTGCCTTCACCTTAGCAATGAGACTGCGGGGGGAGGGGCAAGCGTTGACAGGGCACTTTGGATGTAAGCCCCTCAGGTTCGATCGAATCTAGCGTGTCTCGTAGCCTAGGTAAGCTTTAGGCCACGAGATGTGCTGAATAAGTGGGATATCTTAGGCACAATAACTTGTCTCTCCTACATTTATGGGAGAAGATCTCTCTCGCCAACTAACCTCCAACTGCTAGCTCTACTCTATTATAAATATCAGGTCACTCTCCAATGGTAAAGCTCACTACGCTTTGTGTACTAAGCCCACGTATTACTCTAAAACATTTTATACTCACAAGAGCTCAGTGTTAATTTAAACATCGGAGTAGTCATACTGGACAACCTCCTAGTATCCTCTCACTATGTGTTGTTTTATAGGCCCATTATATGTAGAATCCAAATGACTACCAACAAGAATCTTGAGTCGACAGGGGTAATGGAGGTGAGGGATGAAAATTTAGGGTTTGTTTCCTAATCGTAATAAAAGAAAATGAGTGTTTTCTAGGGTACAGTTTGGGTAATGACAAGGATTTGAAGTGAATTATTTGGGTGAGTATGTGATGTGCTTGTCACGTAATGGTTTGAGGGGGTGAAAGATTGAGGGTTGGGCTGGGCTAAGTCTTATGGAGTGAATTTGGAAAAAAAGGTCATCTGAATGGGTCCCAACAGAGGAGTAAGGGTTCGGGTGGCCTTTTGGAGAAAGACTATGAGTGATCTCTTTTTTGATAAACTCTTCATACATCACCCTTAATGCAAAATTAGGAGTTGCATTATTTGACTTTTCCTTAAAAGGAAATTCTTTTGCATATTCATTGGACAGTTGCCAATTATTATTTTCCGCTAAAAGCTGAGGAAGCTCGCTTGTATTCGCACTTTGACTAGCTTGTTGACCTTCCAAAGATATAGCATTTTCCTTATTTACTGAGGCCGTCTCCGCCGTCTTCGTCCTTGCCTAGCTCTGACTACTGTCATGGAATTCTTGTCCAACATAATCAGCCCTAACCATAGCCTGAATTTTTTTTTTTTTGATCTTAGATGAATTATTTCTCTGATTAAATTTGCTCACGAGGTGACCTATATTGCCACATGAGAAACAGAAGTCGAGGAGCCTCTCATATTTCAATCGGATCCAGCTTATAGCACCATTCAAATCCTTAATCCAAAAACCTCCAATAAGTCCTTTTTAGAGTGGGAAAACCAGTCATACTCTCAGAAAATCTTTTCTAATGGATTTAAAAGAATCAATTTTAACAACCCCGCCAATTCCTTCCAATTTTTTCTTCATTTTTCTCTATCAACATTGCTAAAGCTAGACCATGTATTTGAATCCAAATTTCAATTTTGGAGAAATCTAAATCATCAATTTTCTTATTTATTTCATATAATCGGGTAGCAAAGGAACAGCCCATCATCGACTAAGGACTCGAATCTTTGACTTTCTAATAGAATTCTTCCTCTGTCGATATAATCAAGAAAAAAAAAAAAAATCTTCTTTCAAAATGGAGATATCAAATTTACCAAATCTTTCCCTTACCCTTTTCAGAATGCTTATGACTCCTTTTTTATGATATGATTTTTCCATCACCACTTTCCCAACTAGATGAAAGATGTTGGTATTCTCACTCAATTCTAGATCCAGAATGTCTTCTTCGAGCGATTCACCAGCAACTGGCTTAATCCTTAGGGTCATTGTAGTGAAGCACAATCTGGTAAAACAAGGAGAGGAAAATTAGAAAAAAAAAAAAAGAAAACTAAGAAATATAAATGTCAGACCAAAGAGACATGACAAGAAGATTTTAGTAAGGCAAGAAAAGATTTGCACGATTAAGTAACACAGACCAGAATTGTAAACATAAGATATCATGACGCTAAGAACAGAAAGAAATGAAGAAAGATTAAGGTGTAAAGATTAAGGACGATAGAGAAGGTTCATAAGGAGACTTAATCAAAATGCACCATTCAGGTGTAGACAAGCCCATAAAGGGAGAGAGTCTCTCTTTAAAAATATTAGAGAGAGATAATCCATGTACTTCTAGATTCCAATTCCTTGAATTTTATAATATAGTGCTTATCTATAACTGAGATACTTTATTATCCTTTATCTGCTTATTTATGGAAATTATTTTACTTAGTGATTTCAGTATGATTTTCTTTAGACACTTTTCTGAAAATTCCATTTTACTCCTTGAATATCCTCATTGATATGTTATTTTGAGCTTGGTCTGAGGCTACATTTGAATAAGGATCAACTAATACTCATTAGAGAATGAGGAATCAAGTACCTCACCTTTACCTGAGCACTCCATGGTCTTCCTAAGCACCTTACCTATGATCGAGCACCTCAAGAGTCAGCCATTTGGGTGCTCAATGGTCTACCCAAGCTCCTTGCCTTCTACTTGGCCACCCCCAAGCTCCATGGCCTTCCTTTAACCTCCAGCCTCTAAGCTTGTGTTCCCTGCACTAGGGGCACCCTCTCTCTTATAGATATTCCACAAAAGGTCAACCTATGGCTTATGGATTTACTAGCACCCTCTCTCTTAGAGCCCTTTATCTTTTACTCCTCCTTCTCTCCTTATTAATTATGCTTCTAACATCTGTAGTACAGCCAGCACATTCAACATTCTCTAATGATGTCAACATTTTAGGTTATACATGTTGCTACCAGTATGTTCATAATTGACTAGCCTACAGAGCCACCTTGTCACCCTTATAGCACGTATACCCTATGAGTAGCAAATATGGACAAACCCTAGGTTAACACGTATTCTTGGTGGGTAAGCTCCTTGTGCTTAAGGAGCTAAAGGTAGAGGATCCTCTTCTATAACTTCACACATCATTTGTGAATACTGCCAACCGAACACCCCTTCTCCCTTTTGAAAAGAGTGCTGAAAACTCTACACACTAATATATTTTATCTCACTCTAATCCCTCCTTATTGACTTAAGTATCGGAGGGCTCTTGTAGACTAATCTACCGAGGGTTCCCTATAGGTAAATCAGAGCAAGGAGTACACCTAATATCCAAGCCCAATAGCATCCTTCTTAATGTCTAAGCCCATTTCAAAAACTTGTTCAATTGATCCCAACATCAACATTTTGGCTCCTACCTTCACTTAGCAATCCACTCCAAATAGCAAAAAGCAAGAACAATCATCCTCAAGCATTGCACCAAGCTAATGGTGATAAGTCACCACTACCACTGCTACCATGGTGCTCATCGACTCCCCTAGCTCGAGGAACTTAGGCCTATGAGATGCAGTAGCTCAAGGTATTTCTTTAAAAAGTATTTGAAGAAAATCAGAGGACTTAAGAGTCTAACATTGTATTGCCAAAGGAGATAGCAATCCTCAAGAAGGCATCATAGAAATGCTCTTATGAAGAGGCAATGATTAGCTTATCCACATGACCAAGCAGGCATAATGAAACACATAATGAACACCTAATGTATTCACATGACCAGGTTCAATATGACCGCTATCCCATTGAGGACTTCGCAATCGGTTAAATAGTAATTATGGCAAAACCCACATGTAAGGTGAATACTTTAGTATGAGAAAAGTACTTAGGGAGTTATACCTGAGATGCACCCAAAAACTACTTGAGGACATGAATGTCTAATAGTTAAGCAAACACAAATGCCGTAGTGAAATCTTCAACTAATGCTTCATGATCAACCATGGTGAAAAGCCCATTTGCACCTATCATCCTTGAGGAAACACTTCCTCAAGGTGTAAGATTCCTCTACTTCAACATGTATGATGAAACGTACTTGGTCTACTTTTCTATAATGATGAGCCTCTATAACTTCATGAATGCCATCATGTGTAAAGCCTTCCCCAATATGCTTGCAAAGTCTACCTTATTATAGTTTGACACCCTACCTAATAGCTTGATCAGCTATTTCAACGGGCTGATGATTGAATTCCAACAATACTTTCTCAGTTCCAAGGCTCTGTACAAAGACTCGTATACACTTACAACATTAGGAAATGCCTTAATGAGTCACTGCAAGCATACTTAGAGTAGGTCAATTGCACAAACCTTTAAGTCTCTGGACTCGATGCTGAAACTGCCTTCTAGGCCCTAATCACTGGAATTAACCCGATAGGGAAATCGTTTGATGCCATTTCACTAAACCAACCTAACTCACTTGACGATTTCATGCGGCTAGCTAAGAAATACATAGCCTAAGAAGACACCATATGAGCAAGACTAGAGACTAATAATAACAAATGATAGTCGGCAAAAGAGTGCTTAGGACCATGAGACACCAAGCTACCTTCCTTAATAAAATGACGTGAGAGGCAAAAATAGAAATTTTCTAATTCCATGTCTTATGCATCTTTGAACCACCCCCTCAAAGAAGTCATGTATGAGGTCCAAGAATAGCTCCCTTAACCCCCTTATGTAAGAGAAACACTTGAGGCGATTGACTTTAGCAAATACTGTTACTACTGCCAAGTATATGGACATAATATTGACAAATGTTGCCATTTGTGAAACATGGTCGAAGGCCTTATTCGTAAAGGTTAGATCAACTACCTTATTATGGATGAAAGAAAGCAAGTCCAATGATTGACCTAACATTGTCAGATTGAGCAACAACAACAACAATTATAATAGCAATGGTAGCAATAACCAAGAGGAGGCCTCTCTGATGACTAAGATCGTCGGGGGAGAAGGGGCCAGGTTAACACCATTTTTGGAGGCCCTGGTCTTGTAAGAGCCACATCTTCTACACTGGTTAAACACAAGGTATACCTTATCTAAAGCAAAAAACCCAAAGTGGACATTACAGTTAACTTCACCAACGAGGACAAGGAGGGCATTGACTACTCGTATAACGATGCATTAGTCATTAATGCAAAAATTTGGTACTTCAACATTCCATAGATGTTCATCGTTAGTGAAAGTTCAACAAACATCCTCTTCTATAGTGCATAGGATCTAATGAAGGATCATTTTAATGAGCCTTTAAAACCCTATAAACATAGCCTTACAAGCTTTAAAGGAGGCAGATCTATGCTAACTAAGGGGCTCATCACCTTACTAGTCTAACTAAGCGATGGTGCATATGTTGCCATATGGTCTATTGATTTTGTAGTTGTCAACTATCAATTACCCTTCTGTTGATAGTCAGTTTTCACTCATCTGACATACTCGTCCATTCGACCGCCAATATACCGAGTATTCGAATCTCTCGGCATAGCACTAGGTAGATGACACACGGCATTTTTGCCGAGTAGAATAAACCCATTCCTGGTTTGAATTCAAGTCTACAACGCGAACAATTATCATAAGTACGGTTATATTATATAATTGCTTGCTCTCCCTACATATTAAGGGAGATGTCAAATCAAGAAGCTTCCATGTGTCTTATTAGTTATTCTAACAACTGCCTTAGATACTACAATTACCTATAAATATTGGAAAGAAACTCTGTAAGAGCTCTTTGACACTTTTTACTCACAAACTCTTCTTACAAAGTCTCCCTATTAACTTAGGCATCAGAGTGGCCGCACCGGACTATTCGCACCAGATTGGCCTTGGTAACAATCATTTCATTTTCTTTTGTAATATTTTTCCTTATCCCAAAATTCATTAACAACATTTGGCACCATTTGTTTTTCCTAAATACACTCACATGGCTTAAACAAGAGTATCTAAGAATGTAGGTGTTGGCACTTCCTCTCAACACCTCGAAGGAGGGAGTTGGCATACTAATGAGTAGCGATTGGCTAAACTTAAGCAACTCTGCCTTGATTTAACCAAAGAAAACCAAGAATTAAACAAAAAACACGAGCAAATTCTTAACCTCTTGTATAGTAATATCCACCCTAACCCAATTTAAAACAAAGACTAAGGCTAACATGATGCTAAACATAGTGACGATTCAATTTATTCCCTCGAGTTGCAAAGAAAGCAAGCTAAGAATATGATATGACCTTTGGCTCCTACTTTTCAAAAGAATGACAAAGGCAAACAACCGCAGCAGGTACACCATGCCAGTCCTTCACATTTTAGTACCCTTACTGCCCTAGGCAAGCAGTTCTAAATTAAAAGGAGTCCTTTTATTCCAGAGATTTTGGAGGAAGTGATACCTCGACATATCAAGTTGCCATAGTTTGAGACTTACGACTGAATAAAGGACCTCGAAGACTACCTTTAGTACTACCATATGTTGGCCAAGTTACATGGTTTAAGTGATGCAGTAGCCTATTAAGCTTTTCCTTCAACACTGAGGAATGCAGCTAACACATGGTTCAAACATTTGAAACCAAATGCCATTTCCTATTTTGATGAACTAGCACAAGTGTTCCTTCAACACTTTGTAAGCAAACTTCCTGTTAAGGACTCCTTAATCCTTAAAACCATTAAACAAAAGTCTAATGAGTCAATTAAGGACTATTTGGCCAAATTTATGGCTAAGATAGTATAAATCCTAGAATTAGATATGAGTGTGGTTCTCAATGCCGTAATCGATGGAGTTAAGCCCTATGGAAACTTTTTTAAGTCTTTAGCAAAAAACAAGCCAAAAACTTTCGCAGAGTTTAAGGCTAAAGCCACCTTATACATTCATCAAGAAGACAACATAAAGGCACAGCGAGAAGCCGGTCAGAGTAAAGGAGATGGAAAGAATGACAAGCAAAAAAGTGTGAAGGATAGACTCGGCACGGACAATGACCACAGTTCAAATGATGAAAGGAAGAGATTGAAGATCCCGACATACCCATCCTACACGCCTGTTGGTCATCCAATCTTGAACATTTTGATGGAGGTACATAGCGAAAGAAACGTCCTCCACTGGCCGGAAAGAATGAGAGGGAATCTCTCAAGAAGAAACTCCAATAAGTACTGTAATTTCCATCGTGACAAAGGTCACAATACAGATAAGTGCATTCAACTCAAGAATGCAATTGAAGATGCGATCTAACATAGGCACTTGCATAAGTTCTTAGCACATGATGCTAAGAATATAGAGAGACTATCTCAAAGGAGACATAAGGAACAAGAGAATGACATAAGGTTGGCAGTAGCTATGAGAGATGCAAGAGACATGAATTCCAGTAAAGCACCTAAAGGAGTGATCAATACCATTGTCGGTGGACCTATTATAGGCTAATTGAGCTCTTTGAACTCGATTAATGACAAGAACTACATTTGCAATATTCAAGGTAAAAAGGTTAGGATCGACAATACAATTTCTTTCAAATAGGAAGATTTTGAAGGTATCCAGAGGTTACTTGACGATGGACTTATTATTAGTGCAAGGGCTACCAACTTTGAAGTTAAGAAAATTCTTGTTAACATAGGAAGTTCGGTTGACATTATTTTTCAGCATGCATTTGATCAAATGAGACCTAAGATCAAAGCATAGTTAATGTCTTATAAGTATGATCTTTATGCCTTCAATAATCAACCTGTCCAAGTAGCCAAAGTAGTCACACTACCGATTCAGATCGACGATGATGAACATATTGCAGAGGATAAGGTGGACTTCCTCGTTGTCAAATGCTGGTCCCCATATAACACGATAATTGGAAGGCCATGTCAGCACTTATTCAGCATTGTCCCTTCAACTACACATCTGAAAGCTAAAGTTGCCCACTCTTACAGGAGTTGGTGTATGCAAAGGGGATCAGCAATTGGCATGGTCCTTGTACATAAGGGCCTTGAGATGAGAAGAAGTATTTCAGGTTGAAACCTATTCAGAAGGCAAGTCAGTTGGCATCGAGAACGCCGAGACTTATATTGAGAAAATTCCTTTAGGGGACAACCTAGGGAAAACAATGAGAATTAGTAAACCCTTGTCAGCAGATACTTGGCAAAGTTTGATCAATTACTCGCATGCCAACGTTGAAGTGTTTGAATGGTCTCCTTCAGTATCACTTTCAAAGTCGAGAGTGATACTGAGGAAATTCCTCTAGGGGATAACCTAGGGAAAACAATGAGAATCAAGAAACCCTTATCAGCAGACACTCGGCAAAGTTTGATTAACTACTTGCATGCCAACGTTGACATATTTGCATGGTCTCCTTTCGACGTGCCAAGTATCTCGAGAGAAGTTATTGTGTAGAAGCTCTAGATCGATTTGAACGTAAAGGTAGTCCAACAAAAGAAGAGGCATTTTGCACTAGAGCGACAAGTATTATAATTAGAAAGTGAAGCATAAGGTTTTCCAACCTAGAGATCCAGTTTGCCGTAAGATGGAAGCTACTAGCGTACGAATGATTCAAGGAAACTTCAGCGAGAATTAGGAGGGCCCTATTAGGATCCTAGAAGTGGTTGGCAAGGGGGTTAATCGACTAGAAAGGTTAGCTGGATCTTTCATCCCTCGAACATGGAACGCTGAGAATCTAAAATTATATTTCAATTAATCTATCGAATGATTCTTAACACTGCTCATTTGGGAATAGCCAACTTATTTGTAAGACTATAGGACTCATTTATGAGAATTATATTTGAAGTCTCATTATGTTTATTTTCGGTATGATTATTGAATTAACGAGTTCTATGCTGCACGGCAAACGAACTAATCTAGGTTTTAGCCTAATGCAATTAACGAACAATACAAATAAACCTTACAGTCAAGTAATGTGGCTGGTCTACGCCTCAAATGGCTAACAAACTGTCTACAAAGATAATAGGTGTGTGAAATAAAACATGCTGAGAAACAAATAACATGTGAAATAAAACATGCTGATGAATAAGAGTGCAAAGTAACATATGTATACCATACATGCTGTGAAAGTGCAGTATGTGAAATTAAACATATTGGAGACTTGTAAGTAAAGTATTTTCGCTCAATAAGGGTTACAAGCACTCGGCATTGTCTTAAAGATATTTCAATTGATAACTACACGAGAATGTGCCATTACAATAGAAATCCTATGGCCTATTCACAGATTCAATAGATGTGATTTTTAGATCAATGGTTGGGGCTTCTTCAGCAACTGAGGTTTCAGAGTAGGCAATTTCCTTGGCATGAGCTTCATTGTCACCTTGATTCATAGCCTCAACACCTACCTCGTTGCCTTTATCTTTGTCAACACTACTGACTTTGTTGTCAATGTCAACAAAGTCAAGATAGGAGAGATCATAATCAGGGTGAAGCTTCGGGACCTCCTCTCTTGCCACTTGGACCCCCTTCAATAACTTCTTCCGTAGAAGTCTCTTGTATTGTCAATTGGGGGTAACTATATCAAGAGCCTCTTAAACTGATGGTCCTCTCTTGACAGTCTCCTCTAATTAGGCTACACAGCTTTGTAAGTTCGAGTTGTTGGTCTCCAACTACTTTATCTACATTCTAAGCTTATCTTCATCATCGCTCATCATGCAAATTGTTTGGCCCAAGCCTTAGCACTCTTCTTACTTCTTTTGCAACTCCTCTTTTAGGCCTTCAAACGTTTTGTACTACTCTTCCATTTTAGCCTTTAGGCTCGAGATTTCATTGGTAGCAAGGTCATGTGGTAACTTCTCGGCAATAAAGTCTTCATGGGTCTTTCTCACTCGCATCTTAGCCCTTATCCTCACATTCTCAGTAACAGTAGTTTGGGCTTTTGATGCATTGTATGCATCCTCAACTCTCTACAGCAAATTCATTCAACACAATCAGGAATGATTGGTCATAACAAATGGGTACAATTGAAAGAAATTACCTTATTTGCCTCTTTGTCGACCTTGTCCAAAGTTGTCAAAATGTGGCTGCTCATCTGGAGAATGAAATGTGTTGTTAACCTGAACAAATTTGATAATTAAAAGTAACGATTATGGATACTCACATTATACAATTTGGTTACGATATGGGCCTTATTGCAATTGCTAACCCTATTGACATCCTTCTTAGCGATATCTCTATCTTTCGGAAGAATAATCCCTTCCATTAGAGCTAAAGATTTCATCTTGTCTTCTAGGGCCAAGTCAGTATCCAAAATTTGGTAGCTCCAACTAGGGACAAAGTATTTGTCGATCTTATTACTGGGGACGAATTCAGTACTACTGATGCTGAGAGCTTTTGACTGCATAGCCTCCTTCGCCCTTTCATCTAAACCTTTGGATTTCTTAGTAGGTGATTGGCTAGTGACTTCCTTCCCCAGTCTTTTATCAGCACTAAGCGCCGCCTCAATTGCTAGTGATGACCTTTCTATGGCAGTGGCATTTTCATCCTCTTTGCTAGGATGTGTCTCTCGATGTTCATCATCCCTTGGCTCAACAGAAGTTTGAATAATTTTGATCGGAGGCTCCTTAGAATGAACAACCTCGATCAGTAATGTCTTCTTACTCTCCTTTCGCCTCTCGAGTGGATGGGAAGTCTTCTGTACTATTGCCTACTTTACTATAGCCTCCTTTGTTGCCTTCTTTGCAACATCAGGCTAAGCAGTAGTTGCTGAAGTAGTTACCTTCTTATTAGCCTTGGATTTTTCGGCCTTAGCCTGAGCTAGTAGTTTGGCTGGATTTACCTCACCAATACCCATATCTGCAATACGAATTAATGAATTAATATAAACACGGGAAAAAGATGAACTTACATTTTCTGTGCTAAGCAAGGCTCAAAGGCTACAATTCTCCCCTTAAATCTTGAGAACAATTTTCCTCTTATGGCTACACTCAGTACAGAAGTAACTCATTAGCGTACCGTCTTTTTCAGAAAAGATAAGGTCTCCATTTTCATAACATTGTACAATTCTCTCGACATCTCAGAAGAACATTTTGTTCCTCCTCCTTTCTTGAATTTTCCTCGATGCTGTTGCATCATTCAACATTAGATCTATATCTTTTGCATGGATCGGCTCAGTCCATTGGGTATAAAAGTCTAAGTCCTCGTTAGACACTATTGATACGAATTTGTCATGCTACTTATGGATCTTAGATTCTAGCCCATCCATGAACTTATGCCCATGCTTTACAATAGTAAAATACCACCTATTAGGTTACCTCCGAATAATGAAGAAAAACCGAAATAGGTGAGGCATAGCCCTGACTTCGACTCCTTTGCAAACAATGTCAAAAGCTGCCAAAAGCTGGTATGTGTTAGGTGAGAACATACTCAGCGCAACTCTAAAGTAGTTGAAGAAGCCCTTAACAAAAGCTGAAAAAGGGAAGTGTAACCTAAAATCCAAATATTTCAGGTATAAATAGAACTTGTGCTCCCTTAGGAAGTACACCTTCTCCCCATCTCTCAGCCTCCTTAAGTTCCATGTTTCGAGAAGGTCTTGCCAGTATTGATTATACTTGGTGATAAGAAATCTATTAACGGAACTAGCGATTCCATCTGGAGAGTCATGAGAATAGGCAATTATGTTGTATAGATATCTTGCTGAGGACCTCCCTTCTTTATCCTTAGGATAATTATCCATAGAAAGCTCATTAATGGTTGTGCAAAATGATATAATACAAGTCGAAGAATGTGAGGTTGAAGATGAGAAAGTGAATGAAATTTTAAGATGCAACTTGGGAAATGAATTCTAATTGTGAACAGTACTTTATATATGGACAATTTGTCCTGATAACTATAAATTTGCTTTTAACAATAATGATGTGCTGATTTAGTAATGGTACGGATTATTGACGCGTATCTCATGACAAAAATCTAATGGCTTACAACTTTTTGATAGTTATTAGGCTTGCAACAAAATGATGACTTAGGCAATAGATGTCATGCCTCCAATTTCTTGGTTTCTCGAATAGGCGGGAGTTTAAAAATTACGACCTTTCGATTAGGATGTGATCCGTCCTACTTCCTACCTTGCTCGGCATTAATCTAAAGAATCACTCCTCTACTCTAGTACAATATACATATGTAACTCTCTTTATCAACTACTCAAACACGGGAGTTGGGGGGTAGGGGGGAATGTTGATAGTCAATTTTTGCTCATCTAACAAACTCTTCCATTCGGCCACCGATATGTTGAGTATTCGAATCTCTCGGCATGCTACTAGGCAGATGACATACGACATTTTTGCCGAGTAGAATAAACCCATTCCCAGTTTGAATTCACATCCATGACCCGAACGTTTATTATAAGTATGATTATATTACATAACCACTTGCTCTCCCTACATATCAAGGAAGATGTCAAATCAGGGAACTTCCACATATCTTACCAGTTATTCTAACAATTGCCTTAGACACTATAATTACCTATAAATATTGGAAAGAAACTCTGTAAGAGCTCTCTAACACTTTTTACTTACATACTCTCCATACAAAGTCATCCTACTAACTTAAACATCGGAGTGGCTACACCAAACTGGCTCCGTTACCAAGCATTTCATTTTCTTTTATAGGATTTTTCCTTATCCTAAAATTCACCAACAATACCTACAATACTATCTTGGGACGACTAAGCATTATAAAGTTAGACATGCTCATAAGTTGAGAGTGCCTTAAGGTAAAATTCCTAATGTCAATAAAGGTCGACAAAGTAAAAGTAGACAAGTTGTCTAGGTATCTCAACCTAAAATCGTAAACTCGAGATAACATCATGCATATCAATTCTAGCCTAAAAGAGAAGTCAAACTCCTATAGAGAAGCAGTTGAGGAAACTGAGGAGATAGAGCTTGAAAGCACATTGAGATTGATGACTCAGGTTGTGATAGCCTTATTCATAGAGGAAAAAACTGAGCTCGTCAATTTCCTTGACTTAAATACTATTGTTTTTACATTTGCACCTGAAGACATAATCAATATCCTTAAAGCAACACACTACCTCAATGTTAACCCTAAAGTATGGTTTATCAAATAGAAAAGGCAACACTTTATACTGGAATGATAGGCCATGGTTGAGCAAGAGGTGTAGAAGTTACTTTAAGTAGGCTCATCAAACAAGAAAGCTACCCCATATGGATTGCAAATGCCATGTTTGTGAAAAAAGGCAAACAAAAAGTAGCAAATGTGCCTCGACTACACCGACGTCAACAAAGCTTGTGCAAAATATTATTTTCCTCTACCTCGCATAGACTAGCTTATCGATTCAACATTAGGCCATGCTATGCTCAACTTCATGGACACATATTCCTGTACAACCAGATTTGCATGGTCTTAGAGGATGACGTCCATACTTCGTTTGTCATCGACTTTGGTATTTACTGCTACAAAGTCATGCCCTTTAGCCTTAAGAGCTTCAAGGGAACGTATTAAAAACCGGTGACAACAGTTTTCAAGACCTAAATCAATCAAAACTTTGAGGTATATGTCGATGATATGATCGTGAAGAGTTAAACACACAAGGACCACATAAAAGGCCTCCACAAGACCTTTAACACCCTTCACCATTACCAAATGAAGTCAAATCCTTAGAAGTGCCTCCTTAGGGTAGCGTTCGGGAAGTTCCTTAATTTTAGGGTCACCAAGCATGGCATTGTAGCCATTTAGGACAAAATCAAAGCAATCTATGACATGCAAGCTCTTAGGATAATCAAAGAGGTTCAACATCTTACAAGAAGAATTGAGCCATCAATTGCATAATTTTTAAAAGTGTAAACAAAAGCTCCAAGTTCATTAGGCTCTTAAAGAACCTATAAGAATTCAGGTGATCACCCAATGCCAATAGGCCTTCAATAGCCTCAAAATGTTCCTCGAGACCCCACTTGTGCTCTCCAAGCCCATACTAGAAGAGGAGCTATACTTGTACCTCATTGTTAGTGATCGAGTACTATCTTCAGTGTTTGTTCACGTAAATGGACGGGAATACAAGCCTTTGTAATAAGTCATATCCTATAAGGCTTAGAGAAAAGATATACCAAGGTTGAAAATTTTGCCTTTACTTTAGTGATCACCATATGAAAGTTGAGGCCATACTTTTAATCCTACCCATTTGTTGTCCTTATTGACCAATCACTGTAAGTTATCCTGCAAAATGTAGAGGTACACTGGTCAAGTGCTCTCTAGAACTCAATGTCTATAGCATCTAATTTTGCCTCTAATAAGTAATTAAAGCCCAAGTACTTGTAGATTTTGTTGTAGAGTATACTGCAAAAGAAGCATAATTAGACATTGAGATACCTATATGGAATCTCTACATTGATGGATCCTTCACTCAAGGAGGTGGAGGGAAGGGGTGGAGTAAAGCAAGCATAGCACTACAAGGCTTGTATGGCACTAAAGTGCTTTTTTCACTGAAGTTCAAATTCCCAACAACTAATAATGAAGTTGAATAAGCGTTCATTATTGCTTAAAGATTGCTAAGGACATCAAAGTAGAGAAGATAGAGATCCATTCAGATTCCATGTTATTAGTCTAGGAAGTGAAGGGAGAATACAAAATAAAGGAAGAAATGATGGTCAAGTATCTCCAAACAATTTAGGGACTCCATTCAATTTTCACTTCTTGGAGGATCAATAGGGTCCTTTAAGTAAAAAATTTCAAAGCTGATAGGTTGTCTAAGATGTCCCCCACCTTCATCCTAGCTCAACATAATGGCAACAAGCCGCTTTTTATCTAGTACCTCCTTCAATGTAGCACAAAAAGAATGGTGTCGAGCCCTATTTTGATTTCCTTTATTTAACCTATATCAAGCTTAGTCTGCTTAATATAAATTACTTAACATTAAACTTAAGGAAATACTTTTCTTAAAAAAAATTTAAAAATTGGAGTCACCAACCAGTTCAACCGGTAAAAATAAAATTAAGATTTTCAAGCGATAAAACCCTCATTTGATCATTAGTCTGCGGATTTTCTAAGAAAATAATTTTTGGAAAAAATAAATTAGAGAAAACTGAGGTTGGGGGCTAACCTATTAATACTAAGTCACCATATGAAAATTGGAAAAAAATTTATGGGCTTTATATTTTTGTAATTTTTCTAAAAAAATTTAAAAATATACCTAAATTCGCAAAAGTTACTAGAAATGATTTTTTAATTATTTTTTTATTACGAATTTCTAAAAAAGAGAAATTTTTTTTTATTTTTTTTAACTATTACCTCGAAAGTGCCTATATATCTGCTAATCAGGATTAAGTGCCTATAAAATTTTTAGTGGGTAGTTTAATTTTATATTGAAAACTGAGCTAGGTTTAAATTTTTTATCAATTTATTATTATTTTTATTTTTCTTTTTATTCATTAACCTAGCTTAATTAACAAAAATTGGCAAAAATAAGGTGTCTACAACTACCCTTTTTTGTAGTAAAGTTCAATTAGAACTTTGCTACAAAGACAAAAGAGATACCCATTTTTGCCAAACCATACTTTGAACTGATTAACTAAGTTGTATTTTAATTTGATCAAGGATATCGAATTGAAAGATTGGTGTAAAGAATAAATTGCCCATCTTAAAAGGACGGAGCAAATGAATGCCCGTCTTAAAAGAACAAAGCAAAAGGTTAGGAGGCCTATCTTTAAAGGATAGGGCTTAATGGTGTCTATCTTGGAAGGATAGAGCAAAAATTTCAAGGAAGCCTATCTTGGAAGAATAGAGCAAAAATTTCAAGGGGAGGCCTATCTTAGAAGGCTAGGGCTTAACGTTGTCTATTTTGGAAGGATAAAGAAAAAATTTCAAGGGGGGCCTATCTTGGAAGGATAGGGTTTAACGGTGTCTATCTTGGAAGAATAGAGAAAAAATTTCAAGAGGGACTATCTTAGAACGATAGGGCTTAACGGTGTTTATCCTGAAAGGATAGGGAGGATAGGGCTTAATGGTATATATCTTGGAAGGATAGAGCAAAAATTTCAAGGGAGCCTATTTTGGAAGGATAGAGAAAAAATTTCAAGAAGGGAGCTATCTTAGAAGGATAAGGCAAGAATCGTTGGAGGTAAAATTAACTCATTTTGATGGACAATTCGAAAAGGATAGATCTCTCTAAGATTTTTTTTTATTTGTGATCTGAAGAGGATAGTTCCCTTCAAGATTTGTTTTGGTTTGTTTGAAGAGGATGGATCTCTTCAAGATTGATTTTCAAAACTAGCTTAATTCCTCTAAAGATTTCTTTTCAAAAACTTTTAAGATTATTTTTCTTAGGAATGAAGGATTTCTCAGATAGCAACTGATTGGCATGCTTACGCCAACTCCCAATATTCACTCATTTAATTAGTAGAATTTCTCCAAGGGTCTGTACTTGCTTCTTCATTCTCTTTTCCCTTTTTCTTTACTTTCTTCTTTTATTTTCTTTTCTTTTCTTTTCTTTCTCTTCTTTCCTTTGAATTTTGTAATTGAAACATGCCTACACCTTGAATTTTCTTAGTCTGATTTCAAGTTTCATTTTCTATTCTTCATGACTTTTGAATGATAAATCCTTTTTTGAACGAACAAGATTAAATTATTAAGAACATTCGATTTCAATTCTTTTGGTGATTTAGATTCATTGGTAAGGATCTATTGTTTAAGTCTATGAGGCTAAGAAATAGGGTTTTTTAGTGGAGTGTTTGTTGGTCAATGACCATCCGAATTCGAAAACATTCATAGATATCAACTTTACTTGTAAACGATGAAAGATTAACTACAAACTTATTCAAGAAAAATTGAAATCTTTGTTAAATCTCCGTTTTCATGGATAATACAACTTAACTGCATTCGAATTCACTAGTCCTCTTAATTCCGGGCCATCCATCTTTATCAACACTAATGTACCTTTTGATAATTCTCTCTTCACTACATAAGGGCCGTTATAAATTGGAGTGAACTTTTCCTTAGGGTCTTTTGCGTTCAGTAACACCTTCTTCAATACCAAGTCTCCTTCTTTGAAGTACCTTGAGTGTACTTTCTTGTTAAAAGATCTTATCATTCACTGTTGGTAGCATTAACCATGACATATTGCTGCAAGTCTTCGCTCATCTAGGAGTTTCAAATGCTCTATTCTCTTCTCTACCTACTCTGCTTCATTGAGCTGAGTTTCTGTCAATACTTGGAACGAAGGTATTTTTACTTCTACTGGTAGTACTGCTTCAGTTCCGTATACCAATGAATACAAGTTTGCACTGATAGAAGTTCTGACTGAATTTCTATAAGCCATGAGAGCAAAGGGAAGCATTTCATGCTAATCTTTACATGTGATCACCATCTTCTCAATGATTCTTTTGATGTTCTTATTAGTGGCTTCAATGGCTTTATTCATCTAAGGTCGATATGGAGTTGAATTTTTGTGGTTGATCCTAAACTAGCCATCAACTTGTTATTCAAATCACCCTGTTGTCTATAATAATAGACCTAGGTGCACCATATCTTGCAATAATGTCTCTTTTCAAGAATTTGACCACTACTCCTTTGGTCACCGTAGCATATGACGCTGCTTTTACCCACTTAGTAAAATAGTCAATCACGACTAAAATGAATCTATGCCTGTTTCAAGCCATTGGTGAAATTGGATCGATCATGTCAACTCCCCCACATCAAGAAAGTACAAGGAGCTGACAATACGTGCAATTCTTAGGGAAGAGCATTGATTTTATTAGCTTACACCTGACACAAGTGACAGTGCCTCACATGCTTGATACAATTCAATTCCATCGTCATCTAAAAATACTCCATTCTTATGATTTTTCTGGCTAGCATATACCCATTCATATAAGGACCGCAAACTCCTTTATGTACTTCTTTTGTCAATTTCTCGGCTTCTTCCTCATCCACATACCTTAGTGGTGTTGCATCTGGTGACCTCTTATATAACGTGGCCCTACTTAATAAGAAATGAGTAGCCAACCTTCTTAAGGTTTTTCTATCTTTTCTATCAGCATCTTCAAGAAATTCTCCAGTTTAAAGTAACTTCTTGATATTGTGATACTACGGTTCTTTTGTTCCCTTCCCTTTAACTATAAGGCAAAAAACCGGTTTTTCTTCCACTTGAATCTTCAAGGGTTGAATTTCTATTCCGTCTATGACTTTCACCATTTATGTTAACATAGCCAATGTGTCAACAAACTGATTCTGGATCCTTGGAATGTAAGTGAATGAGATCTCTTAGAATTTTTTAATTAACTCACTTAAATGTTTGTGATGAGGTATTAATTTCTCGTCCTTCATTTTATATTCCCTTAAAATCTGGAGAATTATAAGGGAAGAATCTCCGTACACTTCCAATTCTTGTATTCCCATATCTAGTACCATTTTAAGCCCTAAAATGTAGGCTTCATATTTTGCGATGTTGTTAGTATATGGGAATGTTAATCTTGTTACCACTAGAAAATGGCTATCCTCAGGTGATACCAATATTGCTCTTATCCCACATCCAAACACGTTGGCTGCTCCATCAAAATACATCTTCCATCCTAACTTCTCACTACTTAATTCAATTGTCACCATCACATTTTCTTAGGAAATTGTACTTTTTAACCCTCATCTTCATCTTCTAATGGGTATTTTGCTAATTGATCAGCCACTACCTACCCCTTGACTGAACTTTGACTCATGTACTTGATATCAAACTCAGAGAGTAACATTTACCACTTCGATATTCTCCCAATCAACGCCAGCTTTTTTGCTAAATACCTTAAAGGGTCATGTTTTGTCAACAACTCTATTGAGTAATAAAGAGTGTACTGCCTGAGTCTATGCATCACCCATACTAAGGCGCAACATGTGCTTTTTGCTTTTGAGTACTTTTGCTCACCTTTTGTGAATTTCTTGCTCAAATAGTATATAAGATGCTCTTTTCTTCGCTTTCCATCTTTCTGTCCTAGCATGCACCTCATTGATTCGGTGAGAATCATTAAATAAAGATGAATAGCTGTCTCGGTGTAGGAGTGACCAATATAAGAGGATTCATGAGATATTTTTTTATTTTAGCAAATGCATGCTGACATTCTTCGTCCCACTCTATCACGGCATTCTTCCTTAATAGCTTAAACAATGGCTTGCATCTATTAATTAGCTATGATACTAAATGAGCAATGTAATTTAATCTCTCTAGTAATCCTCTAACTTCTTTGACAGCCTTAGGCGTAGGCATGCTTACTAACTACAAAACCTAACAATTTGCCCGAAGTTACTCTAAAAGTTTTTTTTTTTTTTTTAGCTTCAGTTGAAACTTCCTTAATCACTCAAATAGTTTGCACAAATTATCCATGTAGTTTTCATTCTCTTTGGATTTGGCGATCATATCATCCACCTAAACTTCGATTTCTTGATGCATTATGTCATGGAATAAGGTAACCATAGCATGCTGGTAAGTTGCCTCAGCATTTTTCAACCCAAATGGCATCATGCGATAACAAAACATTCCCTAGGTAGTAACAAACGTTGTTTTAATTTTATCTTCTTCCGCCATTTTAATTTGATTATACCTCGAGAAACCATCCATAAACAAGAAAATATGATTTCCAACTGTGATATCCATTAATACGTCAATATGTGACAAAAGAAAATTATCCTTTGGTGTCGCCTGGTTTAAATCACAAAAATCTACACAAACCCTAACTTTCCCATTTTTCTTCAACACAGGTACCACATTAGCCACCCATTCAAGGTAATCTAATACTTCTATGAATCTGACTTCTAACAACTTCTTTACTTCTTGTTTTATCTTGAGGAGTATGTTCAGCCTAAATCATCTAAGCTTTTGTCTTTTTGGTTTAATTTCTTCCCTGGTTGGCAACTTCTGAACCATAATAGATGAGTCTAAACCGGGCATATCTTCATAAGACCAAGTGAATATGTCCAAGTATTCATATAACAATCATGACAACTCTTGCTTCTGATCATTTGTTAAATCACCACCAATTTTCAAATTTCATGCATCTTCCTCTATTCCCAAATTAATCACATCCATCGGTTTGTCAATAATCACTCTACCTTGTTTATGTTGATGCTAATTCTCCTGAATTTCGTTTGGAGTCTCAATATCATTTCCGATGTCTGACCCATCAAGGCCAAAGGTGATATTGGTGCTTCCATCATTTACATACACGAGATATCCATTGCGTTCATCATTTTTATCGGATTTGAGGAGCAAAAGGGAAAAGAAAAGGACAACAATAATTAACAAGGAAGAATTTCTAGAAAGAAAGAAATGAATTTTGTTGAATGAATTGATTCAAATTGTCTAATAGAAAAGACCTAACTAATCGGACTAATTATTAAAATCGAATGTTCCTAATTAATCTAATTTTGCATTTCTAGAGAGACCTATTCATGGGAACGGAAAACCAGTTGCACAAAGAAACAGGTACGTCGACATCTTTTCTCCCATTCGGACCAATGTTGCATTGTTGAGTTAGGGCCTTAGATAAACTAGCTACTTCAGGTTCTTGAACATTAGGTGGTGCTGTGAATGTCTAACGAATGTCCAGAAAATCTACGTGAGCATGGTACAACTAATCCCTTCTTTTGCTCTTAGTTTTAGCCTTCATTTCTTGAATCTCCCCTTAAGTAGGCTGATACCCAAGCTTGAACGTTCTAATCTGCAACTAAGGCTGTTTCAAACGACCTTGTGCTGCTTATCTTGCTTCTTCGATCATACTGACTTTGTTAAAAATTTGTAACCCTGACTCTTCCAATTCTTCATCTTTAACATAGGGAATAGTTGTTTCTTTGTAAATCTCATAGTTTTGTTCCCCAAGAATAGTAACCAACTATCCATCGGCTATGAACTTCACTTTCTGATGTAGGATGGATGGAATTGCCCCTACTAAATGAATCTATGGTCTTCCTAGTAGAAGATCGAAAGTTCTCAAGATGTCGAGAACTTGGAAGGGGATAGTAAACACCTGCAGGTTGATTTTGACCTTTAACCCAATTTCGCCAATTATCACTTGTTTTGATCCATCAAAAGCCCTTATTGAAATCAAGTTGGGCTTTATTTCAATCACCCCTACATCAAGTAGATTTAGTGTCGTCAATGAACATATGTTCAATGATGACCTATTATCTATCAGAACTTAGGAAACTACTTTCCCCGTACACTTAACCACTATGAAGAAGGGCTTTGTGTGCCGGACTCCTTCTTTACCTAAGTCATTTGGCAAAAATGTGATCTGATCTATTGCAAATATTGAGTTTACCACTAATCCCAGTTTTTCTGTAGAAATCCCTTTAGGTACCTTAACCTCCTTTAAAATTTTAATCAGTACCTCTTGATGAGTATATGACAACAGCAAGCTCATTAAAGAGATTCAGGCTGGTATTTTGGCTAACTGGTTCATTATCTTGTATTCACTGGCCTTCACTATCTTCTTGGCAACATTCTAATCTTTTTCTTCCTTATCATAAAAATTTTTTCGAGAAGCCTCTTCTACAGTGGATTTCATCTCGACTTTCTCATGCTATTCATAAACTCGTCCTAAGCGGGTAAGCCCACCGACCATGGGTAATGAGGCCCTAGTCGTTTGATTCATCGCTTGGTAATCTAAAGGTGCTACTTTATAATTCTCTAGGGCTATCAGGACATTGAAAGCGATCTTCTTAAGCTTTCTTGATTCCTTAACTTTCTTAATCTTTCTATCTTATTCAAAAATCAATGGCTTGGGCCCGTCTCCAATCATTCTAACCATCTCAGCCACCTTCTTAGCTTCTACAATGAGCCTATCCTCTTCCTTGAATTCTAAACCCCATCCAGTGGGCATAGTGTCAACGTATATGGCGGGTGAACCAGCATAGTCCACCAAATACTCAAACTTCCTTGTTGGTTCTCTTAGGGTGTCAACCGTTGGATCTTTAGCTTCATATCTCTTTTTAAGCTCCCCCTAAGTGCTTCTCTTTTGTAGTTTTGGAATCATCATAGCCATGATATCAACTTTCTTTATCTTTCTTTCCTTAAGTAGTCGATATATCGTTGGTTTGGTTCGGGTCTTATCTCTTAAATTCATATCCTATAAGTACCTAGCCTTCCTCAGATTCCATGCTATCTCCTTAAAGTGATGGGGAGACTATCTAGGTCGATTTCTAGTTTAGAAGCTTCAGCAGCAATCATATTAATTGAATGTCCATGATTTGGCAAAGGTTTGTTAGCCATGTTGGGAGTGGGAGTCTGGATAAAATCTAATTGAACCAATTTGGCATCAATAAGATCTTGGATTTTATGTCTGAGTCTCCAACATTGACTTGTAGAATGCCCTACTTACCCCAAAAGATAATCACATCAAAGTTTCGGATTGTAATCCTTCAGTCTTTACCCTTCTCTTGGTATTTCAAATGTCAAGAGATTCTCCTTCCTTAATCGTGTGAGAACCTGACTTAGAGGAAGGGGAATATGTGTGAATTGTCTTCTTTGTGGGTAGTTATTTTGATTTAGACTCGATGGGGGATTAGATCTTCTACTCATAACTACTAGGACTGTGGGTTTGATAACACTGCCAGTATCAACAATGCTGTCGGTATCAACAACGCTGATAGTGGTTTCCTTAGCTTTGTTGGAAAATCTTGACAGAGGTGTCTTCTTTTCAATTGTTTCAAGATTAAGGAGCCTCCTAGTAGCAATGGCTTCCTCAATTCGGCTTCTTGAGGCTACAATTTCTATAAAATCGGGGGTAGGATGCCCAACCAAGTGTTGGTAATATGGGCTTCCAAGAGTATTAATGAAAGCGAAGGTTAGATCCTTTTTAGTTAGGGTAGAGTCACCTTAGTTGCCATACCTCTCCATCTTTAGGCATATTCTTGAAAATTCTCATTGGTCCTCTTTCGTAGATTGTTCAAATCCTACATAGACGGGGTTACTTTAATGTTGAATTTATATTGGTTGTAGAAAGTTCGTGCTAACTTATCCCAAGTATCAATTTCATTTAGGTCTAACTGGGCGTACCAGGTTAAAGCAAGCCCTGTCAAGCTATCCTGAAAAGTTTGGACCATCACTTTATCATACTTCGTGTATTTCCTTATTTTTCTGATGTATAACCTAGTATGTAGTTTTGGGCAGCCAGTCCCATTGTATTTCTCAAATTCCAGCACCTTAAATCTTTCTAGGAAGTCATTGTCTTCATAGGTTGATAAATTGATCATTCCCATTTGCTCAAACCCATTAACCATTTCTAGGGTTTTCATCTTCTTAGTTAACTTCTACATGACCTTTCTTTCCATTTCTTGGTGTTTCTCTTCGATCTCTTTCCTCCATACCTTAGCATTAGGGGCTGATTCTTCATGTTCCAGTTCATGGGGAGGTCATTTCTGCATTCCGACTTGGGTTAGCTTGAGATCTTTGTCTATTGTTAAGGATCCCAATAGCTTGAGTGAGAGCCTGAATCTATTCGGCCATCTTGTTCATGTTTTCTTCCAAAGTCACTACTCTTAGGTTGGGCTCAATTTGACTAACATTTCCAGTACCTTGAGTTGACATCCTTGCCTTAGAATGAGTGAATATCGGGTTCCTAGTTAAGTCTACTTGCTTGGATGTTATCTTCGAAATGCTACGCGAAAACCCAAGTTTTAGACCTTTTAGTGAATTAAAGATTTTTTTTATTTTTGTGACGTTTGTTATTTCGTTGTCTGCCTTTTTGTTTTTTTTTTTCTTAAAGTCAAATAATAATAATGATGAGCAAGAGACTGTGCAATGAACGAAAATTTTATTTACTAAAGCTGCAAATTTATTAATCATAAGATCCAACTTATATAATGGACTAAGTGAAAGGAAAAGAAAAACTCCTAACTAATTTTCAAAAAACTTAAATCTTATATCTACAAAAGCTGATGGATCTGGCTGGGATGTGCTTCATCAACTTCCTTCATAAGTCTTCATACCGTAACATCCCTTTCTCAAATCTTGTTCCTCAAGAATTGATTTTCCTATAGCAATCTCTCATTTTTCAACCTTAACCCTTCAATGATCTTCTTACTTTCTTGAAACTAGGCTTCAACTCTAGCCCGTATGGTGTCTCGGTAGGCCCGCTTAGCGGGTGAAAGATGTACTGGATCCGACTTGTGTCTAAATACATCTAGAGCTTCATACCATATCTTTCCAGCTTTCTTCAACTGATCATAAATGAACTACTTAGTGGCTTGGTATTCTTCTACTTTGCCCCTCAAAGTTCCTACATTGACTATCTTCTTGACTTCTCTTCATTCCCATAGCTTCACTAGTTTTGCTAGTCGTTGGATTAGAGTAGCTGTAGATAGACAAAGAACTTGATAATTCATTATGACGACGTCTAAGGAGTCTTTGTAAGCTATCTCTTGCAGTGGGCCCAACTATCTGGTAACATAAGCTGGGAAATATCTAATATAGCCCATAGTATAGATAAGGGGAACTCTTGCATAATTGTGCACCCCAAGACGGCTTGAGTGTAGCGGCTCCATCTAGTTGTCCACATAAAGTCTACTAGCTGCATTTTGCTAATAACTGACACTTATCCCTTAAATTGAGCTTCATCTGGTACCTTAAAGTGGCAGGTAAATTCATTAATCAGGTCTATATTCTCTATCAAGGATTCTCTAAGAAGATTCCCTCCATACCCTTATGTATGACTAAGAAACCATACGGTAAGGATTGTAAGGTTAGCCATGAAATAACCATGTCCCTACTTCTTTAGGTGGGTAAGTGTCATGAACTATTTTGCTAATAGCGCCGGTATATAAGATTTACCGGCTAGGAATTGAGTCACTAACTTGGTAACCCTATAGTGGACCTGACCATATTTGAAGGAAAACAGCACTGTTCCAAACACTACTACAATAAAGGCATTGACCCTCTTTTTGGACTACGATTCATATCCTCCGTAGAAGACATGGCGATATATCTAATAGGCATTTAGGCTTGAAAACCACCCCACCAATCATAGGATACTGAGACATTTTTGGCCTTCTAAAGATAAGAATGGGGCTAAGGTTGACTTCTTGACCCCCAACAACGTCATGAAGATTTTCTCAGGCTAGACTTTGAGATCAAGGATAGCTATGCCTGCTTCGAGGGGCGGGGCACTAAGTAGCTGTGAGTATTCTTCTATGGTAGGTGTCAATTTATGTGGGCCGAAGTTGAAAGTTATGGATTCTGGATCTTAATAATAGATAAGGGCCTGGATTAGAGGCTAATGGAGCTAAATTCGTATGAAAGATATGACCGGCCTGATCTTCTTATAGAAGTGATTTTGCTTAGTAGGCGAAAGCTAGTTCAACCAATTTTTCAGGATGGCTTTAAGGAAGGAGTACTTATTTAACTGGATTTCATAAACGGGCTTTAGGTTGACGGGCTCTGGACTAATACTACCCTAACTCTCCATATCTATATTACAAAACGATATAAATGAAATAAAAATGCGACGACTATTTACAATGAGGACACTAAATTCAAAATAAAATTGGATTCGATGTTAATAATTTCACATCTTTTTCAAAGATTTCCATAGAAATTGTGTAGCCTTTCGCTGACTAGGGGGCAATAAAAAAATGAGACACATATAACACTAGAAATAAAATATTCATAGAAAAACGAACGTAATCAAATATATAGAAATGTAATATGTTGCACACACATGCAATGCAATAGGAGTTGGTAGTTTAATAGATTATAGGAATTATGATAAATCGACAGTCAAAAAGTGCCCCTATACGTAAGTATATTCAAAATATGATTTAATAAAAATGAAGCTCGTGTATAGTTATATATAAGAGTTAGAAAATTTTTAATTGAAAATGGACAATGAATAGGCTGCAAATTAAATCAAACTTTTCCTATAATTTAAGAAAAAACTACCCTTATTTCAAAAAATGATGAAAAGGGGTAGGGTTTATAGGTCTTAGGCTCTGCTTTAAAGCTTTCTGAAGAGAAGTCTGATGGGCTATATTGAAGCCTAAGTAAGCTCAGCTATCACCGCCAGGTAAGGGTAATGACCTCAACGACCTGAGGGTTACACAAGGGTGGGCCTTTCTAGGTTCCTAAGGTAGCTTAAGTCTAACCACATCTAAACACATGGATGATTAAAAAAAATTCCTCCTAATCCCCCTAAAAGGCCCATTGGGTCAGGCTTTGTTCTTAGGCCTACATCACTAAAAAAAAAAAAAAAAATTAGTACTACTATAATACAATAAAAAAAAAAATAAAAAAGCCCATCAATTAAGTTTTTAGGTTTTATATAGCTAGCTCACAAGCATTCCCTAGTAGAGTTGCTAATTTTGTCGAGCCTTATTTTAATTTCCTTAATTTAACCTATATCAAGCCTAGCCTAATTAAAATAAGTTACCCTACATTAAACTTAAGGAAATACTTTTCTTAATTCCTTAAAAAAATTTAAAAATTGGAGTTACAAACCGGTTTAACCTATAAAAATAAAATTAGGATTTTTAGGTGGGAAAACCCTAATTTGACCACTAGTCTGCAAGAAAATAATTTTTATAAAAAATAAACTAGAGAAAACTAGGTTTGAGGGCTAACCTATTAGAACTAAGTTACCATGTAAAAATTAAAAGAAATTCATGGGCTTTATTTTTTTTGTAATTTTTCTAAAATTATTAAAAATATACCTAAATTCACAAAAGTAACTAGAAATGATTTTTTTTTTTTTAATTATGAATTTCTAAAAAAGGGAAAAATTTTTAATTTTTTTTAACGGTTGCCCTAAAAGTGCCTATGTACCCACTAATTGGGATCAAACCGACCATAGTTCTTTTTATAAAATTTTTAGTGGGTAGTTTAATTTTATATTGAAAACCAAGGCAGGTTTATGTTTTTTATCAATTTATTATTTTATTTTATTTTTTTATTCATTAACTTGGCTCAGTTAACAAAAATTAGCAAAAATGAGGTGTCTACAAATGAGAATGGGAGATATTGGAAATCTGACTTGTAGAAGCCCAACCTTGCTGGATGGATCCCATAATGTGATGGGTTGCCAACCTCTGGACCCATCACTCGTACCCACCTTCGAGGCCTCTAATCTCTTACCAAGAGGATTCTCTCTTGTCAACTTACCAAGGACAAGCTCCTGTACATGGAAGAGCTATAGGTGAACTCTCTAAAGGTCTAGCTCGAATCACCCTACTCTGCTTAGACCCTTGCCCAATTGCTAACTAGCCAAATGCTAAGGTTGACTTGTTAAGTGCCAAGGCCATCCTACCAAGGGTTGAGTTTGAGGTTACTATACAACAAGCCCACTCTTCCAGCCTATAAAACTGCAACGTCATTCAGTCGCCTCGGTTGCTCCTAGTGCAATTCAACTTAACTTAGCCACAATGCCCCAAGATTCTAGAATATAAACCCATTAACAGGTTACCACTTGTCTCCTACTTTTCTGACATTTCTACTATATTTTTTTTCTCTTTTGTCTTATTTACCCTTTTTCAAATTAGAATCTCTTTCTTGCATTGTCTTTTATGTAATTTTTCATTATTGTATTGTTGTCTTAAAGGACTCACTCTAAATAGTCTTTTCTACTATAGTCGCAGTCATCTTATACTTTTCAGTTAATAAATATTCTTGTTCTTGCAAGATATACTTCTCTAAGTACATTTTCTCTTACACTCTTATCTAATCTTGTTGAATAGCTCGAGATTAGCAACGAGTGGATCTTAGTATTAGGTTATGAGTCATATCAAGTGAAGAATTAAGTCATGTTGTGTTTGTTAGTGTGTTATATCCTCCGAGCAGCTTTACGGAAGCTATTGTGTTTGCTGTTCAATTCATCATTTCTTCTTTGATATCTCAAAGGATGCACTTGGTTATAGCTTTTATGGTAAGTCCTAAAGATCAACTCAGTTCCTATGTACATTATATAATCCTAGTATCAGAGCTTGAAGTTATGACCGAAAGCTCAATGTTGAAGTATTTCTTGTTAGAGTGTGTATGTTCTATTATGCTTTGTTTCTTAAGATAAAAATAGAGCAAGTTCTTAAGTTACTATGTGAAATCATATTTTTCAAATTTTTTAAGAGATCTTCTATTGAGTAGTGAACTTCTTGAAGTCTTATATTAAGAATGTTGAATCCTAGTGTTCAAGGAGAGATTAATAATGCTAAAAGTGATGCTCATGGTCGTGGTTGTATTACCCAACAAACCTTACGAACTGCTAATGAACAATTGCAAGACCTTGTTGCTATTGTAGCTAACTTAGCTATCTCCGTATAAAGGCAATAGAGACTAGGCTATGAGAGAGAGTTGATGAATGAGGTCGAGATGTGAGAGATAGGCTAAGAAGAAAAGTAGAAGAACCTAGATCACTAAAGGCTGCTAATGTGAACCTAGCTTTACCTTGACATGTTGAGAGGGTTATGAAGAGGAGACTTGAGTTAGATGAAGTTGAAGAATATGGCTAAGAGGAGGAGCAATATGACAGACTTAAAAAGTGTAAGCTTTGTGTCCTAGAAGAGCCGAGCATCTTAAAGTGTAGATTCTGAGTTTTAGTGGGTTTAATAGTGATGATGACTATTTGGATTAAGAGGAGAAGATTGAAAAGATACTTGACTTCTATGACTATGAGGATTCGATGTATATTCAAGTAATTGCTTTAGAATTTTCTAGATGCATAACAATGTGGTGGAAGAAGCGACAAAATGTATGTAAGCGTACCCAACATGAAATCCGAACTTAAAATGAGATGAAGAGAGTTTTAAGTAGCAGATTTGTTATAGAATACTATGAGCAAGACACTTGCCATCATCTCTAAGAGCTCAGATAAGGTAGCCAATCAGTAGACGAGTATGTCCAAGAGTTCTAGTTGCTAATGATCCGATGTGATGTTGACGAGCTCAAGGCATGGGAAATAGTACGATTCATTTTAGGACTAAGATCCGAAATTGGTAATATAGTAGAAGTATAAAGGCTTAGAAGTTTAGATGATACCATTTGAGTAACATAGAGGGTTGAATGGCATAGACAAAATTAGATCAACCGAGTATCGAGCAGTTAACCTAGCATATCGAATAGTTGACCTAGTGTACCAAGCATAATTGGTATGTTCAGTCGACTTGGATATGATCAGGCTCAGTATAGTTTCGAGGTGGACCGTCAAAGACAAATGCCTAGCAAACTTGATTATGCCTAAGCAAGACTAAGGCTAAGAAACCTGAGGTCAAGAAGAACTAAGGTCAAAGCTTAGGATGGAAGACCCAAAAAATCAAGTGTTTTAAGTTCCTTAGATTTTTACACGTGGCTAATTAGTGCCCAAACTGACATATCATGACCATTGAGGGAGAGAAGCCCTAATTTGAAGTAAAGAGTACTAGTGTAGGTGAGGAAGAAGAATTAGTAGTTCATCAACTACTAGAAGAATTTCAAAAAGACTCAAATGCTTTGAGTTCGACCAGAAATGGGAGAATACTATATGGTTGTATAGGGACCTCTAAGTACATTTGCTTCTGGCGAGAATGAATAGAGAGAGACCCTCCTCCATACAAATTAGTGAGTGAATGGCTAACTATGTACTTTGATCATTGATGGAGGGAGTTGTACCAGTGTCATAGCGTAAGGAGTAATGAAGGCTCTGAAGTTGCCGACCTACCTTTACCCTAAACCCTACAAGATTCATTAGCTTGATTAGAAGGGAGGTTTACTTGTTGCTAGTGAAGTTAGAGTGCTGATCACTATTGGTGATAGATACAAGGATGAGGTGTTGTGCGACATCCTACCCATGTATGCTTCACACATACTACTTAGTTGACCCTAACTATTTGATTTGAAGGTACTACATGATGGATATAGGAACACTTACATGTTTTAGAAGGATAGGAAGAAGGTTATACTAACCTTAATGAGCCCCAAAGAGGTTCAAGAGTCACAAGAGAAGATTACTAAATCACTGTAGAGGAAGTGTTCAATGATTTCCCAAGCTTAATTTTCCAAAGACATTAAGATGGAAAAGTATGTATTTGATAGGAATTAGACGATTGAACCCTTGACCCATGTTTAAGCCCAAAGGTTGGAAAGTATGGCTAAACGAATTATTTCCTTAAGACTCACCACCAAAGAATCCATATTGCTGCAATCTGCTGACCTGATGTACTGGTTGAGTTGGACCTTCCTACACTTGTCATTCATCTCTAGTTGCCGACTTGAACTACACTTAAATGTCAACTTAGCTCATCCAACCATCAACTTAGCTGACCTAAACTCAAGCCATGTTGAAAACGTCCGAGGTGAATTCACTTCAAAAAAACTAGTTGCTTAGCTTAGTACGACCAAATTACTACCCCTGTTCGATAGAAAACAAACTGATCATACATAATTGTCTTTTTTGGTTAAAAAGTCATCCAACTGCCAGGAGCCATGTGTCTAAGCAAGCACGTGACATAATTATCCTCACAAGATACTCATTTTGTTGTATTTTCAATTGTACCCTTATTATTCCTTATACATTGCTTCTTTTAGATAATACCCTTTTAGTCTTTTCTATTTTAAGTAAGATGCCTTAGTTTTTCGGGTATAAATACCTACTGTACATGTAGCCATAATCATCTTATTATCAATACACTAAGTATTCTTCCTTTTCATGAACACTATTTTTGTTAGCTTATTTACTTACTTTACTCTTATTCTAACCCTTAAGCAAGGCTAGGTGGTAAGTAACCTTACCGGACCACCTCGTATGCATATCAAGTTGTACCATGAGTCTTTGGAAGTTCCATTGGTGCATCATATCCTTTAAAGCTATTTGTAGGTTTTCTTATCTTACTTTTTATGTTCTTTGATGCAACTTCCATCTCATTTTTCAAGCTTTTTACAAGCATAGACTCATCCCAACTACTAGCCTTGTCTATTCTTGGTCTCAGTCTACATCATCTTGGTATTAGAGTAGAGGTTTCATTTGGTTAAGTTGTACTTAGATCTTTGTGAAGCAGTGTTCATAGTAGTAGTGTGTCAAAGTCGTGTAGAGATTCACTGAAGTGTTCAAGTAAGTAAAAGAGTGCAGTGGTTCATTTTCATGTATACTCTATTTTACTTTATTTCAAGCATATGAAAATAGAGCAAGTTTTGGTTGAGTTTATTGTTCATTGGTATAGTTATGTTCGTAGATTCATTGGACATTTGTGCATGTTAGAATGGTAACTATTGTACTCAGATTTGAAGTTTATTTACTGAGTTTTGTCAAGAAGATGATGAATCCCAATGTTAATGTAGTAATTGGAGATGACGATAGTGGTATTATCCACCATAGACAATAACCCTAGAGTCCCCCAAGAGCATAGACAAACAACTCGATGAAGTAGCTAGCCTTTTAGTTGATCTGATTACAACTGTTCATGCAATAGCCTATCTACTTACTGAGACCGTACATAACACCCCACAAGTTGCCTAACTTGCTAGAAGACAAAACCCAGCTCGACTAGTTCGAGGTGGAGGAGTAAGAGGACGAGTACGATGAAGAATTGACTTAGGAGATGTGGATGATGATAAAGAAGAGGAGTATAATGAAGAAGAAGAGCGAGTTAAAGCACCCTGAGATATCGACCATGTGAAGCTTTAGGTTCCGAGCTTCAGTGGTTTTGGAAGTGTAGATGATTATTTGGATTGGAAGGAGAAGGTTAAATGTGTGTTTGATTATTACTATATGAAGACTGAGAGAAGGTGAGGACTACTACTATTGAGTTCTCAGGGTATGTCACCATGTGGTGGAAGAACTTTTAAATCATGAGAAGATGAAAATGATATAGAGAGCTCGATACTTAGATTGAGATGAAGAGGATACTTAGAAATAGGTTTATGTTAGATACTTATTTGCAAGACACTTTTGTTCGGCTTCAAGAGTTGAGGCAAGGGAGCCAAATTGTTAACTAATATGTTCAAGAGTTCTAGAAACTCATGAATCGCTATGAAGTAGAAGAGCTGTCAGCTCGAATAGTATCCAAATTCCTTACTTGATTAAGAAGTGATATCTAAGATCGTATAAAACTTCAGCAATTTAATACAATGGATGAAGCTATACGAATAGCCCAATGAATGGAAAGATAAAGAAAGAGCAGAATGCTGACCCGACCCTCGACAAGTAGACTTAGTCGGTTAAGCCAACCTATTCAGGGAAGTTACCAAGCTCAATTAAGTATTAAGCCAACTAAATGAATAGATGTTAAGACTGAATGGAAGGGCCAACTTGATGGTTACGTATTACCCTGAACATATGAGAAGGGGCAAGGAATTGGAAGGAAAACGAGCTAAATCAAGTGTTTCAAATGCCAAGGGTTTGTTCACATGGCCACCTAGTATCTGAACTGAAGGACCATGATCATTAAAGGAGATGTCCTGAAGATTAAGGAAGATAGCATGGATGAGGAACCTAAGGAGGAGAAAGAAGTGGGAGATGAGGTTAATGTTAATGCTGACTTAATTGAGGAGGATGTTTTTACAGAAGACTTGGATAAGTTGACTTTAGTTACCTAATGTGCCATGAGCTTAGAACCCCTTTACTGAGGAGGAGTAAAGAGAGAACTTATCCACATCACTTGTAAAGTGAATGATTAGATGTGTGCACTCATAGTGGATAGCGGAAGTTGTACCAACATAGTATCCACTAACCTGGTTAAGAAGCTTAAGCTACTAATTATTTCACATCCAAAGCCATATAAACTATATTGGTTGAACGAGAAGGGAGCACTACATATCACTCAACAAGTGTTGCTATTGATCTCAATTGGAAACTATTCCAACAATATTCTTTATGATGTGCTACCCATGTGTGCATCACATGTGCTGTTACGCCAACCTTGGCTTTTTAATTGAAGGGTTATTCATGATGGATTCAATAATACCTATGTGTTCAAGAAAGATGGTAGGTGAATCACTTTAAACCCCTTAACCCCGAGCCAAGTGAGTAAACTATAAGCCAAATTAGCTTGAGGATCAAAGAAGACCTTGGTGTTAAGTAGAGCCAAATTTTGAGAAGCCATCAAGGCCGATGTGCCAACTTTTCTATTAATCAAATGACTATTATAATTGAAGGAGGGGATTGAACTACCTCGAGAAGTCAAGGAGTTGTTGAACGAATATGCCGATCTATTTCCTAAATAGTTACTAGAGGGACTACCCCTTCTCTAAGGCATTGAATATTGCATTGACTTAATACCTAGCACTACCCTACTGAACAAGCCAACGCATTAGATGACTCCTGAATAGGCTATTAAGCTCCAAAGGCAAGTTGATGAACTTATAGAAAGAGGATATGTGAGGGAGAGTCTTAGCCCCAGTGCTATACCTACATTGCTTGTACCAAAGAAGGATGGAACTTGGCATATGTATGTAGATAGCAGAGCTGTTAATAAGATTACGATCAAGTACCAATACCTCATCTAAAGGCTAGATGATATGTTAGATGAACTAAGTGATGCGAGAGTATTCAGCAAGATAGATTTGAAGTTGAGATACCACCAAATTAGGATGAGACAAGGAGATGAATGAGATACTGCTTTTAAAACTAAACATGGCCTGTACAAGTGGATGGTTATGCCTTTCTTACTATCAAATGCTTCAAACACTTTCATGAGGTTAAAAAATTATGTTTTGAGAAATTTAATCAGAAAATTTTTCATCGTCTACTTCAATGACATCTTTTTCTATAGTACTGACCTGTCCTTGCACAATGATCACCTCAAGGCTATTTTTTATGTCCTCCAAGCATAAAGGTTGTTTGGAAACTTAAAGAAATGTTGTTTTTGTTAGGAAGAAGTGATCTTCTTAGGATATGTAGTTGGTGGAAGAGGATTGAAAGTGGTTGAAGAGAAGGTACGAGCTACTGTTGAAGGGTTGACCTCGACCTCCTATGCTAAGGTAAGAAGTTTTCATAGATTGGCATCATTTTATTAACGCTTTATCTAAGGAATTAGTACTATTGTCGCACCTTTGACTGAGCTTGTGAAAAAGAAAGTAGAGTTCAAATGGGGAGAGCACGAGGAAAGAAGCTTTACTAAAGTGAAAACGAAGTTGACCTCTACCCCAGTCTTGGTTCTACCCGACTTTGAAAGAATATTTGAGCTTGAATGCAATGCGTCAAGTGTTAGCATTAGAGCTGTGCTACTACAAGAAGGCAAACTTGTCACTTATCATAGTGAAAAGTTTAGAGGAGCAAAATTGAACTATTCTGTATATAACAAAGAGCTTTTGGCCTTGATCCAAGCTCTTCGCATATGGCAACATTATCTTCTGCTAAAAGAGTTTGTTGTATACACGGATCATGAGTCCTTAAGGTATTTATGGAGCCAAACCAAACTTTCCAAGTGCCAAGCCTAATGGATTGAGTTCTTGGAGGGATTTAACTTTGTCATTAAGTACAAGTAAGGCAAGAACAATGTAGTTGCCAATGCCTTATCGAGAAGAAATGTCCTTTACACTAAGTTGCAGATAAGATTGTTAGGTTTTGCCAGCATAAAAGAACAGTATCTTGATGATCCTCATTTTGGCCTCATATATAAGAACCATGGAAAGGGAAGAGTGGTAGATGAGTACCATGTGGAGGATCATTATCTACTCAGAGGTAATAAGTTGTGTTTGCCGACCTATTCGATGAGAGAACTATTGGTGAGAGAAGCCCATAGTGGAGGGCTCTTTAGATACTTTGGAGAGCGAAGAACGTATGAGTTGTTGAATGATAGATTCTTTTAGCCTAGAATGAAGTGTGACATGTATCATGTGATTGTGAGATGCACCATCTATAAGAAAGCAAACAGCCGAGCAAAGCAAAGAAAAGCAATGCCCCTACCTACCCCGATTAGACCATAGCTTGACTTAACCATGGATTTTGTCCTTGGATTATCTCTAACTTCTCGAGGCAAAGATTCTATGATGGTTGTCGTGGATAAGTTTAGTAAGATGTCACATGCCTTACACCAAGATTAAAGATGCTTCGGCTATTGCTTCTTTATTTTTGTAGGAAGTAGTTTGCTTGCATGGAGTACTGAGGAGTGTGGTATTCAATAGTGATCCAAAATTTCTAAGCCATTTCTGGAGAATACTGTAGCATCAGATGGGCACCAAATTACTACTTATCACCTCTTGCCATCCCTAAATTGATAACTAAATAGAAGTGGTCAATGGCACTTTAAGATTATTACTCTGAGCTATAGTAGGGAAGAACTTAATCGACTAAGATTTTTGCCTAACCATTGTCGAATTTGCTTACAATAGGACAATATGCGCCACCACTAGACGTGCCCCCTTTGAAGTTATCTATGGTTTTAACCCAAAACTACCCTTTAATCATACCCCAATGATACCTATTGACCTAGAAGTCTTAGAAGCAAGGACTTGAGCCTAGTCCATCTAGCAGATCTATCAACAAGTCACCTTATAGATTGATCGAGCCGCTAGAAAACTAAAGGAGAAAAGCAAAAGAAGGAAGATTAAGTAGTTTTAGCCTAAGGACCAAGTGTGGTTACACTTGAGTAAGGAAAGATTCCCTAATAAGAGGAGGAATAAACTATCTACCTAAGCTGAATGACCATTTAGGATACTTTAGAAGATCAATGACAATGCATATCAACTTAAGCTTTCGAAAGACTTTGGAGTGTTAAATGTGTTTAATGTTGCTGACCTTAGCCCTTACCAACTTGAGGAGAACTTGGACAAGGACCAGTTGGATTTGATCCCAAATCCCAATTATTCTAGCAAGGATGATAACAATCAGATGATCAGACCCTTGACCCATACCCGAGCCTATGGGTTAGAAAGTATGGCTAGGTGAATTGTTCCCTTAAGACTCACTACTGAAGAGTTCGAGCTGCTGCAATCTGCCAACTTAATGCACTGACCAAGTTAGACCCTAAACTACACTTAAACATTAGCTTGGCTGACTTGAACTCGAGCCATGCTGAAAATGTCCGAAGTGAATTCACTTTAGAAGAACTACCTATTTGGCTTAGTGTGACCAACTTATCACCCCTGCTTAGTATCTCGACTTGGTAGAAACAAACTGATCATATAGAATCATCTTTTTTTGCTAAAAAGTCATCTAACTACCAAGAGCCATGTGTTTGAGCAAGTACATGACAAAAATCATCCGTATAAGATACTCATTTATTGTATTTCCAATTATACCCTTATTATTCCTTGTACATTACTTCTTTTAGATAATACTCTTTTAGTCTTTTCCATTTTAGGTAAGATGCCCTAGTTTTTCAAGTATAAATACCCACTGTACATGCAGTCGTAATCATCTTATCATCAATACACTAAATATTCTTCCTTTTCGTGAACATTGCTCTTATTCTCTTATTCACCTACTTCACTCTTATCCTAACCCTTGAGTAAGGTTGGGTGGTAAGTAACCTCACTGGACCACCTTGTATGTCCTATCAAGTTATGCCATGAGTCCTCAAAAGTTCCACTAATGCATCATATCCTTTAGAATTGTTCGTAGGTTTGCTTATCTTACTTTTTATGTTCTTTCATGTGACTTCCATCTTATTCTTCAAGCTTTCTACAAGCTTGGACCCAGCCCAGCAACTGGCCTTATTTGTTCTTAGTCTCGGTCTAAATCAGTATTCTAATTGGTTAGAAGGCTACTAGAGTTGAAAAAAGTCGGAGCATAACCTACCGAGGTTCAGAAATTGCTTCAAGAGTTTGCTAACTTATTTCTTGCCAAGTTGTTAAGAGGTTTACCGCCTGTCAAAAGAATAGAACAGTGCATCAATCACTAGCTTAGAGTTGCTTTACCTAACCAACCTACCTATAGGCTCAATCCTGAGTAGGTAATCAAGCTGAAGAAGCAAGTTGATGAGTTGATTGAGCATGGATATGTCCAAGAGAGCATAAGCCCTTATGCTATGATAACTATCCTAATGTTGAAGAAGGATGGCTCATGAATAATGTGCATTAATAGTTGAGTAAACAACAAAATCATTATCAAGTACTAATATCCGATCCCATGATTGGATGATACGTTTGATGAGTTGCATGGATAGCAAGTATTTTTTAAGATTGATATGTAGATTGGCTACCACTAAGTCCAAATGAGACTTGGAGATTAATGGAAAATTGCTTTCAAAATGAAGGATTTTCTATTCAAGTAGATGGTGATGCTGTTTGGTCTTACAAATGCATCGAGCACCTTTATGCAGCTCTTGAATAATGTTTTGATATCACTAATTAGTAAATGTGTTGTTGTTTACTTTGATGATTTTTTGGTATACAGTGATGACCTTATTTCTTATGTCACGTACTTGAGATCTGTGTTTGATATCTTCCCTATCAAGCAGTTATTTAGCAATTTAAAGAATTGTGTGTTTTGTTAAAGCGAGGTAATATTCCTCAGTTCTATTATTTCTAAAGGAGGTATCAAAAGTTGATGATGGGAAAGTTCAAGCTATTCTCAAATGGTGAACGCCAACTAATGTTGTCGAAATAAAGGGTCTTTATGGTCTAGCTTTGTTTTATCAAAGATTCATTCGGGATTTAGTTCCATAGCTACCTTATTGACTGAATTGATTAGGAAAAACTTTGAATTCAAATGGGCTAAGAAAGCTTAAAGGAGTTTTGAGGAGATTAAATCCAAGTTAACCTCTGCCCCAATGTTAGCACTATCTGACTTTGATAAGGTTTTTGAGCTAGAATATGATGCATTTGGAGTCGACATTGGAGCTGTTCTTATGTAGGAGCACCAACCAGTTGCGTATTTCAATGAGAAGCTTTGAGGTTTCACACTGAATTACTCAACATATGACAAGAAGTTCTAAGCCCTTATTTGAGCACTTTAGAACTAGCAACACTACCAACTATCAGGAGACTTCATTATCTACATAGACAACGAGTCCCTTAAGCATATTTGAAGATAGAAAAAACTCTCTAGATGCCATGCCAAGTGGATTGAGTATTTAGAATCCTTCTATTATGTCATCAAGTATAGGAAAGGAAGTTCTAACACCATGGCTAATGCCTTTTCTCATCAGGATGTTCTTATCACTACATTGTAAGCTAGAAAACTTAGGTTTGACACTCTACCAAATCAATATGAATAAGACCCATACTTTGGACCCTTAGTGGCCAAATGCAACATTAGAGGAGTAGTGGATCGTTTCTATCACAACTAAGGATTTGTGATGAAAGGAAGGCAAATCAATGTGCCAAGTGGTTTTATTAAGGATTCACTTATATGAAAAGCCCATGTTGGAGGCTTAGCTAGCCATTTTGGCAAAAAGAGAATTGTTGAGTTGCTGAAAGAACACTTTTATTAGCTTGGGATGATCAAGGATGTATGCAAAATTCTTGAACGGTGTGAAGTGTACAAGTAAGCCAAGGGAAGAAAGGAGCCATATGGAGCATATACACCTCTACCCATACTTAAGCAGCTACGGATTGATTTGAGCATGGATTTCATGCTCGGCTTACCTAGAACACCTTGAAAACATGACCCTATCATGGTGGTGGTCAATCAGTTTAGCAAAATGAGCCACTACATCCCTTACCACAAAATCAATGATGCGTTATTTGTTGATAACTTCTTTTTGCATGAGATTATGTGGCTACATGGAATTCCAAGGAGTATTGTATCTGATTGTGATTTGAAGTTCACAAGCTTCTTCTAGCGAACACTAAGGAAGAAGCTTGACACTAAGCTCATGTTTTGTACTTCTTGCCATCTATTGACAAACGGTGAAATGGAAGTTGTGAACAGAACTATAAACAACCTCCTTCGAGCTACTATTTGGAAAAATCTACATGATAGGGATCTTTGCCTATCTATAATTGAGTTCACTTACAACTACTCTACTCATAGCTTGATATGAAGGACGCCTTTTGAGGTAATTTATTCAATTAATTGGAAATTACCTTTGGACATGATTATTAGCCTGACCTCTCAAGGATAAAGTCAATCAGTCTTATAACGCATCGAGGAGTTTAAAAAATTGTTTTGGAAGGTTACTAAGCAATTAGCCAAGATAGTGACTTAATAGAGAGAACAAGGAAGTTAAGGAAAGAGGTGAGTTATTTACAACTTAGGAGACCTTGTCTAAATCTATCTCAGCAAGGAGTGATTCCTAAGGAAGAGGACAAACAAGTTATCTCCTAGGTCGAATGGCCTTTTCAAAATCCTATGACGTATCAATGACAATGCCTATGAGCTAGAGCTACCCGAAGGATACAGAGTGTCTCCCACTTTCAATGTTACCGATTTGACACCCTTTGTGCTAAAATAAGAAGGACAAGAAGACCTAGATTTGAGGGCAAATCTTCAATAGTCTTGAGGAACTATTGGATTGTTGACCTTCAGACCTATCACTCAAACCCGCCTCCGAGGCCTCTAATCTCTCACTAAGAGGCTTCTCTTTTGTCAACCTGCCATAGATAAGCTCCTATACATGGAATAACCTTGGGTGAACTCTGTAAGGGCCCAACTCGAACATACCTAGATTTACTCAAACCCTTACCCAGTTGCTAATTAGCTAACTTGCCAAGTGTAGAGGCCAACCTAGTGATTGTCGAGTATGAGGTCACTACACAATGAAAACTACTATTCCAGCCTATAGAACTGCAGTGTCATTTAGTCGCCTTAGCCGCTTCCTGAACAATTCAACTTAACTTAACTACAACACCCCAAGATTCCAAAATACAAACCCATTAATAGGTTTCCACCTATCCTTACTTTTCTGACGCTTGTATTATATTCCTTTTTGTCCTTTGTCTTATTTACTCTTTTTTAAACATACTAGGAATCTCTTTCTTGCATTATCTTTTATGTAATTTTCTATTATCATATTATTGCCCTAAAGGACTTACTATAAATAATCCTTTCCACTATAGCCATAATCATCTTTCACCTTTCAGTTAATGAATATTCTTGTTCTTGCAAGATACCCTTCTCCAAGTACATTTGTTCTTAGACTCTTATCTATTCTTACCAAATAACTCAAGATTAGTAGCGAATGGACTTTAGTATTAGCTTATGAGTTATATCAAGAATAGTATTAAGTCGTGTTGTGTTTGTTGGTGCGTCATATCCTCCGAGCAGCTTCACGAAAGCTACTATGTTTTCCATTCTATTCATCCCTTCTTCTTTGATATCTTAATGGACCCACTTATTACAACTTTTATGATAAGTCTTAGTGATCAACTCAACTTCTAATCACATCATGATGGAACATCTAAAAACTGGAGTACTGTTGGAGGACTGAATAAGGCTAAGCCATTGGCATATGCCTCAACAAATTACACCTTCATAAATAACGTCTTATACTGTTGGGGGCATCGCGTATAACTCTTTAGATGCCTTAGGCCAAAAGAGGGCATCCATGTCCTAGAAAAACTTCATGTCGGAGTATGTAGTAATCGTATCCAATCTTAGGCTTTGTACATTAGAGTGCTCCACCTTGGTTGTTACTACTTAACTACAAAAGAGGATGCAAAGGCTATGGTTTAGAATTGCCATAAGTATCAAAAGTGAGCATCTATTTCATGTATGCTGAATGTTGACCTTTACCTCATGATGAACTCATGGCCATTCTCCTAGTAGGGATTAGATATGTTTGGACCTCTCTTGAAGGCGTTTGAAGGTCGATAATTATCCTAATAGCCATAGATTATTTCACAAAATGGGTAAAGGCCTAGGCAATGGCAACCATTACTATTCAAGTAATTAAAGGGTCCATCCTTACGAACATCCTCTCTTGATTCAGGGCCTCTTACACCTTGATCACAAACAATGGGAGATAATTTGATAATGTTAAGTTCTAGGAGTTTATGATAAGCATAACATAAGGCTCCATTACACCTTAGTGTCATATCTCTAGACCAAAGGCCAGGTTAAGGCAACTTGAAGAAGAGGATGGAATGTGCCAATGGCAAATGGGTAGACAAGCTTCGCAATATACATTAGGGATATCATATGACCTAGAGAACATCCATAAGAGAAGTACCTTTTCGCCTTGCCTTCAAGGTTAAGGCTGTCTTGCCCATTAAGCTCAAGCTCCCTATTAGTAAGGTTTAGAACTTCGATGATAATACTAGTCATATTGCCTTCTAAGCAAACCTCGACAAGATTGATGAGGTGCGTAATGTTGCAAGAGCTCAAGTGGTGACCTATTAGCAATGAGTAGCCAAATATTACAATAAGAAATTCCAACACAAAGTCTTCCAATATGAGGATTTATATGTTAGAAGCTTAAAGCCATAGGCTCAAGAGAAGGGTAGGGTAAACTTACCCCCTAACTAGGAAGACGCTTAGCGTATGAAGGAAGACGTAGGTAATGGGGCATATAGACTTGAGACCTTAGATGGAGAACCTATTCTTAGAACATCAAATGCAAGTAATTTGAGATTGTATTTTATCTAAGTCTTGTAGCAAGTTCATGGTACTTCTAAGAACTTAATGAATCAATTATGAGAGGAGTTCCATACACTTGTTTATTATTCACTCTTATTAGTTTGCATTGTGTAGTGTTCTCACTTAGGTTGATTATGATCCTTAAAAACAAAGCCCAAGTTAGTACCAACACTAACAAGCACAGGGACTAAGGCCCTAGACATTGTTGCTGTAAGTTTCCTCCGTATCACCTAAGCACTCATGGGGCTCTCATACATGAGAACCTCAACCTATTTGAATACTTGGGATGATACATAGTCTTAGTGTCAGACTGCCTTAACAGCACTAATGCTTAGTAGGCCAATAACAAAGGGCTCAGTATGCTAGCATACTCGACATGTATGTTAAAGCAATAATGAAAAATCAAACCTAAAAATGCAGGATCCTGAGTATTAGCAACTATGTCACCAAGTAACTACTTAGAGTATGAGTAAAGATAGCAACCAAAAATTGAGTAAACAATCGACCAACAAAAGGAGCATAATAATGAAGAAGAAATAATAAGTTTCATTAATTTCAATACTATTATAAGGGTTTAGGGATTCGTATGCTTCTAAGCTTCATCATTTCCTCAACTGATTTAAGGCTGATCATTTGCCTCTCCTTCTTCATGCTCTTCTTCAAGGGCCATAAGCTCTCCCCTTTGACCTACTCAGCACCTCCCTTCCTCTTCTTCTAGGCAACAAGCTCCTGTATCCGCTTCTCCTTAATCTAAAGTAGCATCTGCTTCATCTCATTCGAAGCAACTTGCATACCTGTAGGCTGTGAATATAAGTAGACAGTTAACAAAATAATAGAGTGAGAAAAGGAACACTCACACAATCGAAGATAAGCAACTTCTCCTATCATAGTGACAACTCAATGTAGCAAACTCCTTGCTACCCCTCCCTCGAGAAGAAAATAGCGAACACCTGTCTCCACCCTAAAGAGTGGCCTTTCTTAAGCATACACTTGCGCAATCAACATTAGGTTAAGCCTCCTCTAGTGAGTGAGGTTAAGCACCTCTTCCTTAGCATCCTCATCTTCGAGATGCCCTATAAAAGACGTTCGAATAAGCTTCATCTAAGCAGGGAAGGATAACTTCTCCACTAACCAAATACGGAAGAAATACTCCTTCTACTTATTTGCCATGCTCTACAAGCCCTTAAACACCTCCAATAGCCTACCTCAAGAGGATACGTATACCCAACCATCTAGGCTTGACTTCACTTGAAAGAGATACTAGAACAAATTGATTACTAATCTTTGGATTTGAAATAGAAACACCACCTGGAATGCAAGCACCTATAACCATGCCTTCGAATGCAATGACCTTAGAGAAATCTTGAAGTAATTGAAGAACTATACCAAGAACTCAGAAAAAGGCATTCATAACCCCAATTAAAAGGGCTTCGCATACATATAGAACAAGCACTCATCCCCTACTTAGAAAGCCCTATCATTTGCTACAGATTTCTCCACCGACTAACTAGGGACTCTTCTAATAGCTCGACATTAATAAAGCTCATTATTATGTCATAGCCGACATATGCACATACTTTCTCGTTTGCATTCATCCCATAAAGATCCTTCATGGCCTTCTTATCATCATCATCTGGTGCATACACATTAAAGGGCCTCAATATTACCTGCTCCCTTCTTTCTGCCTAACTTAACAATCTCTTACTATTGTCATTGTTTGGGGGGGGGGAGGGGAGTAGGGTTGCCACCCTCCTTGGGGGGCATGTCCTCATAGCCTTCTTTAACCTCTTTAGGCACATATGTAGTCACTTGCTCACTTTGAGTACCAAATACCCTCTGATCAACCATGACTACTTTGTACAAGAATATGGAAATTTGAAATCTAAGATGCAATAGTTCAAAATGAGAAATTTGATCTTTTAGAAGAAAATTTAGCAAAGTTTCAACATGCTCAGAAGTGTAAGTGAAGAATGGGGGCCCTAAGCACTCCTTCTATTGATGAATGAGATGGAAGACAAATGGTTTTTTAACAACTAAAACATGAATCACATCTCCTTCACCTACGTGCCCCTATATGACTACCAATAGCCTGGATCTCCTACAAATGTGAATCGTTGATGTGGCCATGTACATCAAAACCCCACATGCATCACTCTTCCCAAGGTGTCATCATTGCACCTCAAGTAAACCAGTAGTTGTATCAATTAAGCTAAAGGTCACTTCATTGTACAACACATCCTATCGAGCATGTTAGATGTCATATTGGATGATTGTGTGCTCTACTGCTTTCCCTAGAAGAATAACTAGTGATGCCTCAAACCTAACCCCTAAAGCTCAAATTCAAGTACTTTCCTTGCCGTCTTGATACCGAAGAGAGCTAGAGAAGAAGAAGAGGCAGAAGGGGTGTGTACAAGTGTTGATAGGCTATTTTAGGTAGTAAGGACCAATTGAGACCTATTACAAATAAGGAATCAAACACCTCACCTCCACTTGAGCACTCTATGGTCCTCCAAAGCACCTTACCTATGCTCAAGCACCTTGCCATTTACTTAGCCACACCTAAGCTCTATGGCTTTCCCCTAACCTCCAAGCATGCATTCGTCATGCTAGGGAAACCATCTCCCCTATGAGCACACCATGGAAGGTCAACCCTAGTAAATGATGCCAAGAGCAGACAAGGATGGCGGTATCAGGGGTGAGTCTAAGCTTATAAACAGCTAAAAAATAAAGGGTGATAAACGTATAAACAAAGAAAGAAATAAGTGAATCCTATGAGCTATCTCAAGAATATGACATACTAAGGAACCTTTATAGACTCATGAACTAGCTCAGTATGATGCACAAATAGCTCAATGAGGTCAGTTGCCACCTAACCTTGTATAAGGGTTATAATAAGAGTTGAAAGGATAAGCACAAAATTGCTCACAAAAGGGACTTGTATATTCAATAATGGTGAAGTGATAATGCGACTACAATGTACATAGGTATTTATACTTGCAATTTAGGGAAGCTTACTAAAAGTGGAAAAGACTAAAAGGATAATATCCAAAACATGTAAAATATAAGGAGTGTTGAAGGGCATAAATGAAAAATCAAGAAAACATTTGAATTGTACAATAGATTCTATTACGTGGGTGCTCAGATACATAGTTGGAAGCTAAAGGTAGGCTTCTAGTTCAAATAAGCAAAAGAGTATGGTTAACCTAACTGTTGTCGATCTAAGTTGTAAACTCTTCTAAGGTGAATTTAGCTATGATATGCTCTAGACAACTCAGAGACAGTTGGCCAAGCTAATGGGTAAGTGATCGAAGCTGTTAGTTGAGCGCTCCTCAAGTTAGCATTTAGAGATGGTTGATTGGTATAGGAGAGCTTAGCTCGAGAATAATAACAAATTGGTAGAGAGGAGAAACTTGAACTCTTCTAGTATGGGTTAGGATGAAAGGATGCACTTTGTTAAGTTCTCAAGTCTTCGTGCTTAGGATCGGGTTAGTGTTCAGTTGTTGGATTCCTATCATCCTCTTTAGGCTAATTAGGATTTGGGATCAAATTTGACTAGTCCTTGTTTTACTCTTTTTTTGGTTCGTAGGGGCTGAGGTTTGCCATACCGAATATGTCGAACACTCTAAAATCTTCAAGTAGTTATACTCGATAAGCATTATTATTAATCCTCTTGAGTATCTTGAATGGTCATTTAGCTTAGGTAAATAGTTTGTTCTTCCTGTTGTTAGGGAACCTCTCTTTGCTTTAGGTGCAACCATACTTGATCATCAGGCTAAAACTGCTTAATTTTCTTTCCTTTTCCTTTCTCCTTCAACTTTATGGCAACTCGTTCATTGTGCTAAGTAACTTTCTGGTAGATTTATTGGAATGACTGAGGTCTGGTTCTTGTTTTTGGGTCTTCTCGATCGGGTGATGGCACTGGGGTGTAATCAAGAGGATGTTCAAGTTTGAAGCCATAAACAACCTTAAATGGTGCATGTCTAGTGGTGGCGTACACTATCCTATTGTAAGCTAATTGCACCATAGGTAGGCATATATCCCAATTAGCTAGGTTCTTCCTTACTGCAGCTCAAAGTAATGAACCCAAGGTACGATTAATGACCTCTGCCTGACCATCAATTTGCAGATGGCAAGAAGTGTTGAAAAGTAACTTTGTTCTCATCTACCCACAAAATAGTCTTCTAGAAATGGCTCAAGAATTTTAGGTCTCGATCTGACACCATAATCCTTAGTACTCCATGCATGGGAACGATTTCTTGCAAAAACAAAGAAGCAATAGCCAAAACATTATTAGTATTGGTACAAGGGATGAAGTGTGCCATCTTACTAAATTTATCGACAATGACCATCACAAAGTTTTTGCCTTAGATAGTTTGAGTTAGTCTAAGGAAAAAATCCATGCTCAAATCAACCTGTGGTTTGGTTTGGATAGGTAGAGGCACAATTCTTTCCTATTCAGCTCTGCTCTTTAGTCTCTTACAGATAGCACAACTCTTCACAATATGGTGCATATCATACCTCATCTTAGGCCAAAAGAACTTTGCATTCAATAATTCATACATCCTTTTCTCTCTAAAATGTCTAGAAAGTCCACTAAGGTAAGCTTCTTACACTTATAGCTCTCTGAAAAAACAAGTTTACATACATAACTTGCCACTTCGAAACAAATGTCCATCCTCTACATAATAGTCATCCATTGCTCTTGCTTCCTCATATCATCCATGTATGGAACCAAAATGGAGGTTTTGAGGATATTGCTCTTTTATGCTTGTAAATCCTAAAAGTTAGGTATAGAGTTTAATAAGAAGAACATGTCTTCTTGATAGGGCATTGATAACCACATTAGTCTTACCTTGCTTATACTTAATTACAAAATTGAATCCTTTTGGAACTCAACCCATTTGACTTGCCTCTTTGATAACTTAGTTTGACTTTGAAGGTATCATAGGGACTCATGATCAATATAAATGACAAAATCTCTTGGCAAAAGGTAATGTTGCCACACTTGTAAGGCTTAGATTACTGCAAGGAGTTCTTTATAATATACCAAGTAATTTAATTACGTATCTCTCAACTTCTCACTATGATATGCAATAGGTTGGCTTGCATGCATTAGATACCAATTCTTGATGCATTACACTCAAGCTTAAATATCTTCTCAAACTCAGGTAGAACTAAGACTGGGGCAAAAGTTAATCTTTCTTTCACCTTGACAAAACTTCTCTCCTCCTTCTCTCCCTACTTAAACTCGACATTCTTCCTCGTCAACTCAGTAAGGGGTGCAACTATTGTGTTGAAGCCTTTAATGAACCAGTAATAAAAGGATGCAAGTCCATGGAAACTTCTCACCTCAACATAAGTTGTTAGGGTTGGCTATTCGATAATAGCTTGTATCTTCTCATCATCAACTCATAAACCTCCTCCACTCATAACATATCCAAGGACAATTACTTATTCCTGGCAAAAATAGTACTTCTTCAAATTCCCAAAGAGTCTCTCAACTCGAAGTACATCAAATACAACTCGAATATAGTTAGCATGACTTGATAAGTCAGCACTATACATAAAAAAGTCATCAAAGTAGACTATAATAAATTTTTTGATCAAGTTTCTCAAAACATGATCCATCAATCTCAAGAAAGTACTCAAGCCGTCTGATAATCCAAAAGGCATCGCCATCTACTCATATAGATTATGTTGAGTTTTAAATGTAATCTTCCACTTATCTCCTCATCTCATATGAATCTGATGCTAGCTTAACTTCAGGTCAATCTTGCTAAAAATTCTATCACCACTCAATTCGTCTAGTATATCTTTTAACCATGAAATAGGATACCAGTACTTGACTGTAATCTTGTTAATAGCTCTACTATTTACACACATACGCCAAGTACCATCTTTCTTCGGTACATGTAATGTAGATACTACATGATCCGCTTAAACTATGTATATAAAAATATCGTGAATACTCCAGCATGTATATTGGGTCGGAATCAAGTAATAAAGAGTAAATAAGGTTGTCAATCTCTTAAGGATTATAAAATTACTAAACCTATGATAGCTCTTATCAATATTTAGGCAATTAAAATTGAATTGTGAATTAAGTAATCTAATAATTACCTTAAAACTGTCAAAAAGAAAAATATAAGAATATATCTAAAACGAAGCAATCAATTGAGAATATGGGGAAAATAGATCTACCTTAGTTGTGCAAATCAAATTGTCATCATTTTACATAGATTAATGGCTATATGATCATTCAAGTGAAGTTATCATGCCTTAAAACTTAAGGATTTAAACCTCTAATTAATCAATCAACTTCCATATTTCCAATTAATAATGGGTTCTAAATTATAATCATATACCTCTTGATGTTATGATCGTCTAATATCCTAAATCAATTACCCCTAATGTCTTAGCAAATAATTAACTCAAAACATTACATTAATCCCTAGATAATTTCTAATTAATCCAATTAACATCGCTCTTGCATTAGCTAATCAGTTTAATCAAGAATATCTAACAAACCCTATATCAACTCCTGTATCAATAGTGTTTCTAACAATCATAACCAATAGATAATTATAATCGAAATCATAGAAACTGCAATCATGAATCATCCATATATCTATTAATCCTATAACATGAATACAATTATCATCTCAGTTATCTAGGGTTTCATCAATCCCCATAAATAAAACTTAGCCAATCATAGAAATTAAAACAAAAGCATAAATAATAATTGAATTTGCAAAGAAGTTCATGATTAAAAGTAAGAATAAATCACAGAATTGCATAAATAAAAATAAAACAGAGATCACCAATTTTGTAATTATGATGAATAAAATCCAATTGCACTCCAAAGATGATTTCTATAGCAAAAGCGAAGTCTTCTCAATGATCCATGAATTTCAAAAGAAAATCTGTCTGCTTCGAAGACTCTTTAAATCTAAAGAAGATGAAAAAGCCCTTTTAAAATGTCAATCACATGTTTATTTATAGAGAAAAGTAGAGTTGGCTTTCAAATGGTTCTTTCTTCATGAAGGCCAATGGTGCAGTGTTCAAGGCTGGTAGTGTAGAACTCCAAAGCCACCAATGTATAGTGTAGGCCGGCTTCCTTTAATTCTAACGTGTTATGGCTCAATTCGAGCTTTATTCGTTTGCGTGAATCTCCGTTAAATTAATCATATTTCCACTCTAAATTCTCTAAGACCTTAAATGTCCAAATGAAAATAATTAAGTACCAATTCTTAATGATTTCTATAAAATCAATAATAATTTTATCTAATCTATACATTAAAACATGAATAAAATATACCTTTATCACTGCACATGAGCTAAGACTCTCTCTCACATATCCTTTCTCTACTAATTCATTGACTTGCCTCTTGAGCTTAATAGCCTGCTCGGGATTCATCTAATAAGCTAGCTTGTTTAGCAAAGCAACATTAGGTATTAAGTCAATATAGTGCTCAATTCCTTAGAGAGGGGGTAGCCTTTTAGGCAATTGCTCGGGAAACAAGTCGGTACATTCATCCAATAGTTCTCGGACCTCTTTAGGTAGCACAACTCGGTCCTTCAATTCCAACAACCTTCTAATTAGTAGAAAGGTTGGCACATTGGATTTGATGGCTTCTTGGAGCTTTAATAGACTCGAGACTAATGTCTTCTTAGATCCTTAGGCTAATTTGACCTATAACTTGCTCACTTGGTTTAGGGTCATAAGGATTAAGGTAATCTTCTTTCCATCCTCCTCAAATGTTTATGTATTCCTAAACCCATCATAAATGACCCTTCGATCAAATAACCATGGTTGGCCTAATAGAACATATGATGTGTACATAGGTAGCACATTACAAAGAACTTCATCAAAGTAGTTACCAATTAAGATCGGTAGCAGTACTTGCTGAGTGACATGCAATGCTCCCTTCTCATTTAGCTAATCCAATTTGTATGGTCTTAAATGTGATATAGTTGGTAACTTAAGCTTCCAAACTAGGTCGATAGATGCTACATTAGTGCAACTTCCACTATCCACTATAAGTTCACATACTTGTTCATTTACCTTGCAGGTGATGTGAAACGAGTTCTTGTGTTGCTCCTCTTCAACTGATGACTCAATCCTCATTGCTCGTTTGATGATTAAGGTCAGTTTGTCCAAATCCTTGACAAATACATCATCCTTAATTAGCTCTTCATTACCCTTAGTATTTTCCTCCAATTCTCCTTTCTCCTCAGGTTCCTCATCCGTACTGTTCACTTCAATGGGAGGGATCTCCCCTTAATAATCATGGTACATCAAATAAGGCATTGAGCAACCATGTGACCAAAACTTTGACACTTAAAACATTTGATTTGGGTCATCTTCCATCTTGATCCTTGACCTTCTTGCAAGTTCTCTTTGGCCCCTCTAGGTCGGTAATGTAATTCTTCTACTCGAACATGACTTCAGTCTTCTTACTAGGTTCAGTATTGTATTGAGCTAGGTTACCAACATGGGTAGGTTTGTTACCTTAAATAGGTTAGCTCAATTGAGTTCAGATCGGCCTATTCCACCTTTGTCTCTTCACTTATTGGGCAATCCTTTTAGCCTCATCTAAAGTGATAAATTGTTATAGCTTCACTACATCTTGGATATCGAGTCTCAAGCTAGTTAAGAACCTAGACACTGTTTGAATTAAAGGCTCATTAACTTTACATCGGATTGTAAGCACTTAAAACTTTCACACATACTCATTAATGATGTGGTTTCCTTGCCTTAGTTCTTAGAGTTGAGCAAAAGTGTCCTATAAATAAGCATGTAGTACAAATCTAGCTCTAAGAACCCTTTTCATCTCAAGCCATATAATGACCTCTCTATACCCATCTCATCTTCGTATTGTCTAAAAATTTCTCCACTACATTGTAGCATACCTTGAGAATTCTATAGCAGCAATTCTTACCTTCTTGTGGTCTTCATATTGATAGTAATAAAAACTCGTTCTACCTTTTCCTCCCAATCAAGGTAGTCATTAGCATCCCTAAAACCATTGAAGCTAGGAATCTAAAGCTTCACATGGTCGATAGCTCGAGGTATACATGCTCTCTCTCCCACTTCATTATACTCTTCCTCATTTTCCTAATCTAGTTCTCCTAAATCTACCATCCTTCACACATGTCCTCTTACTCCTCTACCTTGGTTTTGTTAAGTTAGGAGTTGCCTTTAGGCAGGTTGAGCATTATGGGCAGTCCACTAACTTGGAGAGTAGCTTAAGGGGTGTTATAAATGACTTCAATAGGTTAGGAGGCTAATGTATGAATAGTTTAAGTCAAATTACCTATTAAGTAAGTCACTTCATTGAATTATTTATCGAAACTTCTAAGGGTTTCTTGTAAGCCTTGATTAACAGCATTGCTATTATTATCTCCAATACCAATATTAACTCTCAAATTAGTTTTTTTTCTTTTTTTCTTTTACTTAACTTTGTGTTTATAGCAATAGGTAGCACTAAGGTTACTCAGAGAACAACACACTCATGGCCTCTAATCAGTCAATGGTCTAGCTTCACAAAAAATGTATAGCTACTACTTGCTCTATTTTCAACTGCACGAAACAGAGTATAGCAGAGTGTTGCACAACAATTACCATAATAGAATAAGAACACAATATGATAGTAACTTACTCAATGAGAACCTTCGCTTTAATACCAAGATGGTATGTTATACTAAGAGCAAATAAGGATGGTGGTATCGAGGGTAGGTTAAAGCTTATAGAAAGCTTGAAAATGAAGGGTAATAAATGTGTAAATAGAGAAAGAAATAAGAAAATCCCATTAAAGATCCCAAGGATATGACATACCAGAGAACCTCCATAGACTCACAAACTAGCTCGATATGATGCATGAATAGCTCAATGAGGTCACTTGGTACCTTTGCTTAGTTAAGGGTTAAAATAAGAGTTGAAAGGGTAAGTACAAAATAACTTACGAAAGAGCCTATTTATTCCCACAAATCTAGGGTAACTTGTCAAAAGTGGAAAATAATAAAAGGGTAATGTCCAAAACAAGTAAAATACAGTGAATGTTGAAGGGTGTGAATTGAAAATCAAGAAAACATTTGATATATACAATAAATTCCATCACATGGGTGCTTAGACATGTAGTTGGCAACTAGAGGTAGGCTTCTGGCACATATAGACAAAAGAGTGTGGTTAACCTAACCGTTGCTAAGTTGATCTGTAGACTCTTTCGAGGTGAATTCAGCTCAGATATGCTTTGGATAGCTCAGAGACATGTCGTTCGAGCTGCCAATTAAGCATTCCCTAGGGCGGCATTCAAAGATGGTTAATAAGTATAAGAGAGCTTAGCTCAAGAATGACAACAGATCAGTAGAGAAGAGCAGCTTAGACTCTTTTGGTATAAGTTGGGATGAAAGGACGCACTTTGTCAAGCTCTCAAGTCCTCATGCTTGGGGTCTAGTTAGTGGTTCAATTGCTCAATCCCCTGAGAATGTTAGCATCTCAGGTTTCTAACATAGTTATTGGCGTATTCATACTGATCGGCTTATGAGCCACCCTACTACCCTTATAGTACGTGTCCCTTATTAGCAACAAGTAAGGATGAACCCTAGGTTGACATGCATCATTAGTAGGTAAGCTACCTGTGCTAGCATAAGGAACCAAAAGTACATGATCCTCTTCCACGATTTCACATATCATTTGTGCACACTACCAATTGAATACCCCTTCTCCCTTTTGAAAAGAGTGCTTGAAACTCTATATACTAACATATTTTATCTCTCTCCAATCCCTCCTTATTGACTTAAGCAATGGAAGGCCCTTGTGGACTAACCCATCGGGGGCTTCTTATTAGTAATCGAGAGCAAGGAGCATGCCAAATATCTAAGCCTTGCAACATCCTTCTTAGTATCCAAGCCCATTTCCCTGACCATGTTTAGTTGATCGCCACATCAACAACCTTAATAAGTAATAAATCTAATTATTTATCTTATCAAAGGAAATAAGATTTTTGGTGTCATATATCTATATTTTCTTTTGAGAATAATATAATTATGTAGGATGGTTATAGGAATAACATAGTATCGAAGAGAAATTACTTAGGTAGTTATATAAGTACATGTGCTACTCTTCTCTAATTAAAAAAAATAGAAAAAAAAAAACTATAATTTCATAAGCAAATCAACTTAATTATTTATCATTCATTAGTACTCGTTGCATGGATATGATGTACATCGATGTAAGCTTTACATAAAGTTGAATTTACTTTCATCTAACTATTTTTTCTTTTTCTTTTTTTCCAAGAATGGCAAAGCATAATTAATTATACATATGATATGCTTCAATACGTACCACTGATGGTTAAATCCAACTTTTTACTTTGCATTCCAAATTTTTATGGTAAACTAGCTCTTTTTATCAACTCTTTTCATTTTATTTTAACTTTGATTATCAAATATCATGTTCTAAAGCTGATCTAATAAATTACCAAATTTTGGAATATGAAGAATGTAACAACTCTATGTGATAGTTTTCAAGAAAATTAGGAAAATTATATGAGAGAATTTTACATCAATTTCATGAATGAATCAATTAGCATAAATAACTACATATTTTTTTTGTTAATGGTTTTCTAATCAAGAGTGAGAGGATAATCCCATTATATAGGATACCCATCCGTATTCTACTTAACCAGCTAGGTTTTTAGTAACATTTTCTTAGAACATACTCTTACAAGATATGGTACACGTAAGGATAAAACTAGTAGAAGTGCCTAAATTTTCATATATTTCTTTTTAGCTTTAGTACATAAACTTTAAACTTATTTATTTTAATACTCTATCTTTTTAAATAAGACAAATGGTTTGATAATAATATAAGTACATTAATATTCATTTTATTTTTATTTTAGTGCTTGAACTTTATTTTTTTTTTCATTATGATAGTTCAACTTTTTAAAGTGAAACAAATAGGTGATCTTTATAATAACCTTTAGAAAAAAAAATTATAAAAAAGAAACAAATAACAATGAATAATTACAACAAATTAAAAAAAAAAAGAATAATTATGAATAGGGTTGGCATGACATTAATTTAAACTTGTTGTTATGGAGCTTACTATGAGTTGGCATGAAATCGATTTTATTGGATTGAAGATGGAAAAAGATTAACAAAGTACTACTTCAACTAATGTTTGCTAAGTAAGAATTGAAATATAGAGTCCAACTAAAGCTAGAAGAGATTAACAGGAGATCAATTTTATGAGCATATTCCCCTTTTTAATCCATTTCATTGTTTCCTATTTATTATTCTTGTAGCTATTGTTGTTGCTATATTTTTTTGTTATTTTATTAACAACAACAACAACAACAACAGTAGATGCCATAATTTAATTGGAGATGTAAAAATTCACAAAGATTGAATATTTTCTATAAAACCCATATATGCAAAAAAAAAAAAAAAAAAGTTTCAAGAACCAGACCTATTCTCTTATCTTTTAATTTTTTTTCTCACTATATTATTATTAACTGTAATTTTATTGATTTTTTATAATATAATTATAGACATTATTATGAAGAAATTACTTATTTGTTTGACTTTAAAAAGTTAAAGTACAAAAAAAAAATTAAAATTCAAGTACTAAAATGGAAAGAAAATGAAAACTGGTATACTTATACTATTATCCTACCGCATTATCATAATAGCTGTTATAATAAATATACTAATTTATCTCGTTTAAAATGTTGATATCATAAAATGAACAAGTTTAAAGTTTGGATACTAATATTTGGCAAAAAAAAAAAAAGTATAGGTACTAATATAATATATAAATTGGCATACTTTCATAGGCTTTATCTTGGTACACATACATAAGGGTGAGTAGGTATAGAGTACGCAGAGTATGAGGCTCTACTCATACCTCATTCTTTAGTATTGTTTTCCAAACTTTTGTACCCAAAACCTACCTTATATCACCTTGTAGATTCTATAAGATATAAGGTATCCCATGGAACATGTATTTTTTTTTTTTCCTTTTATCTTATTTCAAGACATTGTGCTTGATGCATAATTAATATCAGACTTGTAACTACATTTCCATTATATTAGCTATAGGTTTCTAGATTTGCAAAACATTTTAATTTGAGATAATAAGAAGCTTTAATAAGCAGAATAGAGAATATTCCTAGGTAGGAAATGTTTGTCTTGATTAGGACATGCTTAAATTTCTTTTAAGAGATAGTAAAAGAAGAAAGAAGATTTCAAATCTCCCTCACACCGCCACCACGACCATTACCTTAACCCACCCCATCCCAAAAGAAAAACCCATAAAAAAAAAAAAAAAGGTAGAAGGATTAAGCAATGTGTAGTTTTAACATTTCATACATAGGTTAAACTTTCTTTGTTATTTTCCTTAAAGCCAAATGAAGATCAAATAGTATTTACATTTTGTTTATTAATATTATTCAATTATTATTACAAGGTGGGTATAAGGTATCTTAGAAACTGTATTATATATGTTGTTATGTAATTTTTGGATGAAATCTTACTCTTGCGAAACATAAAGAACTATAAAGTATCAAGGCTAATTCAGTGTAATCACTTCAATGCCTAAGTCAATAAATAAGTTTAAGAGAAAATAAATGAATAGTTATGGATCATGAGAGAATTCTTACAATGCTTATTCTTTGTATTTATAGGTAAATGTCAAGTATCTGAAGTAGCAGTTAATCATTAATTATGAAACACGTGAAGACATCGTAATTAAGTACATGCATGAAATATAGAAATGGTGGGCAGTTATGTAATGGAATTGTGCCAGATGATAATTGTTTGTACTACTTTTATTAAGTTTAAACTAGTCATGAAACTTTCTTAATCGACATTTGCTAACAATACAGTTACTTAACTTTTCGTCAACCGAATGGCCAAGTGAATTCAAGAAAGATGAAATCCGACTATCAACATTATATACTTTAGAATATAGATCTAGAGTAGGTATAAGGTAACCTAACTTCATATTCATAACCAATCTATGAGAGTAGGTTTCGAAAATTGCTAATAAGAACCTACTCTGAAACCCTTATTACTCACTCAAAACCTACTTAGTTAAGTTGGGTCTAAGTAGATACCTTATACAATAAAGTTATCCATTTATCCTTAAGCTATAATGTCTTCACACCACTTTAGAACCTATATTTTAAGGTGTACAAGTTATTGATACCAAAGTGCCTTGTATATACATTAAAAAATTATTCAATAATATCAATAAATGAAAAACAAATAATAATGCTACATTTTTTGCCAAGAAATATTTTACTAAAAAGAAAAAAAGGGTTTAAGCCGGTGAGATATAACCATAAACTTGGAGTAGCCTTTTGCCTCTCTCTTTCTTCTACATGTTCCATTTTCTTTCTAATTCTTCTTCCTCACTTGCTAAGTGCCAACCCTAATATAGTAATCTTATAAAAATAAGTACGGATATTTGCAAATACATATTTAAAACTAATAATCACATGTAGAAAAAATAAAATCTTCTACAATGTGACTAGAATTTGCTATTAGAAAATAGTTTAAAGTTGAAATTATGGGAAGAGAAGAAAATTTCAAGTTTTACAGGTTCTATAAACCTTATGGTTATTAGTTTTATAGGATATATATTTCAAGGCGATTTTAAGGCATTCTAGGATATGTTCCAATTCAAAAAATTTAGGAACTAATACCTTATAAGTAAAGGTATAGATGGGGCCACATACCTACACATTTTGTACCAGCATACTCCATTCTAACTTTCTAGCAAATAAAAGAAAAAAAACAATTAATTTTCCACCTATGCTAAATACATGGTTTAAATCCATTTTGTATAATCATGAAAAGATTGTATAATTCAATCCTTACATTCTTTAAGCTAGTATGATATAATTTCAAGTTTCATCAACAAATAAAAACTAAATTAAATTACAATAAAATCAACATAATATTCATTTATAATAAAGAAGTATGACAACATTTTAGAAGATTATCTACTTCCCCCTTTCTATATATAGAGACAATTTCAAAAGCACTATATAAAATTTGAGCATTTTTTCAATTTTATATTTGAATTTTGAAGTTACAAGATGTTATAATTAAACCAAAGTTCTGCATGTCAAATTACTTCCTTACATATATGAGTACATTTTCATCAATAATTACTTGTACTTAATCTTTTAAAGTTGATAAAGATAGTGAAATTAATAAGTAAATGTTCAATAAAGCATAATATTTGATAGTATCAAATTTTAGTCGCAAAATTCATCCATTAACTTATAATGAAGAAATAAAAATAGTTATAAACTTTAATAAATAAAAGTTTGATTAAGTATAATATTAAGCAACTTCAATTTTTAGATACAAAATTAAATATGTAAAGTTTAGATGGCAATTTCAATATTATTTTCATTTATACATAATATTAAAGTGCCAAGACTGTTTAATAAATAGATGTAATATATACAATTACTATAACTATCATATGATCTAGAATATCTCAAATTTGTACTTTATCATATTTTATACTATAATAATACTCTTAATCATTTAATTCTTTTACATTAAAGGTTTCTATAAATTAATTTTTATAGACCTTATTTTCTAAATATTGACAATTTAATGGAAGGTGTTTTATAAATTTTTTTTTCCTTAAAGATTTGAAACTTTAATTTATTCTTATTTAATGAATATCTTTCTAAAATTAAAAGATAGGAGCATTATAGTAAATTTCTAAACCAAAACCCCTCCTACCCTTTTCTTTGTTTCACATTTCCCCCTCTCTCTTCTCTCTCTTCTTCCTTCTTTTTCCTATATCTCCTTATCTCTCCAAGCACTACTTCTTTGTTTTCTCAAACACAAACAAATTAACTAAGTAAACAAGTCGTTTTTTGGTAAAAGTGAATGGGTATAGGGTGAGTAAGGTATAAGGATCTACACAAACCTTACCTATAAGTATTTGTTCTCAAATTCTTCTACTCGTACCTTACCTTGTATACCTTAGAACTATCTTGTACCCTGTAGATTTTACAAGGTATAAGAGATCTTGTAGAACCTGTAGATCACCTTTAATCCAAAGTTATTGAGTGTTATTTTGAATTTTAAATTTGATAATTTCTATCTCAAGTAAATGTAATATCATTTTTACTCTATGGATTGCACTTTAGTACTTTTTATTTTATTTTGGAGTATTTTATGTACAAAATTAAAAATGTGTGGTCTACTTACTTTTATCACTATAAAAAATATTGCAATCTTGGCAAATTTTACCATGAAAATTAAAAACATATAGTCAACCTCAAAAGACTTTTACATTTATCACCATAAAAATCCACATTGTAAATACTTGGCAAATTTCACTAGAAAAGATTGTATAAAACTACAAACAACATGAGAAAGATTATGTTTTAATATTCTAGAGGAATCGATATTCATAGTTTTAAAATGCTCTACTGCTTGTCTTCTATTTATGCTAGGGAAGATTAGATCCATGGTATCCAAATGTTGGACCAATTGTAAAAGTGACAAAAAGATGTATAGGTGAACTTTTAACATTGCATACAACTTGAATGTATAAATACAAATATTAGCAACAAAGATACGTAATGTCCATAATGTGTAACGATGATAAACATACTTCCATTACTGGCAAAATAATAATAATAATAATAATAATTATCATCATACTAATTCATGATCTTTTTCACGTCCAAAATATTATGTACATAGTTATTTCATTATTATCCTAAATAGAATTTAACACTTCATGGAAAGGAAAGATATATTGATCATATTAGACATATGACTAATGAATCATTATCTTGAACTTCTAACAGTAAGAAAAATATGAAGAAATATGCTCACCTTAGCTTCAAAATGCAACTTATTCTTTATCTTCAATTAATATCTACAATATCTTCATCGATGTAACTTGTCTCTATAAGATAAAGAAAACATTTGTAAAATGCGTTAATAGTATAAAATATTAAAAAAGTTGCAACAAACTTAAATAGTTGATGTAAGGAAAAAAAAAAAAAAAAGCTTGCTTATTCCATATTTTTCGGTATTTTCAAAATATTTTTCTACAGAAATTGGCTTTAAAGTATTTCTCAACCAATTTTGTATACAAATCAAGCACTGAATAACTTTTGACATCAAAGAGCTACGGAATTTATTAAGAACATAACCCGAAGTACTAAATGCAAACTCTGATGCAACAGTAGATATTAGAATAGCCAAAATATCCCTCACCACTTGAGAAAGAATTTTAAATTTTGAATTATTAGCTTTCCACCAAGCTAAAATATCAAAATCATCAATATTCTTTTCACGTTGTTGCTCTAAATATTAATCTAACTCGTTATTAGTTTCCTCATTTTCCATAAACTTTTCAAAACCATTTTTTATTTTCTAGAGGGATTACCCAAAACACAAACATTGCCATCAATAATAAATTGATCCTTTTCTACCTCTATATTATGTAAGGCTTGAGAACTTTGATTCATAACATACTTAGGAGCATTTTCATAAAACTCAAACAGTCAAACAATCACATTCTTCATGTTTTTAAGCATTGCATAAACTTTTTCATCATCACCATAAATTTTTTTGTAACAATATTTCACAAATTTTAAGTTAAATCTAGGACCCAACACAACAGCAACCAAAATCATCAAATTTGTTTTATCAACACTTCCATAATATTTGACAAACTTTTCTCTCATTTTCCTTATCATTGATCATGTATAATAATAATCTTGGTAAAATGTTCCCAAGCAAGTGAATTTTTGTTTTTCTTTTGACATACTTAGGATGCAAGTGCAAGTGCAAGTGCGTTAATTGAATTTAGAGTATTTTTTGTCTCCCCTTTACTTTCCATTTTTCCCTAAAGAGCATAAAAATACAAGAAAACAAAAATTAAAGGGTTAAAAGTCTATGTAGGTTAGATTTTACCAAAACATAATAGTAACAAATAGGCAAACTAGAATAACAACATAAGTTGATATTATGATCTATTTATTAAATATATTTTCTGGATTTCAACTTCCATGAATATACTATTTGGCCAAAAAAAATTGTGAGAACATTTATTGATATAGTGTCATGGATTGTAGGTCCTACTTTAGCTTTTTTGGTTCACATGGATCACTTTGAAATGATGTTTTTAGGTACATAAATATTATAATCTTAGTTCCCACTTTCTATCAATGATGAATAGCATCTACATATTAGAATAATATATCAATTTTCTAATGTGGCTGTCTTGAATTTCATAATACATATAGTTGAAATGAAATGTTAGGGCTTGTTTAATATGCATGTACTGAATACGCTTAAACATGTTGGATTTTCTTATGTATTCAGAATGTTATTCTTATCCCAATCACATTTTTTCTTACCTTAAATCACAAAATCTATAGAGTTGTTGCAATATCATACATAAAGATATGAGTAACACACAATAGTAAAGAAAAGAGAAGAATGAATATTTAGACAACTAAGTAACACACAAACATAAATTATCCTTAAAATAGACCCATTTGACTAAGAAACCTACAACTACCTTTTTGTCTAAAATCTATGTAAAGTATGAACTATTTCTAATTGTTAATATTGAAAAATTTACACAAAGGTTTTGCAGATTTCTTGCTAACTTGATAGAATCCTCATCACTAGAGATAATATTTATTTTAAACTTGTTAGGAAGGATATGGCTTATGCTCTTATCTCATCCACAATTTCTAAAAGCTATTTCTACAAAGAATGAAGTATACTTAAATGAAATTAATTAGCTTATTCATGAATAAAATTTTTTTGTTAATCAATTCTTATGATTAAAAAATAAGTCAAATTGAACTACTCATTTCTTGACAACAACATGACCCATCGAACATTATGTCTAGTTGTAAGATAGTAAGCCCTAACAGGGCTATGGCTTCTATAAAGATAATATTTAGGAATAATTTTCCTATCTTCTAACAAAACAAGTAAAAATCGCATAAAGAGAGAGAGGGATGTAAAGTGAAAGAAAGACAAACTGGTTTCATCTAAGTAGAAGGAGTAGGAAATCAACCAAAAATCATATTATGATTATCATCTGTTAACATATAATGGTTTTTATATTTGAACATCATTAAGTAAGAAAAAAATAACTCATAAGAATGTCCTCATAATAGCAACATACAAATCTCGTCATTTAAAAAATTGCATGTAAATTACAAAAAAAAAATGTAGAACAAAACAAAGAAGAAAACTTGAAAGTGAACTTACCTTAGAAAGAAAAGAAGAGGAGGACTACATTGCGATCAAAGAAGGAAAGGAAAAAAAAAAAGCATGTACAATAGCGTATATTATATAATGTATAGTTAAGGTTTTAGTGGTTTAGCTTTTCTTATTCTTTTTCTTAGGTAGAAAAAATATAACAAAATTTATTTTTTTATTAATATTATTATATCAAAGGGTACGTAAAGAGTACCCTAAAACTTGTATCCTATATACTTTAAAGTTAGGTTTAGGATAGGTACCGAGTACCCTACGCTAATACTCATACCTTACCCTATCGGAGCAAGTTTTGGGAAATTAATACTTGGAACTTACTAAATAGAGTAGTGTCCAGGTAGATACTTTATACGATAAGGTTATTTGCTTACCTTAGTTTTTGGTTTTCATTTTTTTATTACATTTTAATGACTTTGTTTTGTGTTAACTTATGTTTAAGATTGTGTTATTAGAGTTGTCAAATGTTCTTAAGGAAAGAGGGACTTAGAATCTTGTTTTAGGAAAGTTGGGCCTGGTAAGTCACAAATTGATTTTGAAAATTTGTTGTTAAGGGTGTGTTGTGACTTGATATCTTGTTTTATTGAAGGAAATGTTTGAATGCGCATTTATATATTAAATTCACTTAAGAAATCACAAAAATGGATAAGTAGCGATTCTTATTGTTTCTCAATGTTTTGATTAGTTAAAATGTAGAAAAGAGTGTTTAAGTAATGTGGATGAATAAGGTAGTCAAATTATGGAGGATCATGAAGAAAGAGTCAAGTTTGTAGTTGTTCATTGTGTGAAAAAGTGGAAACAAAGTTGTGTCATCAAAGATGGTGGGTATACAATCATCAACACAAGCATATTGATGGGCATATTATCTTATATAGCTTAAACATGATCGTATTAGATGGAAATTAGTAAGGGCAAAGAAGTTTATAACCTCAACATGGGCGTATAAGGCATGTTCTTATACACGACTTAAACATGGCAATGTTGTTTGAAAAAAAGTTTAGGCAGCAAAATACACAGGCATAAACATGGTCGTATTGCAACCAAGTATCTTTATGGTGAATTTCTTTTGTTGTTTATCTTATCTTTTCAAAAAGTAAAGCTTACTTTTGTCTAATTTAAGGGGGATTAATGTGTTCAAAATCAAAGTTAGTTTTGAAAAACTCTCACTTTTAGTCAGAATATGACATTGATTTGATGTAACTTATATTATTAGGAACTAAAGGCTATCTAATACTAATTGAGCTAAATAATCTAGGTATGTGATATCGTGTCTGCTGTAAGTGAATAAAAGATTAGAAAAGAAAAATGAACAAACCAAAATTTGGACTATAAATTGTGTACTACATATGTATGGCTTGACCTTGGGGTAGAAGGTAGCAAAACCTTAGGAGGCACTTGTTGATTGATCTATGGTATTACCTTTAGTAGAGTTGCATAGTGAGAGGATATGGGTAAATTTAAGGATATTGGGCCAGATATGGTAGTTCTTGATATCATTTTTGAATATTGGGGCTAAATGTGATAATTCCCAACCTTGGATTACTAAGGTTGGTGGTAGTAGTTTTCATAGATGTATGTATGTGTGTGTATGTGTGCGTACATGCGTACATATGTAGATTATTGAGTGTGAGCAAAGAAGTTCCTTATGTTGTTTGATGGACTAAGTTAAAGATAATTAAAGTGACTATTTATGGGACATGTTTGCATTAAATGCATGTGATCTAATCATTAGGTGGTATGCAAATATGTGTATGGTATTACATATTAGGATTAGACTCATTCTTTTGTTTTTATAATTGCAAGTTCTTATGAAAAGTTTTTGGAAAGTATAACTAGCTTGAAAAAATTTAATATTATTATCAAGATGGGGAGAGTGATGATTACTTTTATTATTTTGAGGACAATTAGTAAGATTAGCACCATAATATTTGTATGGTCTTATTAGATGATCTTGTATTGTTTAAGGTAAGGGACTCTAGTTGACTTATGATATTTTTGTTAGTTAAATTGTTGTAAAGGTGGACTTCGGTAGATGACAAAAGGTTACGTCTACAATTTTTGTTTTTCTAGGAGTTAGACTTCAACTTTTTATCAATATTGCATTCGTAATTGGGATAACTCACCTGCGAGTCATTAAAGATTTATTGTTTATCATTATTGGTAATTGCATAAGCATTTTAAAGATTGTATAAGTGTAATTAGCGCCTTAATGTATCATTAGCTAATAGTGACATGTGATGGTTTGTGAATCAGGATTCAAATGGTATAATTTCAATACAAGAAGTTTCATATTGCAATCATTCAAAAATGACCATATGGCATAGTCACTTTTATGTTACAATAAATTGTGTCAAACTAAAGTAAATGAGTCCATATAGTGTTTTCTTAGCGTCTACACCATATAATCTCTTATGCCTCGAGATTAGTAGAGTTGTAATAATCTCACCTTATACATTAACCTACAACAGAAGTTAACTAATCAACTGTTATTTTAAGGTTGATATACACAAGGCATATATGACTATACTACTTCAAAGTATCTTCAGTTTTGCATGTACATCTATTTAGATAATACTTTATATGTTAAAATGAAAATTTACATTGGATATATTATAAAAAAATTGTGAACAAAATCCAAATTCCAATATGGACTACATTATGAATTAGATTGGGTTAGTTACCCAGGAGGTCTAACTTATTCCCAAACTAGAGACATAATAGAGTGCTATGACTTTAACTTATCTTCACTCAAAACTCTATGCTTATTTTATTTATGCTTGGTGTTTGATTGTCTAAGGTAAATCTTACAAAACCTACATAAGAAGTTTATAGGGTTGTAAGCAACAATTGATTAGTAAGTGAGATGGAGAGAGGAGCATGCATAACATAACAAGAAAGGTAAGGTTGTTAAAAAAGTTAGTTGAATGCCATGTATAAACAAGTAGAATCCATTAGATAATGTTGTTTGATTTGTCATAAGATTAGAAAAATTGTACTCATTCTAATCTATATTCAAGGAGTTTCCATTCTTTTGACATGATGCCTCGACTTATGGCTAGGCCTTAGCTTATGCAATGGAGACAATGTTTCTCTTGCAATTACCTTTGAACCAATGCTCTCTAACCTTATAGTGACTTCCTTTTCTATTACTTAGTTAGACTAATGATAAGGAAGACCGTTTCTACTATTTCTTTTAAAAGGGTCGGTATTTGGTTGAATAATCCTAATTGTTGCAATGTAAGTTAAGGGTTAGTTTAATTTTAACTTAGTCTATTTTTAGGGTGATCAACCAATTGAAAACAGTCCAACAAAGAGCATAACATTACAAGACAAGTTGTAGTAAGAAAATAAATCACCTCTTCAGCATAGCAATGTATATAGATACACATCGCATATACACAACCAATTACTTACAAGTACAACTGAAAACACACTTGTCTTTAAGTGCTCCAAAACAATTCATCAAAATGTTGTAAAGCAGTGATTCTAACTTACCTAGAACTTCCATTGCTCAGCAAGTTACTATCGTTAGGGCTTGACTTGATCAAAAGTTCTAATATTATGATTAATATAATTAGTATTTATTCAAGTTATAAAGAGAATAGTAATCAATTGCTATGCATAGGGTTAAGTTCATAAACATTGATTTTGATAGGTCAATAGAGTATAGGGATCTAAGAGTTTAGTTTTTTTTTAGAAATTCATTCCAATACCATTATACTCCCTCGAAGTACACTATAATTCAATAAGATTAGAACCTAAAATATTTCTTTGAATATCATAATATTTCTAATAAATTCCAATTCATTAATCATTTCATGGGCTAGAAAATTAAAAAAATTAAGAACTAAGTTGTTTTAGTAAAACATTTTACATTACATTAAACTAGATATTATAAGTACTTTATATGGAAATTTTGAAGTCGAACTATGTCATTTAGGGTTTTGAAAATTGAATTGAAATTCGTTTAGACATAATCATTTCTTAGAGGCGATATGTGTAGCTACCCAACTAATAACTTCATTAAAACAATATTTTTCTATGAAATTACATGTAAAATAACCTAAGATTATATTTTTTAAAGAATTTTCTAATGTAATTTGGTATTTTAAGAAGTTAAATGAAAATTGGATTATAAAAAGGAACTTATTGACGTAACTACTTTTGATCACCATGTGGCCACTTAGGCTTATTGGAACTATATGGGTAGGGTGACTCTTTCGAGTTGTATTTTGGTCTTTGTTGGATACTAGCCACTAGATGTGGTTTAATAAGCTAAAGCCTAAGATCTCCCCAATAAAGAGAGTTATGAGCAAACCTTGCTTAACATAACCAAAGAACCAAGAACCTAGTTGGACTTAGAGTCGCCACCATCTAGTTGCTTTAGCCAGCTCTTTTCAATCAACTCCTTACATGAGCCTTGCTTGGAACCCATGAGATGCAAACCATCGCATTTATGGAGCCAACGTAGCGACGGGCCCTAAACCAAGAGTATGACTTTGAGGACAGGACTTCTCCTTAAGCTACTCTTTGGTTGTATGACGCTTACATCATATTCAATGTGATGTGACAACTAATGACTTAACCTATGCTACCCGAGCATAGCCTAGTCATATGGTACCATAGAATAGTAAGGGCAATAGGGTAGGAACAAAGCTTAAAAGCAATCATTTCCTCCATCATTATCAAGGAGCCCTATCAATTGCCTAATCTTGGGGACATGTGAAAGGGGAGAAATGCTTTAAAAATACCTTAATTCGAGTTCTTAAGAGGTTTGTCTGAAAACTACAACACATTACTTTAACCTTAAGCATTTTGTTTCTAAGATTAAGCAAGACTCTCTCCTCTCAATTATTAACTTAAGTATCGGAATGGCTACATTCAACAATCCCCTAACGTAGTGACTCATCCTTTGCTTGTCGTATAGGAAACCCTTCTACCAATCACTTAGGTTTCCCGAGTAGGCCTCGATCCACTTTTAGAGGCTTAGAGACTCTACCTACATAAGATTTAGGGTGACATCATGTTAGGTTATTGGTCAACATGCATAACACTCTTAATCGTATTGTTTTCAAATTTTCCTTAAAATTTTTTGTTGAATATCCATGGCTTTTTATAGTGTTCTCTACTTTCCTAAGTTCCAAATAGTTTAAAGTGATGAAGGGAAGTGAGGTTTTAAGAAGGGATGAATTTGTGAAAATTTCCCAAATTAAAGCATATGTGTCATTTGTTTACCCCTCTCTCCCAAACACATCATATGAGTTATTATATACTTACCTAACATCTATACATGCTAATTTTGACCTACCCTGCCTAACATGATGGGTTCCCTTGCTCCTAAGTGGTTTTTATTTTATTTATTTATGATTTCTCAATAAATTTTAGCATATTATATATAGAGAGAGAGTTTTTAGTTAATATTTCGAAATACAATTTCATATCATTTCATTAATTTAGTATAAAAATAATTTATCTTTAAGAGCTCATTAATTATTATAATGCAAATCATACATTTCCAATAAATAACGAATATTGTAACTAAATCTAGCCTTTTAGTTATATTATTATTTTATTATTTCACTTTTGAAATCTAAAATCTTGGGATCAAGTTGACTAACTTTTTATAGTCTTGTTACAAATTTTAGGTTTAGATAGATAATTTCCATGAAAGCCCTATGTTTAAGTAACAAAAATTTAATTTCTAATTTATAGGGTCTCATACATTTCTCGTAATATTAATATTTCAATACAAGAGTTATGTATATCTAAAACACATCAACTTTATTCTCTGTAAATTATGTATCCTTATGAGAAAAATATCCAAATTAGTTTCAACTTGAATTAGAAAAAGCATGTACCTTAATGAACTTCACCAGTGTTCTCATCAAATAAGGAAAACAAATGTCTATACACCATATCTCTAAGCTTTACAAGCTCTAACACATCGCACTACCTCATATATATGTGTAACATATATACATAAGTAGATACATATATATATATATATATATATGTAATGTGTAGTCATATATTAATCATATTACTCATGAAAGTAAAATCAAATCAAATCAAATTTTCACATTTTGCAGCACAAATGTCTCCATAACAACAAACTATTTTTGCCTATTCTTTTAAGGAACTTCTATCTTGTAATGGAGTCAAAACCTCCCAACTTGGTGAACCAACTACAAAATAATCCCATTTGCGTGGGGTGGGTGTTAAAGAAGTTCTATCTTGTAATGTAATCATCAGAATTCACGACTTGTAGAAAAACGGCAAAGTAAATTCCAAAGTGCATGAGGGAGATGGGCCCAAAGGAGATCACGTTTTAGCATGAATAGAACACCTTAGACAGATGATGGGTGAGGAGTGTGGATAGAACGTGCTGTATCCACCAATCAGATCGCAGAGAGATCCCCAAATTCCCTCAATCTCCACAATTTCATTTATCGACCCGGCACCCTGTCAGCCCTAAGGTCAATCAGCATCGTTCCACCAAAACACCAAAACCTTCCAATTTTCTATTTTCCTACTCAAAACAAAATTGACCAAAACCCAAGCCGACCCTTCATTTTTCACACCCTAAACTCAAACCCCTTTTCAGCTTTTTAACGAAGCAGAACGAGCTCAACCTCCAATTTCAACACTTTCTCTTCATCACCCCTCTATAAAACCTTTGTTCCTTGTTGTTTGATCTGATTATAAGGTTAAAGGGGTGAAATTTAAGAGAGAAAGAAAAAATGGCGGTTTCAAGTGGTTTTACAGGTGCAAAATTTGAGAATCTGGTGATTTGCAATGCATCACTGTCGTATTCGTCTTCCTCTTCTTCTTCTTCTTCATCGAGGGCTTGTTGGGGAATTTCGCAAAATGGGGTTTTGAGGAGGAAGTCACTTGTGCAGAAAGTTGTTAGATGTGAAGTTGCTTCGTCTGATTCACCAAAGATTGATACTTCCAATTTATCTGCTCTTGAGCAGCTTAAAACCAATGCTGCTGATAGTAAGTCAACCTCAATTTATCTGGTTCAAAGTTTATACATTTCCTGAATATCGGCTAATTGTATTGAATTTTGCTAGTCTTTTTAAGGGAATTGTCTTGTGTAGAATAATTTGTCATTGCAATTGAGGATTTTCTTACTTTAGGATGTTGGGATGTTTTACTTCGTAGTTTGTAGCTTGGTTATGTTGCTCTTGGGAGTTTTAGGATAAGGTATTTAATGGTGTCGATACTGGGACAGAGCAGAAAACACTTTTTTTGCTGATCATTGGTTGTATATGTAGTTTAGTGGAAATTTTTGATGTGGGAGATCAAGTTTTCTTTTTGGTGTATTATACTGATTATCAGTGAATTTCCTGGACACAGTCGGAGGATTAGTATTACCACTAAACATATGGCTTAGATAATACATTCTAGTATCTTTTACTTCCACCATTTCCTAGTCACCCCCCTTTTGGAACAGGAAAAAAGAAAAAGGAAAGAAGGAAGAAAGAAAGAAGAAAATGAGAGTCTATTAAGCCTTTTTATGGAGGAAGAGCTGAGTTTGGAGTAAAGACTATTCGATACTCCTGTCATTGTTTCCTTTTAAAGCTTCATTGCGTAACATCTTTGACAGTTTGGCACTAGCTCCATGTTTGGATGGTTATCAGGAATCTATTCTTTAATCATTGCTTCAAACTCATGATCATTCTTCATGCATATTGCTAAATGACTGTTTTTCCCTCTACTTTCTATTATATTATAATGTGACGTGTGGCATTTTAAAGCATTACAAAACCAACTTCTCGAGTTTTGTGAATGATGGATGAAGAAACTGCCTCTCCACACGTCTAACCTTTTTTTCCATTTTTCTCTGGGTTTATTCATATGTGAAATGACTGCTTAAATGGCTATTGTACTACCTATCAAATTCAATGTATAGAGTAACATATCTTATGTTAATATGGTTTAGATTTGAAAGGAAGAAGTCAATTATTTTACTGACATCACCTTGGACAAAAAGATAAATCTGTACTAGTTATTCCTTTTTTATAATGTTTAATTTCTGCCAAGGCACTTCTTGCCAGTTCCTTAATTGAAGGTCTTCTAAATTATTCCTTATCTGTTGAATATTAGGATACACTAAAGAGAGGAGCAGTATTGTTGTTATTGGACTTAGTATTCATACTACACCAGTTGAAATGCGTGAAAAACTTGCTGTTCCTGAAGCTGAATGGCCCCGAGCCATCGAGGAGCTTTGCAGTCTGAATCACATTGAAGAAGCTGCTGTGCTTAGCACTTGCAACAGAATGGAGATATATGTTGTGGCATTGTCTCAACATCGTGGAGTCAAAGAAGTGACTGAATGGATGTCCAAGGTGCTTTTACAATTTCTTTTAGCATCGTTACTTTTATAAGTATCAGCAACTACATTTATCTAGAGTGTTATGTTGCTCTGTTGTTGCTGAGTGTAGTTTGGTGATGACTGACATGCTGTTTTTGGTATGAAATGTTGGAGATGCTTGTACTTTTTCACATGTCTTTCTGCTTTACCATAGTTGCACTTCAGATTCAGCAAGTTGTCATATCCTAACTTTATTGCTTCTTTGCTCTTGGGTAGACTAGTGGAGTACCTGTTTTAGAGCTTTGTCAACATCGGTTTTTGTTGTACAATAATGATGCTACACAACATCTTTTTGAAGTATCAGCTGGGCTTGATTCTCTTGTCTTGGGAGAGGGTCAAATTCTTGCTCAAGTAAAACAGGTTGTTAAAGTTGGCCAAGGGGTTAATGGATTTGGGAGAAACATAAGTGGGCTTTTCAAACATGCAATCACTGTTGGGAAGAGGGTTAGAGCGGAGACAAGCATTGCCTCAGGAGCAGTATCTGTTAGTTCTGCTGCAGTTGAACTGGCATTAATGAAGATCCCCGAGGCTGCACACTCTACTGCCAGAATGCTGGTCATTGGAGCTGGCAAGATGGGCAAACTTGTGATCAAGCATTTGGTGGCTAAGGGCTGCACAAGAATGGTGGTTGTTAATAGGTCTGAGGAGAAAGTTGCTGCTATTCGTGAGGAGATGAAGGGAGTTGACATCATCTACAGACCCTTGTCTGAAATGCTAACCTGTGCTGCTGAAGCAGATGTCATATTTACTAGCACTGCCTCAGAGACTCCTTTGTTTTTGAAAGAGCATGTCAAGTATCTTCCTCCTATTAGTCCTGAGGTTGGGGGTTTAAGGTTGTTTGTTGATATATCTGTTCCTAGAAATGTTGGTTCCTGTGTCACTGATGTTGAAACAACTCGTGTCTATAATGTTGATGACCTTAAGGAGGTTGTTGCTGCCAACAAGGAGGATCGACTCCGGAAAGCAATGGAAGCACAGGCAATTATTACTGAGGAATCTAAACAGTTTGAGGCATGGAGGGACTCATTAGAGACTGTTCCTACCATCAAGAAATTGAGGGCTTATGCAGAAAGAATCAGAACTGTGGAGCTAGAGAAATGCTTATCTAAACTGGGTGATGATATATCAAAGAAAGAAAGGAGAGCAGTGGACGATCTCAGCCGTGGTATAGTTAATAAGCTCCTGCATGGACCAATGCAGCACTTGAGATGTGATGGCAGTGATGGGCGTACACTTAGCGAGACACTTGAGAATATGCATGCACTGAATAGGATGTTCAGCCTTGAGACAGAAATATCAGTATTGGAACAAAAGATTCGAGCCAAAGTTGAACAGATCCAAAAGTAAGCTTCTGAGAGTTTCTTTACAGTAGTTACTCATTGCAGAATCTGGAATAAGAGGACATCTTTCTCAGTGTTGCTGCAATTCTTAGTATTTACCTAAATACATAAGGAGCTTGACAATTGCAGGACGTCTTCAATTCATTCCTTGGGGTAAGACACCTCCAGGATATTGCTTGTGTTTTGTTTGCCACCTTGTTGTTTATTCGGCCTTGTAGGATACAAAAATGAGTTGTGAGCTAATGATGCTTTGTGCATCTGTTGATTGTAAACCAACAATTCTTGAATCATTGTAATTATGCCATCGATTAATTCTATCAAATGTAACATTCACTTTGTAGCCGTTTTGTTTCCATCAGCATTTTCTGCCAGATTAGACCGTTCAAGGGTCTATCTTCCAGGACCAACATGCCAGAGCGTTTTGGGAGTTCCAAGCAATTCTAGAAGTAATTGAGCAATATATGCATGTGAAAAATGTAACATGGCCGAAGCTGATAAGTGCAGCGCAAAAATCAGAATACCGTTCATTGCACTATCATCATGGATGAATTCTCTGCATCAGAAAGTAATGTCTGAGGGATATGGACCATTCAATTTCATTTAGGCTTGCTTTAGTTGGAGGATACACGAGTAGATTCCACATTGAATATTTTCTACTGACAAGTTCTCCCGTCACTCTTTGTTCCTTCAACATGGATTTAGCTGTCTGTAACTTTCAAAATCGATGTGTCCATTAAGAAGTTCGTGCTTTTTCAAATGAGAAAAGACTAGTAATCAAACCAAAAGCTGCCAAAGTTATTAGGTGTCATCACACCTAGGCGTGATTCCAAACCAACCTAGAACCGGCCCAAAGCGTTACCAGCCCCACCTAGGGCAGTTCCGGATCGGCTCTTGGAATTGGCCGGTTTGGTGAACCATGTAAGCATTTTTTTTTTTCCCTTTCTATCATAGTCAAACTAATCAGCTTTTTAAAGCGAAAATTCATATTTGTGGTTTGGATGATAAATTCAATTATACATTATTCTTTTATGGAACCATTATATAAGTTGTGAATATAAGCTATACATAATTATGTGAAAGAAGATATAATATATTAATTTATTCGATTACATATACATGCATAGGATTATAAGAGCAATGGTATCATTATAATGTGTAATAACATAGGAAGTAAAATAAGGTAGTACTAGTACCCTTTATAGTTACATCATCTAACTTACATAAAATAATTTACAATTAACATAACAAGAAAAATAAAATATAGAAATTGAGGTGTTGAGATTATTAATCCTTTCTGCTTACACCAAAATTTTACATGTAGTACTATAAATTATATTACAATTATAATGCCCTATCTTCTATATGTCTGCTTTACCAACTTAACAACCTATAATCCTCAAACATAGTACTTGAAAGATAAGTCATTGTTCCATCTTTGATGTGAGGGTAAAGTTAGACTAGAATTTCAACTTGAACTTATTGCAAAGATAATTAATAACAATTGCAATAATTAGATTTCATATGATCAATTATGCCTAAGGTGCTTATAGAGTGCTTTACCGATGATCAAATCTCATATACTATATGCCAAAAGGCATATTATCACTTATTGTTCAAGATTTCACAAAATTAAACTTGTAATTGCTTAGGTTTACTAAGCTTTCAATTATTTATCCAAAGTTTATGAGCTTCTTTTAGAAGACACTATAGAGGTAACTTAGCATAAAGCTTATGTCTAGTATGTCTTGCCACCATACTTGCCTCTCTAGGATTTTAAAAGAAACATTTGAGGTTACCTATTGTATCTCTTTAAGTTAAAAGTAGCAAATAATCGAGCTAATAAATACTAATGGGTCCATTTTAACTATTTGACCTAAAAGTTGCAGTCATATGTTAACAAGATAGTTATGACCTTATAAATTAGTATCATAAGCTCTCATAATTCATATGAAACATTTGACTATTAGGTATCACAATTCCTTACCCCAAATACACGACGTCCTTATCGTAAAACCTTACAATTAAGCTCAAATCTTCTCCATTTTTTGGTGTATGATTCAAGCCACTCTCTACCTGTAAGTTATCTTGGAAGCATACCAAGAGTTATACTCTAGTGACACTCTCCACCCTCTTCGAATGTCTTCTCTAAACTGGAGTTGGACTTAAATTGTTCACCTATTAGTAGAGAATAGGTTTTGATATCATTTGTAATGCACCAAGCCAAAAACAATGAATAACAAAGTAAACAAATATTAATAGGCTCATTTCAATCACTTGGCAAAAAAGTTGCAACCATATATTGACAAGTTATTCACTATCATGGCGTTATAAACTAGTACCTCAAGTTTCTATAATCTATATGAAATACTTAATCATGGGGTATCACACTTGTATTAAGTTTATAGCACATAGGAGCAAGATTTACATACAAACCTGACTTCTATATGTGATTACATACTACACTACATTCATCAATGGATTTATAAGATGAGAATAACACTATATTCCCAAAAACTAACTTAGTGCTCTCAAGATTTCACAAACACCATACTTAAGCTTCGGTCTTCTATACTTATACCTGAGGTTAATAAGCATTGACTTCTTGGTTCTTTATAGAACAAAATGAGTATAAAATGAAAAAACAAGAATAACTACCAAACCATATTATATTTACATTGATTATATCTAAGCAACAAGCGATGGAATTCAAGTCAAGTGCAAATGTAGCTATGCATCATCACTTTCATGGTAACCTAATTGAATAAATCTCACTAAAATTTTTATATAGCTTGGGAATGCCTCAATATCTTTTCCTAACTTTGGCTTTAATTACTAGCTAAGCTTTATCCTCAACTATTGCTTTCTAAAGCTAAACACTTAACCTTTACAAGTCAAGGTTAGTACTTATTCTTTTCATTGCCTTTCACTAGCAACAAATGAATTTATGGAACTAACCATAGTAGTTCACTCATTACTAGACCAATTCAAGGATCGTAGAACAAACTTATTATTTGATTCAAAGATCATACAATAAACTTACTAAAGTAACTTCAAGTTAGCATTCAAAACCTATCGTTTAACTTGATGTCAATAAATTGATACATATGTATAATGCAAGTGCTACATATTTAATATAAGAAAAAACTCATTGATTAGAATTGATATTCAATCATTTTGCAATAGAGTGAAGTATCAATTCAACTAGGGATGCTTATCAAACCAAACTAAGAACCTGACTTAGTGTCCTTATGACCTAAGTAGTTACTAGGGCTAACCCCTGCTTAAATGGGTCCTTTGAATATCAAAGAAGAAACAACACAAAATAAGAACTTATGGCTATTTGTAAAGCAACCCTTATGGTGATGTGCCATGAAGGCCCTTAACGACTCAACCTAGGCTTGATCTAACTCACAAGCTTAAGTTAAGGTCTACTTACGATAAACCTTAGTTACTTCGGGAAAGATAAGAGTGTATAAAGTTAACTTGGAGGGTGACTCATAAGAAAACAAATGAATATATTCAATATTTAGAGAAAGTTTTATTTAACTACAATCACAAGAGTTATGTGTAGTAAGTTCCTAGGTTAGAAAGAGGAAAAGACAATTGCATAAAAGTTACATTGAAATAAGCATCTTAGGACTATACAAAAAGGGTAAAAATGCCAAAGTACTAAAATGGCAAAAGAATGTCTTAGGACTATACAAAAAGGGAAAAATGCCAAAATACTAAAATGGCAAAAGAACGTTGCTATCATGTACGAAAATGCTAGGGAGCATGATAGAAATCTATTGGGTTAATGCATTAGGAAGAATTTGTATAAAAAAGAAATGAGGAATCACATTTGGCTGAGTTGATGCAGGTTAGAGGATGAGCAAATAGGTCGATCAGGGTATAGAGTGCCTTGCAGCAAGTTAGGCAAGTATTTTTAAAGCATGGACTAAGCAATCTATGATACTTATGGAGCTATCAAAGAGGTTGGCACTATGCTCTAATAGTTGCTCAATAGTTTGAAAAAGTTTGTGGAGGTTGGAATGAGTTGGGAACTAGTGCAAGAGGGGTTCTTCCATGTATTTTGACTCATCCTCAATAGGTTGTGATGGACTGCTGACCTTAGGACCCCTCACCCAACCTCATTTCAAGGGTTTGCAAGGTCTTATAAGAAGGCTATAGTCTTCTTAGCTCGCCTAAGATGAGCTTCAATATCAAGAAGGCTTACTATTGATCTCTTTACGAGCCTAGCTCGGACGTACTTTGCTTTACTCTACTACTAGCCCAAATGCTGAGCTCATATTACCTCCTACTACGATCGACTTGCTTGGTGCCAATATCCTTGATTTGGACTTCTAAACATTTCTCTACTGACCTAAATAACTTGGCTCTAGTAACTCACTAACTTCAGTACAAATTCAATAGTAACATACCCCTTATCCCAGTTTTTTTTTTTCCTTTGTACTACATTCTCTTTTGTCTTTTGTCCCATTTACCTTTTTTAGCGTTATACTAGGTTTCCTCATCTTATATTAGCTTTTATGTAATTTCACACATTTCTTTATAGCTATAGGGGCTTATTATAAATAGCCCTTATTATTTGTATTATCTTATCTCTTTGTGTCTTGTAAGAAACTCTCTTAAGTTACAAACCCTTGCTCTTATCTAATCTTACTAGTAGCGCAAGGTTAGTGGCCAGTTGACCTTAGTTCTTTACTTGTGCGTAGTATCAAGTGGAGGCTAAGTCATGTAATATTCATTAGTATGTCATATTTGGCGAGAAGCTTCACAAAGCTACTAGAACTTTTGACCAATTCATTACATGCTTTCTTTGATAATTTGAAGGACTCATTCTACTTCCCTACAATAAGCCCTTTTAGCTTTAAGGCACATCAAGTTGCTTGGATAGGACCCTCTTGGCTAATCCTTGGAGGCCTTAAAGTTGAGCTTGAGTAAAGGGTCTATAGATTGGGGTAATAGTTTGGGTGACTAAGGCTCCATTAGAACTGAACCGCATTAGATTGCAAAATGCAACCACTTACTTAGGCTACTTAGCAAATTCCCTAAATCTTACTCTTGTTCACAAGGCTTTTCCTTGCTCATACCTCCTTAAATATACATATATGTTTACAAAACCATCTAACTCCCCTACATTAACTTTTAACCTAAATTATACACTTCAAGTTATTTCACATTTTCACTTGCCCAATGTTCTGACTCACATTTGATGTTTGGACTTCCAGCCACCAATGACTGCCTTGGGTAGGTTGGCTAACCTAGACGAGATGTTTCTTGTCATGTGGTGGTCGCCACTGACTCTTAGAATTTAGCTGAACTGAGTAACTCAAAAAGCCTCTAAATTGCAATATTTTCTTCTAATTTTGTAAATTTATCTCCCTCACTTCTAGAGCTTTTTAATATTTTTCTCTATACTAAAAACTAACCAAACTCAATTCCAAAAGTGCTCCCATGAATTTATAATAAGGCTTGGTTGATGGAGAGGTTTTTAGAGGGACAAATGTCACTCTTACTCCTTACTCTTGGTATTATGTGTCCTCAAAAATTATATCTCTATATACACTAGCCATATACAAAATTTGCTATGCCCAAAGCATCCAAAATAATCCCCTCCAACTGTCTTATAGCTTATTTATATGTTTTACTTAATTATGATGTTAATTTATACATATTTAAGTATTATTGATTACTATTTTTTACCATTTTGCATATTTACATATACATATGATACCTATACTAGTTATTTCACTTCTATTTAACCCTAAATTATTACTTTATAGGTCATATAATTTTATTTTTAGGATCTCACTGTAATTTGGTCTCATAATTCGAGTTTATGATAAAAATACTTACTACCCAATAAAATTACATTTTTATTAAATTTAATATTTTACCTACTTTATTTTTTAAAATAAACTTTATTAGGGTGCTTTTTTTAGCTTTTGTGATACCAAATTAAAAATTCATTTGATTCCAAAAATATTTCTTAGAACCCTAAATCTACCAATTTTAAGCAATTACAATTATTTTAAGAAATAGTATTCATGACTCGTACTTCTGATGAGCACTTTATTTTCTCACTTCCTAAGTCATATTTTTAAGGTTCTATATTTATTAAGAAAAAGCCACCATTACGAGTTCGTAATAGGTCAAGAACTAAGGTCTAACAATTTGACTCTTAAAATGAACCAAACCACAAACACCCTTAAATTCAACCATCAGCTATTGCAAAGAAGCAACCACAAGTTCAATTCAATCATCTAACTAAATCTAAATAAACAAACCAATATTTACAATTCAATCATCATAGTTATATAAATCCTCAATTTCTTCACCTACTTTACATGCCAGTAATTCTAATTTGTTTCACTAAGTCTATATTTAGAAACCAATATATTATTTACACTTCATAAGCATGAAGTATAGCTTATAAGCTCATCAGTGAATCCTAGATTTCATTTTAAATTGTCCTCTAGTTGTCATAGTAAGTATAGTAAGTGATTATATAGGGTTAATAGATAGCAAGAGAGTATTCTACATTATTGGCCATAATGCGACACAATCTATTAAATTAAAAAGCATATTTATCTACCCTTAGTAAATATTTTTGGTGTATTCACTTAGGGGGAATGATAATTCCATTCCTCCCTAATTCTTCACTCCCCCCTATTATTATGTTTTTTTTTTTCCATGAATTACAAATTGCAATTTTTGAAAATTTTGAATTGAGATTCAATAATTGAAGCTAAGATTGGAGATTCTAAAAAAAAAAAAAAAATTATTCTCATTATCCTTTCCTCTTTTCAACACAATAGCACCATAATTGTCATGAACTGGGGATAACCTAGTCGTGGCAGATGCTGTATACTGTACGAAGAACCCTTGATTAGTTATCCTTCCAATCATGAACTCTTCATACAATATACAAGGCTCTACAACCACTATTTCTAAAGAACATACAGATCCATATGATATCATCACACAAACATATTTATATAAATTTGAACTACAAAGTTTACAATACATAGTAATTTAGTATATCTAAGTCTATATTACTGGTAAAACAAAAATGCATAAGTAAAAGTTTACATAATCCGTTCTCTCTCAATATACAGGATGGCTCACTTTTGCCCAAGTCTCCAAGCTAACTTATGGCATCCCCAGCTAGCTTCTACGAACAAGTTATTCTGCTTAACTTAGTGAGCAAAACCTTCAGCTACACTACAGGTAAGTTATAAATACATTATATTTACGCATATGAATAAATGATCAAATAGAATGCCAAACAATACGTATAGTTGACTGGTCCATATACGTAACTTAGATTTAACGCCTTCCGAAGTCAAGGTTGGAGTATAGACGGCGCCAATCAGATTTGGGTATTATACTAGAACTTACTTTACTACGAAATTCCACGTTCTATACTTAAATCAAACAAGTCTTTTATTTTCATGAAAACCAAGTTCTAGTATAATCGTGAGTGGGCCCCCATAGTCTATGCTCATCCTTAAATAAAGGCCTCTAGACTCGACTCTTAACTAGGCGGTTGGTGCCTCCAACGTCTAGTATTCTCGCAGGTTAGGGTAAGGTCATTTTGTATGAATGTACCGTACATAACTAATAAATTTATAATAATAACTCTCGAATGGCCTCTCTTTACCTTCGTGTGATGTGATAGCCAAAATTAAGTCTATGCAATGTATATTGATGCATGTATTAGTTTCTTCTTATGAGCTGAGTATAATTAAGTCCAATTATGATGTGACCATTCAATAGTCTACACAATCATTTTCTATACTACTATGCAGCAAACAAAGTATTATTTGTACTTAAGGTAAATTTACAACTCAACACATAATAACAAACACAAGCATATCCCGACCCTACACAACAGTCAATTAACAATAACATTTAAGTCCACTATCTGTAATCACATACAAGTATAGAATTATAGGGTAAATACTTACTCGGTCATGATGACTTGCTCTAGTCGTAGTAATCAATCAGGATATCTTCACCCACCTCGGGATCACCTGATCATTATGATATAATAATGCTAGTAAGTAATTGAATTAACTAGTAATTCTAAATATCTATTTACCTAATTTTATTTAGATTACTATCAACTTTTATCCGGTTAAACTTTATCACTAATCGTATATAACTTTTTTCGTTCTATTTTTGATATTTATGAATTTATAGTCGTTTTTCATTATTTTTGGATATACGTTCACGCAGTGATGTTCGTTTTGGACGTTAAGACTCATGTTTTACGATATGGACTAAATTTATGGAAATTTTAACTATTGAAGTTTAATTATTCTTATTGCTTATATTTATATCCTATTTTAGGGCTTAATGATTTAATTAGCTATTAGATTCTTACACTTAGGGAATTTTACCTTGATATTACTAATTCATGTACTTAATTAAGTTTAATCCAATTTAGGAAGTGTATTAGGGTTTTCTAATTCATATATCTAATTTTTATGTACTCTTCTTATTTCTTATTTTATAAACTTATTATGTCATTGTTTATGTTATCAATTGCTTATGTCATGGCTTATGTCATCATGTGATTACATCATCCTTTGCTTACATAAGCCTTACCTCATACCTAAGTGTATTATGTACATTTATGTACATTTATAAACATGTTAAGTTTATACTTATACCATTATTCTACTTGTATGTATACTAGTATACTCATACATATACTTATGCTTACACCGTATTTATACTTGTACATATACCCATATATACATATGGTCACATATGTATTTTTATACGAATTTCGTATGCCTAAAATTCTTCTTAAGAAAGCTTTTCTAATTTCATTCTTTTTGTGTTTTAAGCGTGTAATTAGCATGGTATAGGTATGTATAGTTAGTATATGTCTTAGTTTAGGTTATGTACATAATGAATACTTATGTACAAAGGTCTCTATACTTGTATTTCTCTAGTATACTCTTATGTATACATACTTAAAAACATATACACATGCATCTTCTTCCACTTTACAATGATTTCTATTCTTCTACACATAAAGATTGAAGCTTTATGCCTTCTTCAATATATATGTACATAATACATAAACTACTCATCTAATCTTCCTCTTCACCTAACTAGTAAATAATATAAAGCAATACATAATAACATAATAACATACCTTAATTTGTTCTTGAAATATGGATGCAAATTTGGAAAAATTTGGAAAGTGAAAGGGAAAGGGGAGGTCACGGCTATGGAGGAGGGGTAAGGGTTTGATTTTTGTTTTGTGTTATGTTTGAAAAGAGGAAGAAAGTGGGGTCTAGAAGGGAACAAGGTGTGGATGACAATTAAAGAAAAGAAAGGGAAGAAAAAGGCTAAAAGAAAAGAAATCATTAGAAGACATAGATATTTTCTAAAGTAAAAGTGACTCTTGTTGACTTTTCTATAGGTTGACTTTAGTCAACATGTGTTGACTTAGTCAACCTTTTGACCTTGATCAACATGTGTTGACTTGGTCAACTTTCTAAAAGCATAAGCCATTTAGTATATATAATGTAGTAATTAAGGAAAATTAAGAGAAAAATTAAGGAAATGAGACATTTGGTGAATTGATTAGCAAAAATAGATGAAGAGATCTTACTTTAGATATTTATATCTTATATACATCATTTGGTAAGCTACTTAGTATAACTAGTATAAAAAGTATCAATTAGGGTATTAAAGTTTACTACATGTAACCTAAATATCAACTAAACCCTTAACTCTATGTAATTCTATCCTAATTATATATTTAGAAGATGAATGTGAATTATGATACAATATCTTAATTTCTAAAGGATTACTTAAGGATTCTAAATATGTATGCATGATTGAAAGTTATCTTTAATTTTTTATTAGTGATTTGGCAAAATACAAAGGTTCTATTATCAATTAGGGTTTTAGGGTATATTATGATGAATTAGTGCTCGTATGTCTTTAAGGTTATAGTTTTAGGGTTTTTATTACTTTCGAATGAAATCTTTAGTATTTACATATATTTAGGGTAGAAAAATTTTATACGCAATTGACTAGTTATTTTAAGGTTTTCACTTTCATTAGCCTTGTCAACTCCTAAATTATCTAACATACTCGAGTTTACTTCAGAAGCTAGATCACAAAATGTAGAGGTTTACAATCACACCTACCATCATCACTAACCACTTATTACCATTACCACAATCATTGTTCCCAACCATCATCGCACCATTGTTTATCACCCACCACCACCATATTACCACAACTATCACTCACTTTCTTCTTCTCCATCTATGTCCAATATGTGCTCTCTCTCTCTCTCTAAGCTTCCTTCTTCTTCTCGCTTTCTCTAACCTATTCTCCTTCTTTGAGCTTTCTCTTTCTTCTTCTTCCTCTCTCTCTCTCTCTCTCTTCATCATGCATGTTGATTAACACAAATTTACCCATATCTAATAAGAAGATTTGTACACCAATTAAAAGAATAAGAGGATTCCATTTGTGTTGGAGATCTATACAAGAGTAACACCTAGGTTTATATTACTATGGTTGTGCGACTCATGGCGACGAGTGTGGAGTGGTTACATAAGTCAATTGTGAGTCGTGTTGTGTTTGTGACATCAATTGTAGTATAGTAGTAAGTGGTCATAGGTCATGCATAGTGGACATCATGGGTTACAGTTTGGTTTTTTAGGTGCACTGTTCTTAGTATAGTTATGTTGACAAAGAGTAGAAAAAAATAGAGGTTAACATGGTTTTTTTGCTTTTATTACATATTTATTCCTTATTACCCTCTTTGCTCAACTGAACAAAATAATAGCTATTCCACTCTTATTCAATTCCATAAGAATGGTAGTTCCATTTCCCTAATTCAATTTAGTGAAGTGAATGCACCACTTAAGTCAACAAGCTTTATTCACTTACACTACACACCAATTAGAAGTCAAACTAAAAATTTAATTAAACTCTTGTATGCATAAGAGAACACTTGTTATTTGCCATTATTTCCAATATTATCAACTTTGGCTAGCCATCAGTTGTCCATGTCTTATCTACATTAGTAAATTCTACATCATTGATTCATTCCTCTGTGACTTCTGTAAGTATGCCATGATATCAAACTAAATAATATTACTCATATATAATCTTGACTTCTTTTACACTTCATGTACACTTAAGCTATTGTGTTCTTATAATTATATTTAGCTTAGATCATATATTCTGATAAGTTGTAATTACTTCGTACAAAATTAAAGCTAGTTTGGAACACAATTTCATTATAATAGCCCATTAAGTCTCATTTCATAGGAATATTAGACCAATAATGAAATTAGTTATAATTTACCAATTTAAGCTCCTATTTAATTTTATATTGGTTATTTGTGAAATAATTGGTCCATTAGACCAAATAATTTGACAAAAAGTTCCATAAAATTACAAAAATATAAAGTTTTAGTATTTTCCACTAAACAAGCTAAATTCTCACAATACATATATTTCATGAAATTATGATTTTAATCTTGAAATCACTTGAAAATTCCTTTAATTATGTAGATGACCAAACTTATGTACAAAATCATCATCAACTAATCTTACCAACATTATTAACTTTTAAGAATCAACACAAATTGGATTTAACATTTTATTTAAGAAAAATCTATCAAATATTAATTTGTTTAAAGTAAGGAAAGTTAATCTAAATAATTTCTAATAAATTCTATATGCCTATGATGCATTAAACTTCTTAGCACATAAATTAGATATAGTATAGAAATTCTAAAACCAAAATTTAGCTAAAAACAACATGATTGAGGGTACAAAAAATAATATTTAATTCATGTTACAACGAAACAATTACTGAAAGACATACCCTAAAATAAATGTCTTGCTCAACTAAATTTTGATACGCTGAGCTAAGAACTGACAAGGAAGGTGATATTAGGATGGGTTTGAACATTTAGAAGGATCAAAATAGAAAATGGAAAAAGGGGTGAAAGTTTAGTGAAGCCATGAACAGTTCCAAGGATATTATGCACTAGGGAACTTCTATGTACTAACTATGCTAGTTGATATAGTGCACAGCTAAGAAAGCTGAGTTATTCACCACCAAACCTTGCTCAAGGGATTTGATAAGAGTAGGGTAAACAAGCGGAGAAGATAAGCTTAAGAGAAAATGCAATATTTATATTGATGATGAACTGTATGGTTTACAATACAAATGGGTATTTATACCCTAAATTTTAGGGAAGCTATTATAAATGATAATTTATCAAATGGGGCATCTTTCCTAAAATAGAAAGTATTAAGGAATATATAGGGAAATGAAGGGTAAATCTACAATGTGCAAAGGGGAATGTTTGGATGTCCTTTGTATAGGTAGAATTGTTAGTGGATATGTACCATAATCTCAGTGGGTATGGCTTCATTTAGTAGAATTCAAAATGGGATCAAACAGGTCGGCAGCTTTTGAGCATGTTAGTATAGAGACATCAAATATCATTGCTCGGATTCAGGGTGGTCGGGCTATTAGAGAGGTTGCCTGGATCTCCTTTAAGTCAACATTTCATGATTGAGGTCATTGTATATGGTTTAAAACAAGTGGGGAGCTATGGAAGGTTGGGTTTGTACTATAGCTTAAAGCACTTGGTACTCAAATAAGAAGTAAGAATTATTTTCACCATGCTCTCTAAACCTTGGGCTTGAGCTTAGGTGAGGGTCTAACCAATCGATTCCTCCCCCTCTAGGTTGATTGGGATTTAGGATCAAATCTAAATGATCTCCTATTTGCTCATCTTCTTTTAGTAAGTATAGGCTTAAGTTAGCAATATTGAACACATTAGGAACCCTATAGTCTTTTGGCAGTTCTAGTTGATAGGCATTATCATTGAACTTCTAGAGTATGTTGACTAGTCCCTATTCTCTAGAGGATACTTTTTCTTCCTCTTGTTCAAAAATCATTCTCGACTCAAGTGTAGCCAAACTAAATCACTGAGCTAAAATTTCCTTGTCCCTTCTATTCTAATCGCTATACATCTCGGTCAAACTGTTTAGGAACCCTCTAGTAGATATTGTGGAGGGCTTAGGCTCGATCCCTGGCATTTAAGTCTTCTTGAATGGGTATTGGCATTAGTATATTGTTGAGAGGTAACATTGAGTTGAAACCATCAACGACTTCAAAGGGGGTTTGACTAGTGGTGCTATGGTCATATTAGTTATAAGCAAACTCAATCATACGCAAGCAGAGATCATAGTTAGTTAAGTTCCTTCCTATGGTAGCTTAAAGTAGAGAACCCAAGGTGTAGTTGACGACTTTAGTCTATTCATTAGTTTACGGGTAATGAGAAGTATTAAAGAGTAGCTTAGTTCATAATCGATGCTAGAGGATCTTTTAGAATTGGCTCAAGAACTTTAAGTCTCTATTAGAGACCGTACTCCTTAGTATGTTGTGCAACCTAACGACTTCTTGCAAAAGGTGAAAAGAAATAGTCGAAGCATTATAGTGTAGGGCACAAAGTATGTCATCTTGTTGAATTAATCCACAATGACCATTATAGATTTCTTCAGGCCTTTTTAGGGAGGCCGAGGAAAAAGTTCATGCTCAACTCAATCAAAGGTTTGGTTAGGATAGTTAAAGGCATTGCTCTTTCTTACTCAACTCTTCTCTTTGCTCCTTTAGAGGCTATGCACCTTTTTACAACATGATGGGCATCCCTTTGCATCTTAGGCTAGAAGAATTAGGCACATAATAATTCAAAAGTTCTCTTCTCTTCAAAGTATTTGGAGAGTCCTCTACTATGGGCTTCCCTCACTAATAATTCCCTTATGGAACAAATCAACAAGCACATTTTACCACCTCAGAACAAGTATCCATATTTTGCAAAGTAATCATCTAACCCCCTTCGATTAATACAATGACCATAAATAAGACCAAATGAAAATCTTGGTGATATTGTTCCTTTAAGTTTGCAAAACTTAGTAACCTCATCTATGGGTTAAAAAGAAGATTATGTCTTCGGGAGAGGACATTGGCAGCCATATTTGTCTTGTCATGCTTATTCTTGATGACAAAAGACAATCCTTTTAGGAATTCTACTCATTTGGATGGTCTTTTTGAAAGCTTTAGCTAGCTCCTCAAGTACCGTAAGGATTCATGGTTAGTTTAAATAATGAACTCCCTTAGTAAAAAGTAAAGTTGCCATACTTATTGAGCTAGGATCAAAGGATAGAGCTTCTTGTCTTATATTGAGTAGTTTAGTAAGGCTCCTTTGAGTTTCTTACTACGGTAGCAACAAGTTGACCTTCTTACATAAGTACAGCACCAATGATGACACTTGAAGTATCGCATTCTAAATCAAAAACTTTATTAAAGTTTGGTAGGGCCAAAACTAGGGTAGAGGTTGGCTTCTCCTTCACCTTTGTAAAACACTTTTCCTCCTTTTCTCTCCTTTGAATTCTACATTTATCTTTATCAACTTGGTAAGAGGTACAACAATCGAACTAAACCCTTGAATAAATTGTTGATAAAAGGAAGCTAAGCTATGAAAGCTTCTTAGTTGGTATAGGAGGTTGGAGTAGACCATTCAATAATATCTCAAATTTTCTCCTCCTCTACCTTCAAGCCTTCTCCACTTATGAAAAATTTCAGAAAGAGAACCTCATCTTAGTAGAAACTACATTTCCTCAAATTTTCAAAGACCTCCTTAGTTTAGAGAACCTCAAAGGTAACTCATAGAAGGCTGATGTAAATGGATAAGTTAGAACTATACTGCAAAACATCATCGGAATAAACCACTTTAAACTTTCTAATGAAGTCCTTCAACACATTGTTTATCAACCTCATAAAGGCACTTAGTACGTTGGATAGGCTCAATGACATAACTAACCACTTGTATAATCTCTACCAAGTTTTAAATGTTGTTTCTTACTTGTCTTCTGATCTCATTCGAATTTGGAGATATTCAGACTTGAGGTTAATCTTGCTGAATACCTATGCTTAATGTAACTCATCTATGTCATCAAGTCAGGCAATGGGATACCTGCATTTGATTGTGAACTTATTGATAACTCAACTGTCTACACACATTGTAGGTCCCATACTTCTTTGGTAAAAGCAATGCCAGGACTATGCATAGGCTAAGGCTTTCTCTTACATATCATATGTCCATCAACTCATTGACTTGCTTTTGTAGTTCTGTGACTAGTTCCTAGTTCATCTAGTTGGCTGGCTAGTTGGGTAGAGTAACACATGGCATCAAATCAATGTAATGTTCTATCCCTCAGAATGGGGGTAACCTGTTAGGTAATTCCTTAGTAGACATGTCGGTAAGATCTTCAACTAGTCTCCTCACCTCTCTAAGCATATCAAAATGCTCTCTCAACTTTAGTAGCCTATGTATTAATAAGAAGATCAGCATGTTTGACTCTATGACTTTCGTTAACTTGGAACAACTAAAGACAAGGGCCTTCTTAGAATTTGATCATGTGTATAAAGCACTAGGCAAGTGCACCTAGTTAAGTTATAGTATAAAATCATATTTGAGTCCAAATGTCGATCTTACGAGGAACCATACATATGAATAAAACCTAATTATTTAGCAATGGTATCCCTAAAATCTCCTAATTACCTAACTTTTACAATCAAGAATGTAATTAGATAATTGATAATATAAAGACAATAAAATAAATAAAGATGCTAGAATAAAAACAATTAAAATAACATAAACATAAATATAAACAATTAGAGTAAAGAAGAAAGCATATTCCTTAGTAAATCTTTGTATTATTTACTACCTAATTCTAAGGGACTTTTCAATCTCTATTGCGATATTAGACCATGGAGATTCCTATTATAGACTAATTAGACTTGTAACTCTACTTAATTCTTAATCTTGAGTATACTTTACTTGAATCGCTTTCATAGTGAAATATCTAAAGATTAAATTAAACACTTGAATCTTACTATTAGGCTACCCCAATCTAAAAAATTGAACTACTAAACGTTTTAGTCAGCTTGTTCTATCTAATTGTATCAATCTATCATACTGTTGGAACTTGTAAACTCTATTCCAAACTCATGCAATAATTTAATCATTGGTAAAATTAAATTGAAGAATAAGATAAAACAATACAATTAGATCACAATACATAAGTATTATGGATTGAAATAACAATGTTGATAAAAATCAAAAGCTACAATAGAACATAGGGTTCAATATTGATTTACTAAGAAAATTAAAATGATAACATAATGAAAGAAAAGAGATGAGAAAAAGTAGAGAAATCTCATTTATTTTACCTTATTGACTCTATTCTAGAGGGGCGCTTATAAACCTAAGCCTAAACATCTATTTATAAGAGTTTGACCTAAATTTACAAAGGAAACTAGACAAAAATGGAATATTCACAAATTATAAAACCACCAAGCCCTAGGATCACAACTGTAGAGTTAGGGCATTGTCTTGTACTTTTTCTAAAATCTTCAAATTTCGATGGAATTTAGTTGCAAGCGGTCCATAACTAGGGATGATGGCCATGGTCTCAATCCATGGTCTTTTGTAAACTTCATTCCTTACTTGAAGTTTTTTCACTTCAATTCCTTAATCAATGCTTTTCTTTGATTGAACTCTAAAACTTGATAAAAGAACTCAAAAATCCTTTGGATGCCCCCAATGTCCTTAAAAATGAAATTTGAATGAAGTAAGCTCTAAATTTCTATAAATTTAACTTAATTAGTATACAAAATCGTACAAAATCACTTAAAATTTGTATGCTAATTTAGTGCAATCAAATTCTCCCTACACTTAAGTTTTTGTTTATCATCAAGTAAAATAATCAGCATGTTAAAGCAAAAACACCTTGAGGACCAGATCATCAAAAATTTCTTTAGAAAAGTACACCTTTGAATTAAAGAATTTTGCAATTCTTTTTTCGAGATTATCCTTTCTTCCTTAACTCGATAATGCCTTTAGAACACTTAAAATAATAACTCCTTAAGAACTATTGAATTTCAACAATTAATTTTGACAGTTCAGAGTTGGTCTTATCACTTATAGAAAAACTAAACTAAAGATTAAAACAAACATTAATAAGTTAAGAAAGAGTTATAAAAATTTTACTACTCTAACTCAAGAGGAGAGGAATCTTCCTTAAACTAGTTTCATTGCAAAAACTTATATTAGATGCATGTTACATCAATTGATTAGCTAATTGTCCCATTACTTCTTTCAATTTTATTAGGAGGCTTTTCAGCTCAATTTAATTCCCTTATCAAACCTTATTAGTATTTAGAAAATACCTCACTCTTTTGAGGGAGCAAGGCCAACCCTTACTCATTTAGCCCCTTTATCTTTTCTTAGTATTGTTAGCGGGAAAGCACCTTACTCTTATGAGGGACTAATGCCAATCCTTAACAATTTTGAATTTAATTTCCTTTTTGTAAGTGGCAGCAGGAAAGAATCTTGGTTTTCTTGAGATAAAGTCATTAAAAGTACATGAACTTTCATATTTTTTTTTATTTTAATATCTAAACTTTAAGTTTATTCATTTTAGTACCCCAACTTTTTAAATGATACAAATTAGTATCTCTTTTATAATGGCCGTTGTAAAGAATACTTATTTATTACATTTTAAAAAGTTGAAGTACAAAAATGAAATAAAAAATAAAGTTTGAGCACTAAAATGGAAATAAAACTTAAGTTGATGTACTTATATTATTATTCTACCATTTTATAGTAATAACCAATATAACAGAGATACCAATTTATCTCATTTTAAAAGTTAAGGTACTAAAATAAATAAGTTTAAAGTTTAGGTACTATAATAAAAAATATAAAAGTTTAAAGACTCTTGTTGGTTATATCCTAACTTTTCTCAAGGACCAAGATTGATCCTTATCAATTCTTTTACCAACTCTTTTCCTATTTCAATTATACCTTCAATTACTTTGAGTTTTCGAAAGATTTTCAAATGAAAAATCTCTTTTGTTCATCCAATCAGAAAAAGAAAAAAAAATGAAAAAGAGAGATATATAACTATCTTATAGAACTAAGCTTGGAAATGAAAATAATTAGTCCTTAACCCATCTATATTTATCATAATCCTAAGTTTAAGTTTAAGCTTAAGCAATAGGAAACTCTGAATCATGAGGGTATAATCATTCAAATTCAGTAAAGTGTACTAAGGTCATAATAAATCATGGGCAAATTCGAAAAATAAATTTCTTGCTTATATACATATAAGAGTGTAAATTTCTAAAATTTCTATGTCAATAAAAACTCAAAAGCTTAAGTGTTCATATTTCAATCAATCCATTTATATTGTCCTCAATGTACATTATCATAACAACACAAACAAAAAAATAAAATGGGAGAAAAAGAAAAAGAAATTGGGACTTTTTCGATTTGTGGCATTAATCTTTGAAAATTTCTAAAGTCTAAAATCTAGAATTCCATTTGATCTAATTACACTCATAATTTCCTTTGCATCAACTATAGTGAATTGAAAAAGTAGTCAACTAGACCAAAAAACAAAATAATACTAAGACTACTAATTCAAGTGTCATATAGTTAGGCTTATAAAACTTAACATACGGAGAAAAGTTAAACAATTATTCAAAGGAAAAGCAATAGTAAATAGTTAATAAGTTATAGTCATCCAAATAAAAAAGAAAATTAAATGGAGTCTTTTTAGAAAATAAAAAGAAAAAGAAGGAACTAATCATCATCCTCTTCCATATCCTCGCTCTCCTCTTCCTTAGCTATCTCCTCCTCCGTCTCTTCATTAGAGTTGAGAGCTAGTAGTGGTGGCGATTGTGGTATTAGGATGCCATGATGAGCCTAAAGTGTATCAACCTTAGCCTCAGTGTGTTGGCCTTGGTGTACCAAAGTTTTCTATCTCTTTAGTAATTTCTAAACTATCCTCTTGATCTTCCCTATTACTAAAGAAGATCCATGCTACTACTAAGATGAAGATGATGTTGCTTCCCTAGATGGCTTGAGTAGTAGCTCCTATAGTGGTGGAGGGAGATTCAAATCCTAAAGTGATTTAAAGTTGATCAAGGTAAGGGGATCAAGTACTTGCATACATGGAAGATCATGAAAAATAGAGGTGTTCTTCACAATTCCCATAATAAAGAGAGTTGCAAAAATATGGCCAAAGCGGCCTTCAACAGCTTTGCTTCTGAAAAGGAAACCCATAGGGATTCCTATGCATATCGGGTGTTGCTTTGCTCTATTGTGCAAATACAAAATATCCCTTTCATTTACTACCTTATTACTATACTTCTTACCTCTAATGTTCCTAGACAATACATAGTGAGTGAGCCTGAGATCTCTCAACTTACAAGCCTTAGACTTCCCTGGTTCATATATACCTCCAAAACTCAATCTTGCCCATTCTTGGGCATCACTAACATACCTAGGGAGCTTATAGGGTAAATCCCTATACGCTTGAGACCATTTAGAATTTTCAGAATACATTCCTAGATGAACCGATATCCTATCAAAAGGCATGGTCATACTCTAACCATTGCATCTAAAATACATGGTATTCTAGCTATTATTCTCTATTTGATTGGTTGCCAGTGTCAAAATACTCAAAACTTATAAAGTCAACTCCTTATATATTGGCTCGTTAATGGTTAAAGTCGATCCCATCTACCAAACTTCAAATATTCCTTGACTCTTGTATCATAGTCTGCTTAAGTTAGTGCCTCTCAACTAATAATGGAATTTGGGCCAAATTCCTTCTTTGATAACCTAGCATACCGCTTTCTTTACTAAGACTCCTTAAATGTCAATGACAGTGAGTAGAATTAGAGCTTGAAGAGTTTTTTCGGGTGATGTACATGGCATTATTATGAAATCAACACAAAAGAAGATTTCAAAATTGATAACAACTCATGTTCTAAAAATAGTAATGCTAAAGAAGATAATTGCCAATTCGCTCGACCAAGCAATAATTTTTACAATGAGGTGTTGACTTGTTTTTAATCATATTAGTGAAATTCTAGGATTGAATAATAAAGAAATCCTATTCTAATTAATAATCTCTATTGATCACAAGTTATGACATATCTTATATAATTGTATGAAAACTTATTTTTGAAATACTTGCATATGAGATAGATTAATGTACTTACAAAAAAAGTTCTTCAGAAACAAATTTTTGTATATCCAACATGAGTTTTATGGACAACATGCCAACAACAATTCCTTAATCATATCATCACATTCCCTCTTTCTTTAGCAACATTCATCACAACCCTATGTTCTTTGTTTTTTCAATCTTTACTAAGCTTGTGCTTTTAGTGCAATTTCAAAAAAATAAAGGACATATAACATGTTTTATTATATTATCCTTCATAAATCACTCCTAGAAACTAAGATTTGTACACATCCGAACATAATGTTTCATCATCAAAACCTAAATAAAAATCCAATTTTTATCCAAATAAACAACAAATCTACAAAACTACATAGAGAATGATGAAGTACATACCTTAGATTTGTTGTGCAAGGACTGAATCCCCAAGGATTATGGGGTTTGGATAATAATGTAGTGAGAAAGAGTAAAAGAAAGTGGAGTTTTAGAGAGAGAAATAGAGTAGATAATGAAATAGAAAGAGATTATTCATGGTTTTCAAATTCAAGCATGTTTACAGTCAAGGATCACAACCATGGTCATTACCTTGCTTTGTGTTATTTCAATTTAGGCTTGACTTCGGGCAAGGATTGTTGGTATGATCTTAGTTGTAGTTCTCTCATCTTGAACTTTCTCCTTCTCTTGAATTAAATTATGAGAGGATCATGGGCAAGTCCACAAGCATGGACTTTGACCGTATTATTTCCTTGACATCGAATTTGAATTTCGTTGAATTCCTTTGACTTATTTCTTGAGATTGCTCTAAAAAATCTAAAAAATAAAGCGAACTAAATCACAAAATTAAATCAAATGACAACTTAATTGGATGACAAACTTTATTCATTACTTATTACATAAATAAACATTCCTATAACTGTGTTTGATGAAATCAAAATGTTCAATGCGAGGAAAATCACTAACTAATGTTCTAAATAACTTGATACGCAAATTGACTAAGGCAACACAAATATAAATGAAATAAACAAAATAAAACTGAAATTGAAACCAAACTTAGATTACCTTCTAAGAGTACTATTTTTTAAGATTGTTAGCTTGATGGTAAAATCCCTCCTTAATTTGCTTCCAAACCCACTAGTCTAGGATTCTATTTAATGTTTCCAGGCAACCTTCCTTATTGCCTTTTCATGATGGGCTTAGCCAATTGATCAAGATGGCTCTCTAATTTTTTGACTAATGCTTTTATAATGCCCAAGCTGAAAGTAGTGAATAGCTAAGTCAATAAACATTGATGAGCTCATTTCAACCACTTAGCTCAAAAGTTTTAAACTTATGTTAATGGAGTGTTCATAACCATAGCCTTATAAACTAGTACCCCAACCTTCCACAACCCATATAGGACACTTAACTATGAGATCTTACAATCTCTCCCCCTTTAAACATGCGATGTTCTAGTCATGAGACCTTACAATTGGGTCTAAATCTTCCCCCCCCTTTTCGGTGTATGATTCGGGTGACCTACTATCTATAGGTCATTTTACAAGCATGCAAGGAGTTATACCTTGGTGACTTTATACCTTCTTCAAACCTCTTCTCTAAATAGGAGCTAGACCCAAATCATCTACTTATTTGCTAAGGGTCTACTTTGATACTATTTATAACGCCCAGGCCAAAAGCAGTGAATAGCCAAGTTAACAAACATTGAGGGGTCCATTTTAACCACTTAGCCTAAAAGTTTAAAGCTTGTGTTGATAAGGTATTCACAACCGTGGTCTTATAAACTAGTACCATAACCTTCTACAACCCATGTAGGACACTTAATCATGGGCCTAACAATTTATAATGCTCAATGTAAAAGCAGTGAATAGCTAAGTCAATAAATACTGATGGGTCCATTTCAACCACTTAGCCTAAAAGTTTCAAGCTTGTGTTGATAAGATCTTCACAACCATAACCTTATAAACTAGTATCACAAAATCCTACTATCTATTATGAGTGCACACACTTGATCCTAGACCTTGCATGTGATATGAAATAAATTATCTTACTACTCATTCTCAATGGAAGGTTTCAAGTTCATAATAGTTGGACAACTAAGGTCAATTTGTCTAGGTCCTTGGCTTATACATCTTCCTAAACGAGCTCATGATCAACCTTCAACATTATCATGTCCTTCTGACTTCTCTTCAAGTTCTTCAATAATACTATCTACCTCGATGGTCAAGGCTTCTCCTTAATAACCATGGTATGTTGGCTTAGATAATGGGTAGCCATGTATTTAAAACCTTAACATTTGAAGCACATAATTTCACTTGTCTTCCTTCCTAACATTTGAACTTATTCAAAATTCCTTGGGACAATCTTATCACTAGGTTGACTTCCCTATGCAGCTTAAACTTCTTCCCTCTAACTTAGCTTGATATTAGTTTGATCTTAACTATTGCTTAGAATAAGCCAACTATTCGAAACAAGCTAGCTCAATGGAGTTTAGGTTGATCTATTCCTCTTCTACCATTCTACTCATTAGGCTATTCTAATAGCTTTATCAAGCTTAGTAAACTGTTAGAGCTCAACAACATCTCACATCTCATATTTCAAGTCGGTAAGGAATCTCAATTCTGTTTGGGCTTTTGGCTTATTAATCTCATAGCGGATCATGAGCATCTAGAATTCTCGTACATGCTCATTGACAACTGATCTTATCTAAGTATGAATCCAGTATAAACCATGCAAGTATTGCCCTTTTCATTTTAGACCATGTCCTGATCTCATAGTGTCCTTCTTATCTCCTCATAGCTTGAAAATTTTCCTATGACATGGTAGTATACCTTAAGAACTCAATGATGACCAAGCTTACCATATCATAATCTTCATACTAGTAATAATAGAAAATTCTTTTGACCTTTTCTTCCCAATCAAGGTACTCATCCGTATTATTGGTACCATTAAAGGTCAATACTTACGATTTCACATGGTTAGTAGCTTATGGTGCATGAGCTCGCTCTTCTATGCCATAATACTTCTCATCTCTGTCTTCCTCTATATGTTCCAAATTAATCCTCCTTCAATTGTTTCATCCTACTAATTTACTTCAAACTTTTTAAGCTAGGAATTGCCTCAAATTTAGTCGAGCTTCACGTCGAACACCTCCCCTAATGGGAATAGTTCAAGGAGCATTTTAGTAGACTTCAATAGGTCGAGCTGTGACCAACTCATCAACTGCATGAGTCAACTTAGTTATATTTGTAGCCATTCCATCAAAATGCTCATCTACACTCCTAAGGGTAGTTGTAGTTTGCCATCCTTAGTGGTGAACATCATTCTTATTATCTTCTATAATTGTGTTCACACTTTGACCAATCATTTCTACAATAGCACTCTTACTTCAACCAACAAATAAAAATCGTCACTTACAATAAAACCTAGTAATAATGACATAAGTAGAGATAATATAACCTAACTTACTACAACTTTGTTCACAAATCAACCAAACTCAAAAACTTTGAATACCAATAGTTGCTCTATTTTGCAAACCTAAAATAGAGTAAAACGAGGACTACTACTTAACATTGTAAATCACTTGCTACTACTTACACAGCTACTTAGTTCGTAAACACTCACTATTCACTCAAATCACCTAAAAATGTAGCTCCATAACATAATCTCACGCTAGATACAGCTATCATAGAACTCTAAACAACTAGTCCCTCATAAATATCTACTTTGATACCAAGCTAATATGATGCTCTAAGAATTGATAGTAGAGGAGATATCGGGATGGTTTCAAACCTATGGAAGGATTGAAATGGGAAATAAAAAAGGGGTGAAAGTTAAGCAAATCGATAAACAACTTCAAGGATATTATGCACCAGGGAACTTTGAAGGACCAACTAAGCTAGTTGGTATAATGCACAACTAGGAAGGCTGGTTTACTCACCACTAAACCTGGCTTAAAGGATTAGATGAGAGTAAGGTTAACTTGTGGAGAAGACAAGCTTAAGAGAAAATGCAATATTCTATATATTGATGATGAGCTATGTGGCTTACAATACAAGTGGATATTTGTACTTAGAAATCTAAGACAACTATTATGAAGGGTAATTTATCAAATGGGGCATCTTCCCTAAAATAGAAAGTATTAAGGAATATAGATAGGAATAAGGTAAACCTGTAATGTATAAAGGGGAATATTTTGGTGTCCTTTGTATGGGCACAATTGCTAGAGGATATGTGCTACAATTGTAGTGGGTATAGCTTCATTGGACAAAACTCAAAACAAGATCAAATAGGTTAGCAGCTCTTGAATAGGTCAGCATGGAGACCATAGGTATGCTTAAATTCAGGGTGATCAAGCTATTGGACAAGTTTGCTAAGTTATTAGAGATGTCACCTAAATCTTCTATAGCTCGACTTTCTATAATTGAGGTCAATGTATATAGTTCAAAAAAAGTGGGAAGTTGGGGAAGGTCAATTCCGAATAGCAACTTGAAGCCCTCAATACTTAGAGGAAAGTAAGAATTCTCTATACCATGCTCTCCAGCCTTCAGCTTAGGCTTAAGTGAGGGGTCCGGTTAGTTGATTTCTATCAAAAGTTACTATAATATATAACATATAAATAAACTCATAATACAATTTCCCATAATTTTTAGGTGCTCATTTAATGTTTTTAATAAATTAAGGAAACTTGTAGTGAAAAATATAGAGATGTTGTAACACTCCACACTCAGGATACTATAGTTCGCCACATGTTACTAGTGATTTGTTGACACGATAGGTTGTAAAATTATAGCTAAAATCTTTAATTCACCTATAAGACTGCATTCACCATAGATAATGATAAATCCTCAATAATAGGAATTAATAGCTTAAGGTTAAGTCTTTACAAATCTCTTAATAAAATAGATTTAGAACCAGTTGTAGTCTTTTAGATAATAACATACTTAAGCCGTGCTTAACAATTATTAAGTCTAAAACCATAAACCAAGTCTCTAAATCATTTAACATTAATTCTCATAGGATAGAAACTTAATAAGACTATTCTTCATCCTAGTAATAATAATACTCTCTACTCTCCCAATCTTGGATATAGTAATAGGCATCACCATAGTTGTCATATCTAATACACTCATCTAATTGGGCTACAACTGTAAGGGAAACTAAGAAGTGAACTAAAACTCAATATGTAATGCATAAGCACATGCACATGAACAAACAATGCAATAACACATGTAGGATATACAGTAAATAAATAAACTCATAATATAATATTATCTTTAATTTTAGTCCTTTAAGCAACACATGAGGGTTCTCATGACCCCATCCTCATAATAGCAAATAAATATAAAATAACATTACTTATTGTAATGTACCCAAGAGTTGCCACCTCTAAACCTAGGATTCTTAATCTATCTCAAGTCATTTTAATGGGTAACTCCACTAGGGACATCTTTACCTATTGATCATAGAGGTACTCTTAAGGGTTGTACCACCATCGGCACCTAAGCTAAGCCAAGCACAACCAACATAAATCAATTAAGAGTTTAATATAAATGAGTCAATTTTCAATTAATTATCCTAACAATCACAACTAGTGGACATGCATCACATACCTAGAGAATTTGATTCGATTTGAACAATGATATCAAAAGAAGTAGAACCTATAATAGCAAGGAAAGACTAATCTTAGAGTCTATATAGATTCTCCTATAGATCCTTAAACTATTTAATCATAGGTTATTAGGTTGGAGATGACTAAACGTAGAGTAGAAGTTTGAAAGAAACGTTCTTAGGAATCATACTCAAGAGCATGGCCATGATCCTCATTAGACATTACCTTCTAGTGATCACAGCCATTATCATACCTCTAATCATCCTCTTTACCCTCAAATCCTCTCAAGAATCACACCTAAGGTCAAGATTCTCACTCCCTTAGGAATTACAGTTAAAAGCATGACTGTTTTTCCTGATTTAATACCATAGTTCATATGATTCCAAATCTATTCTTTACTCTTTTCATCAATTATCACTAATTAAACAAGAAATCCATCGTACTTGAATTTCTCATGAGATCTTGCATAAACCCATTGTCACCAATCCACAACCTCTTAAATGATCAACCTTAAAACTTTCAATCCAATTAGGAACATACCAAGAATTGAAATTCCCTTTAATTTCATCACTTTTCCTTACCTTAGATCCTTCTCCTACTGTAGAATCTCCTTTCTCCACCTAATTTGACGATGCATGGTAGTTCTAAATCCTAAAACAACGTTACAACACTTAACCGCCTATTGAAATCATAAAGATGACGTATAGATAGCGTACCTTACCTTAGAGTTTCATCTATGATTGGTCGATCAGTTTAGAGATAAGCTCTCCCTATTGTCGATTTGTGTTTGTGGGAGAATGACATAAGAGAGCTTTTAAGGCTAGGTTAAACCATGCAACCTTATCCTTTTGTAATTCTTAGTAAGCCCTCCAATTGAATTTCTTAGGTTTACAAATATGCTTGCTAGAGCTTTGATGACCAATAGGGGCCAATGGTATGTCATACCCACAATAGAGAGGGTACTTTGTTAGGAGTTATGTAAGCATAATAGTGGAACCATGTTTGATGCTAGAAGGAAACTTGACAAAAACCTCGTGATATTTTCCTATTATTTCCACTATTTTGCTTGATTTTCCTCATTTTTTTCCTTGCTCAACTTCTTGAATTACTACTTAATGATTTTCTAGAACTTGCTTAATTCCTTGGAAATTTTGAGAGGAAAAATCAATAGTTTGATGAGTCTTTGAGATGGAAATATTTAATAACAATAGAATGAATGCAATACCAATGTTATATGGAACCTAAAAATTCATCACTGCATGAAAAATATTGCCATAAGACACATGTATAAATGTATCATGTGTAAAGAATATTTGTGTTTATGTAAAGAGTATATTTTAGTAAAGTGAATTTGTGAGAGAATGAGATAGACAATGGTACTATATATAGTGTAATGAGATAAACATTGCATAAGCTATGAATCTTTACATTGGTTGAAAAAAAAAAAATTGCACACTTCAAAAGTACATTTTGTTGGCTTTTCTTCTTCTTTTTTTTTTTTTTGGTACATTTTGTTAGTTAATCATTTTGAATTGCTAGTTCCATAAATGGTTGTAGAACCAAGCTTATTTTTGGTTTAGAACTAGACCATGCCTTAGTTTAGGTATTATAGTAAATTATCCACTTCTTCCATGTGCAATGGTGGTTTTCTTTATCTTATGAAAAAGGCTTGGACAATTTTCTAGTAGTTCATGAATATAATAAGCAAGTGATAATATAATATTTTATAATTCCACTAAAAATTTTCTAAAATAAAAAAAATGAACAAGAAATTAAGTGTAATTTAAAAAGAAATCATTTGTTAGAAATCTAAATCCTAAACATCGACCATAGTTGCCATACCACCTATCTCAAACCCTAGTCACTACAACCTAACCCCCAATTTGGACCATTACATTAGCCTTGATTAAAGTGGCCTCTAGCATTCTAGTTAAGATGAACTTACTAGTATGTGTGAGATTATATGTGTTTGATCAATGTAGCCCACACATAAACCTAGATGCATTCATTTAATGTAAAAATAAGTGTATCTATATGTGCATTTATGTATGTGTATGTGTGTATTTATAACCTAAATGGTCTTGATTCCACTCAATGAAGCCTATGTTTGTGTGCATTATGAACCTAAATATTTTTCTTTTTCATTGACTCCATTGACATAGGTTTTTACTTATTAATTACTTCTTTAAATATCTCCACTTAAATAATGTTTAAGCATAACGAATCCTAAACCCATCTCAAACACTATAAATAGGTCGCTATATCTTCTCTCACTAATTACTATAGTAAGAAGTTACATGTTACAATGGGAGAGAGGAGTACAATCTTAAGGTCATAAAGTATTTCAATTGAGATTTTAAATGATTTCTTGTATCATAATCACTACTTTTGAAGAGTCCAAAAACATGCAAAATCTTAAAACCCAAAATGGCCAAAAATCAAAAATCAAATTTTGGAAACTTACCTTAAATTGCAACAGATATTTAAAATGTGATATTGAATATGTAACTTAATTCAATTCCTACGGTAATTCTATATCTAACCTTTTTTAGGGAAACCAATAATCTATAAAAAAAATATGATATTTTGAAATAAATCAACAAATTAGAAACCTAAACCTTAAATATAACTTATTAATATCATAAATCTATAACTTTGAGGTAATTGAATTAAAATTAAGAATACCTATTAGAAGGACTCTATAGGATCATAAAATAACACCTTATACCCTAATTCAAGCAAATTAAAGATAAAAGGTAGAAAAAGGGGCCTACTAGGTCAATTACTTATGATCAAATACATCCAGAAGGTGGTTAACCAGTTCACTTTACAAGAAACCACTTGATCCCTTAGTCAAATACATCTCATTATGACTAACCATTACTCTTTGCTTTTTGCTAAATTTCATTTTAATTTATCTTCAAAATAGTAGTTAGTACCTCCTAAATGTTAGGATTTGGCTCAAAAATTCAAGCTAACTAGTTGTGTTTTGTGTTAAGGTCTAAAAGAGTTTATGTTTAAAATCTCAAATTGTAGCACGACCTATATATCAATCATCTTTGAAAACCTAAACTTGTAAATGACCTGTTTAATAAGTGTATTTCATGTTTGATTTGAATATGCTTCATAGATTCTAAAGTAAATATATAATGAAATCTCTAACTATAAAATAAATTTCTAGTATTATCTTTAATTTAGGAAACACTTATAACATGGACTACATTAATGACTAAAAAATGCTGGCAAAGATAACTTTTATTTTCGAGTTAAATATATGGACAACTCAAACAAACACATATCCATTAAAAAATCTAACCACTAACCTAAATTTTGAGTGCTATGTAATTAATTCGAACAAATGCTTATGGCTTATCTTGTTTGGTTAATGCACAACTTGTCTTTATTTACTTAAACAAAAACTTATCACATGTCTGATTCGGTTTTGATTTATTATATCAAGTAGTTTAAACAACCATGTATATATTTATATGTATGTATGTATGTATGTATTAGTGTTAAAAATTAAAGTTATATGGGAATTAAAATTTAAAAGCGTTACTCTTACTAAGATTAGAGTTAAAGTGGATGCAAATGATGATTAAAGAAAGAACAATGAAAATTGGTGAGAGTAATGGTAGAGCAATAATAATGTGTGTATTTGTACGTGTATAGGTATATGAGAGAGAGAGAGAGAGAGAGAGAGAGAGAAGAAAGAGGAGTGGGAGGTGGGGTTATGGAGGTGGACACTAGAGAAGAGATCTACATATATAGATAGTAGAATATAGAATTAAAGCATAAGTATTAGAAATTTTAATCCCAAATGCATTTGTACATAGGTTAAAACTGAACACATTTATAGGACAAGTTTATTAAAAAGATTGTAAATAGGTTTAGGTGGTGAGCACCAATATGAAAATGTTTGTAAATGGGTCTAAGCCATTTATTAATCACGTTAAGTTTTGCATATATGGACTTATTTATAATAGGGTTGTATTATGTCGTATATGAGTCGGTGTGTAGGATGTTAAATTATCATCCCTACTTATAATTACTCTAACAAGCAAATCGAAACTAATTTTAAAATAAGATTTTAGTAAATAATTAAGTTTTCTATAATTTATGAAATTCCAAATGATTTTAGAGAATACACCCTTAGAGTTAATAAATTGAAAACAAGTCTAAGTTAATGGAGATTCCACATTGTTTGTCACACTTGTTTGTAAGTTCTAGAGAAATTAATTAGTTATGTCTAGCTTGAATTAATTGATATTGTAATGCCCTACCTTTGAGGTGTCTGCTTAAAAAAATTTTCCTGACTTTTGGTGCCTAAAGATGGCTTATTACTAACATTTCTAAGTTAGGGATAAGGTAGAATCTATAGACCACCTATTATTCAGCTTTTTAAAATAATTGTTTCCACATCACTTCTTATTCAACATGACAAACCATAGTAAAAGTTTTTATAAAAGTGAGCCATACTCAGAGTATCATAACTCTACATTCCGATACAATATGCAAATCAATTATAAATCTACACATTACGATTACAATTACGACTACAACTACTTTGTTGAATCCTGTGTAATGCAACATCATAATTTTCCTTGAAAAGTTATCTCTAGAACTTAAGTTGTATCTTGTAGCTAATTTTTTTTTGTTTCTTCTAAAGGAACTAGTCTCCCATTATCACACTAAAGTCAGTCTTCCTTTATGATGTGAAGCCCTATCTAAGTCGTTCCCAAACCCATAAATAAGATAACTTATCCCTTCAGCTTATTGTAAGTTGAGTGAGAGTAGATAGACAAGCAGCAATACAACAAAATACATAGCATAAACATATAGTTATCACATTAGTTATTTTCTCCTAGCCAATAAATAGGAAATGCAATTAGTATATGCTATGCTAATGCACGTAATATGTATCAGTACCAATATCTTAGCTTAGCTTAGCAACTCATCCAGTTGTCAAGTTCAATCTGAGTATCTAGATAATATATCTAGGAACTTAGCAATAATTCAACCTAGCAATAACCATGTGAAGTGGTTCGAAAATCTAGCATATAGTTTGCTAGGTAGATGTTATGCAATTTCTATATGCTTAAAAACCTAGCTTTTCATAAATCAGGTTGTTTACTTGATAAACTTAGCTTTTCATATAAAATCTAACCTAACAAAATCTTAGCTTGAAAACTTGACCTATAGGTAATTTCATGCCATGCCATGAATGCATCAAATCACATACCAAGTAATATTGTTGCACCTTAGAACTAACTTATCACAAGAGCTTATCGCGAGAAAGTAGAATGGGACCTTTGAACTATTGAAGAAAGTACATAATGGATTGGTTGGAAGTTCTAATAGCTTTATGAAGCTGCTTACTAGATATGACACACTAATGAACATTACATGACTTAGCATCCACTTGATACTATGCATAAGTAAAGAAATAAGGTTCGCTTGCCATAAAACTTGAGTTGCTAGTAATATTAGATAAGAGTGAGGTTTTGTAGCTTAAGAGAGTTTCTTGCAAGATAAGATAATTCAGCTACAAAGGATAATAAGATAATTTAGCTACAAAGGATAAGGGCTATTTATAGTAAGCCCTTAAGGTTACAAAGAACTGTGTAAAATTACATAAAGGTTAATATAAGATAAGGAAACCTAGTATAATGCTAAAAAGGGTAAATGGGACAAATGATAAAAGAGAATGTAGTATAAATGTAAAAAAAATGCTAAGATGGGTGGTACGCTGCTATTGAATCTGTATTGAGGGTAATGAGGTACTAGAGTCGAGCTATTCAACCATAGAAATAAGTTGGTAAGGTAATGCTTAGAAGTTTGAATCAAGGATCTCAGCATTAGGCAAGTTGATCGTAGTTGGAGGTGGTGTGAACTTAGCATCTAAGATAGTGATACAGTAGAGCAAAGTGCATTTGAGCTAGGTTCCTAAAGAGTTCAATAGTAGGCCTTCTTGATACTAGAGCTTGTCTTGGGCAAGCTAAGAAGACTGTAGCCTTCTTACAATACCTTGCAAGCCCTTGAGATGAGCTTGAGTGAGGGGTCTTAAGGTCAGCAATCCATCAACTCCCTAAGGTTATTGAAGATTTGCCCTTAAATTTGGTTCAACCTACTCCTCGGATACATATGGTGTCAAGTTAACGACATTGAAGGTCAAGGACTCTCCATATCCTTCTGATAGCTCTAACTCATAGGCGTTGTCATTGATATGTCGAAGGACTCTAAATGGGCCATCAAATCTAGGTGATAATTTGTCGGTCCTCTTATTAAGGAACCTTTCCTTACTAAGGTGGATCCAAACTAATTCTCTAGGATTGAATGTAATGCTTTTCCAACCACTATTGCCTTGCTTATATTATCAAGCTACTATCTTAGCTAGTTGCTCAATGACCTTCTTGTGTAACCTCTAGAACTCTTTGACCCGTTACAACCCAAATTGGCTTTCTCCTCAGGAGATTTAGCTAATGATCATGTCCAAGGGTAAATTTTGGTTAAGCCCATAGATGACCTCCGTAATACCTGATAGCCTCGATCTATTAGCTTTTGAATACTTCATATCCTTTATAGAAAAGTATGAACTTATAAGTTAGGTCAAAGATATAAAATGATCTATACTAGCTTTACTAAGACATGAGATAATATATAAAAGTAATTTATATTCATTTAGCACTTAAAGGGATTATATTGGCATACGAGATCGTTTAGAAATGATACCTAGTTAAGCAGATATCTCTTCTTTATTAGATCAATTAGAAGCATCCATAGGTGTGGAATGTCTGAATTACACCTATACTGGATATACAATTATATAAATTAATAAGAAATTGATTGAAAAAAGTTTAGTACTTAAGATATACTTTAGAAATTATGATTTATAACAATGTTCTTGAAATTAAGTTAAACGCTCATGAATAGGTAGTAAAAATTAAAAAAAGTAACTGTATAGTTTTAATATTTCAAATTAAGCTCATTTATATGCAATTTTCTTAAAAATATTAAGTTTGTTGAGTCTAATTGTTATAACGTAAAGTTTCGTAATTTTAGATGTAGCTTATGATAATTCTTTTGAAATCAATTACGTGATCTTAATAATTAATATTAGTGAGTAAAATTATATATAAGATATATATGAATAAGTCCTAAATAATTAATGGAACTTATCCATATATATATATCATTTATTAAAAAAAAATGTATTTAGAGCCTTATCTTGGAACATAAGACTAATGAAAAATTAGTTTCAAATAAAACTAAATAGTAATATGAGTCCTCTAAAAGTTATAAGGAATAGTTTTGTAAAGTTAAATTTCAAAAATAAGTTGAGATATAATCAATATGAATTATAACATAAAGTTTATCGAGTTAAATTTTGATTGGTCTAGAAATAGAAATTTTAGATTAGGTGTACAATATAATGTTATACTATTTTTAAAGTACAGTATGAAACTTTATAAATAATAAAACATGATAAAATTTCACTTCAAATGTCACATAAAATTAGACCAACAAAGCAAAAATTAAATAATCAAATCGCCTAAACTAAAGTTAGGTAGTGGAAATTTAGTGGCCTATAAATATGGCCATGCATCATGTTACAAGAGGAAATTAGGAGAGAAAGAGAGGAAAGGAGAGGAAGAAAGAAGAGGAAAAAACAAAAAAAAAAAAAACAAAAGAAGAGGAAAATAAAAAGAAAAGAAGAAAAAGAAAAAGAGATTAAAAGGTCTAATTTTTTCGGTATTCGATATTTTTAAATAATCTCGTTTCCATAAATATAGGTGTTATCTTTTAATTGTCTTATAAATTGATATGTAGTAGTCTTATTGGTAATATGTCTGTAATTTCATTATTTTTCTAAATGGAGTTTTTTATCCATACAATTTCATAAATTTTTTTTTTCAAGTTTTAAACTCAGAATAGTGATAGTTATATTTTTATTGTTTCTATTTAATAATCAATAAAGGAGTGAGTTAAATATATATATATATATATATATATGTGTAACATTTCTCCTCTATATATATATTAGGATTAATTAGAAACCGTTTTAAGTGCATGGCTTATATATATATATATATATATTCTTCTAAAACATATATCGTACAAATAAAAAGATTCTCCAAGCAAACTATATGCCTAGATAATATAGAATAAAAATTCCAAGGCATCTTCTAAATAAGGATAAAATTCAATTAATTCATTTCCATTATTATCATTAGTTTCTTGAGACATTAAAAAATTGTTTATGTCTATGGTATGTAGCATTGTCTTATTAGGTCGATAAGGGATTAGTTACCTTACTTTAGGTTAGTAGCCCATATGTTCGGGTTTTCAACCGATATATTAAAAAACTTTTAAAATTTTTAATTATCCTATTATACCTTAGAATTGTATACCTTCATAGCCCAATATTACTATCATCACCAAATGTGGTTTTAAATTAATACCAGTTACTATTATTTAACACAATATAATACTATTCAAGAAATTCTAAAGCATTATCTAAATAATCATAAGCATATGCATAAACAATGGATTGTGACATAAAATATAAAATTAAAACAGGAATATAGACCACCATAGTCTGATTTTATTACTAACATCTAATGGAATCGTATGTAAGTAGAAATATAAACAGTAAACCATCATAGGCGATAGTGTCAAGGCTAGTGGGGTTTTATGTAAAAATATTAAAGAGCATAAACATTAAATGCATGGAATACACATTAATATGAAACTACCATAGGTAGTAATATCAGCTAATTATGGGGTGTTGCAACATTTAATAATAAATTAACAAATCTTGTGGAGTTACTCCTAATTTAATTTGTAGATTTCTTACGTAAGATATAATATAAGAACATAGATAATAAAAGAGTAGAAATTTTATTTCATTAAAAGGTTTATACAAAACATAAGAATATTACATTTAGATCATTTGAAGAAAATTAAAAACATTAAGAGGTATTAGTATTATACCTAAAAACAAAAGTGTTGGAAAACTTCGAAAAAGAAAAGAAGATTATTGGTGAAAGAAGAAAACTAGATCGGATAAGAATAAGAGAAGAAAAGAAATAGAGTATTTAGAAAAGAGAAGGAGAGAAAGAGGAGAATGGGAGAATTTAAAAGAGAGGAGAAGAGAAGAGAAAGTTAGATAGAGAAGTTTAGATGGAGAAAAGTAGAGAAGAAGAGAGAATGAATGAAGAGAAGAAAGAAAGAGTAAGAATGAGTGTTTGAGAGAGAGTAGAGAGTTTTGGAAGAAGAGAGAATTGTGTATGTATGTATTTGACCTTAGTTTTGAATGAGAGGGAGCAACATTTTATAGTTGAGGAGGCCAACCAAGTGTTGTAGTGAACAGTGTTATTGTGGTCGATAGGTTCCTGTAGAAACAGTAAAAGTAGGAGATATTCTACTATGATGAACAGTAATATGTCAGATGGTAAATGACATCATTGATGACTTAATTGTGCATTATGATACATTAGTGTACATATACAAACTGTATTTTACAGAGCAATATACATATAAGAAACAAAATACATTCATTAATTAAGGATCGTCTTGATCTATCCCATAGCAATCATCTTCATTTATATTTCTACTATGATGAGATTCTGATCCAATTGTTGAATCTAAACTTGATCTTTATGTTGATTCATTGATGCTAGCTAATGCTTTCTCTAAAATTTGTTTCATTTGATTTGAAGAACTAGCATAAGCTAAAGAAGACATTAAAAATCCTTTGTCATGGAATAGTGGATTTGAGACATTGGTAGGAATAATTAAAGAATTATGGATCTTGATTCAATTTAAAATTGATTCTTCTTCAACCTTATTCCATATTGTAAAGTTATCCCACCATTTGACTTTATACATTCTAACTAAGTTTGTAGTATTTATGGTTCTATCAGATTTGTAATTGAAAAACCACATCATAGCCTAAGACACACTAATATGCATGAAATAAAATATTTCTTTTGGGAAGCATTTCTTATGTGGTGTTGGGTTATAGTTTTTCATAAGAACATTAAAACCATTTTGGGCCTTTTCATGAACAATCTCAGGGATTACTCCAAATTGTTTCCACTAGTGTGTAAACTAGTAAGGAAGGGTTTTTGATGAACAATTATAAAAAAATATGAGCCATGTTTATGATCGTTTTGCATTCATTTGGTAAAAACATTCCACCAAGCCTGTTTATAATCGTAATAATTATAACTGGCTTAATAATTTGGTTAGCCTGACAAAGGGTTTATATTGAATTTAATTGGCATTGTTGGATGGGCTCGCCATTCCTTAAGGTTAAAGACCTTATGGATTTTGGCTGTTGAATTACTAATCATTCCATCATTTTTAAAATGCTTGAAAGAAATTGATATAGTGTTAATTAAAATTCTTTCTTAAAATTGGATTGGTTTGTAAAAATCATATAGAACATAAAAAAAATCTTTTGTAAAAACTTTTCTTGCAAATTCAAAGGGATCCTTTTCAAACATGTTTTCTTCGATAGAGAACATATTTGGAAATAGATTTTTGAAAAAATTTTGACCTTTGAATTGTAGGTTTTAACATTGAAGGTACTAAGGATGCTACCTCAGTAATTTGAACATTCTGATTCCTTCTCTAGTCATCAATTTGTCGAGGAATTCCTAGAAGCACAAGAGGTACATTTTTTGGGTTTAGAGCAATTGAAATTGTTCTAAGAAATTCTACAATGATTGCCATATCATTCAATTCAGAAAGGTTTTCATTGGATTGTGTTTGAATATTATGAGATTGGACATTTTGATCATTAAAAGAGTAGGCATTAGGGGACAATGGTTTAGAGGTCCTTGAAGGGGAATCCTCTTTAATTACAAGAGGAGCATTGGATGATTTACAAACATCTAACTATGTTTTGACATTAGTTAATCCCTTTTTAGAGATTAACGATGCTTTTCCTTTATCCTTATCCTTTTTGTGAGGCATCTCCCTACAAAAATTTATGTGTAAAGAAATCAGGAAGGGAATTTGATGTTCCATTGATATGATCAATTTCAAAATAAAAAACAAATAAAATCGCTTGCCATTTGGAAAAAATCTGTTTAGATGCAATGTTTTGAACATCTTTTATTAGAACATTTTTTATAACTTTACAATCGATTCTCAAAAGAAATTTTTGATTTAATAAATCCCCTTGAAATTTGGAAAATTTTAAAACAATTGCTAAATTTTCCTTTTTGATTGTTGAGTAATAATGTTAGCATTCATTCCAATATTTGGAAACAAATTGAACTACACATTCCTTATCATTTTGTTTCTATTTTAAAACTCCTCTGAATCCTAAATTAAAGGCATTAGTTTCTATTATTTTTGGTGAAGATGGATCAACAATGTGTAAACAAGGAATTTCATTAATTTTTGTTTGATTTGTTTGATCACATTAGTATGGATTCCAGACCATGGTGATGGATTCTTTTTTAATCTCTAAAACAAAGGTTTATAAAGAATATTGAGATTTGGGAAAATGTTAGCAATATAGTTCAAGCTTCCTAAGAATCTCTAAAGTTGATTTTTATCTTTTATTTCATTGGGAAATTTAGAAGTGAATTCAATTGATCTTTATATTGAGACTATTGTTCTATTATGAATATTAAACCCTAAAAATCTAATCTTAGTTTGGAATAGACTAATCTTAGAAGCTGATACAACTTGTCCATTTTTCTTAACAACATTAATGAAAATTTTAACATGTTTAAAATATTGATCTATATTAGTTGAAAAAATTAAAACATCATCAATATAAAGAATTATGAAATTTATAAAATTATTAAAAATTTCATTCATTATTCTCTGAAATTCAGAGAGAGTATTTTTCAATTTGAATAACATAACATTCCATTCATATTGACTAAAAGGAACTATGAATGTAGTTTTATATCGATCACTTTCCTTGCTCTGAATTTGCCAAAATCTAGATTTCATGTCAAAATTTGAAAATATTTTAGCATTATGTAGTTTATTAAGTAAATCTCTTTTATTAGGTTTAGGATACCTAACCCATTTTAGAGCATTGTTAAGAGGTTTATAATTAATTACTAACTTAAGTACACCTCTTTCTATTTCAACATTTTTATTGACATAAAAAGCTAAACAACTCCATTGAGATTTATTTTTTCGAATTAATTTTTTGTTTAGCAAATCATTAATCTCATTCTTGCAATGATTTAAAACTTCATTATTCATTTGAGAAGGTCTTGCTTTAGTTGGAATATTCTTTTCATTAAAATCATTTTCATAAGGTAGATCTATAATATCAGACTTATGATTCCAAAAAGCATTAGGAAGTATTGAACATATAGAATTTTTTATTTCCAATTCTAAATTAGAAATTTTTTCCATTAAGTTTTTATTAGAACGATGAGTTTCAATTCTTTTAAACTCAGGATCATCTTTTAAATACAATAGATGTTTTTCCTTAAATTCTATCAAACAGTTGAGTTTTGAAATGGAATTATGTTTGAGTTCATTAAAAATTTTTTTTTTATGGTTTCGAGACAAAATTGAAGGTGATTTTCTTTTTGAAGTAAGATGTCTCAATACAAGAATTATTAATAGAAAAGGGATGAATTAAGTTAATAAACGGTGTTCCTAATATGACATTTTTTTATAGATTTTTAACAAGAATAAAAACAGTTTTATATGAGACATTATCTTTTATTACTTCTACATTAAACAATTTAAAATCAACTCTTAATTTGTTACCAGATGCAGTACTTAAGGCTTGGGTTTTTTTTTTAAATATTTTGTTAGAATTAATCATTCTCTAATACAATTTAAATCTATACCTATATCAAACAAAGTTATTATTTCTAAAACAAATTCATTATTGATTTTAATTGTGATATTAATTAACCCTTTTCTAGTTGTTATCTCAATGAATTGCTTGAGACAAATCAAAGTAAAAAATTTGTTGTTTATTATTGTTAGAAGTTTCAATTCCTTCATTATTAGAAAATTCATGAATTACCATTTTTTTGTATAAATTCAAGAAAATCCTTTTGAAGATTCAATTGCATTAATTTTAATTCTTTTATTTCTTGTTTCTAGATATTAATTTCATTGTGAAGGTCATTAATAGAAATGGATTTCTTCTGTTTAATTTTTCCTCTTTCAGGGATTTCATTAAGGTTATAAGGTAATTTTGGCGTAAGTGAAAAATTAGTTTTATTAAAAATTTTTAAACAATTAAGTTTATTATTATCATTAAATAACTGTCAATATTGCAAAGAATTTTTTCTTCTTCATTTGTTAGAACATTAATTTCATTATTGCAATTATTTTCTGATGAAGAAGGTTCATTATCACGAAATATTTATAAAATATTTTCCATTGTTTGTTCATCAAAGTTTAATTCATTATGTTTATTATTGATCTTCTAGAAGTTATTTGTATGACCAATTTTTTTACATTTATAACATCTTAATTGTTTATAAGATTTTCTTTTATATTTTTTATCTTTTGATTTCTTTTCACTCTCAAGGTTTTTAGAGAATTTCTTCTTAAAATTTCTATGAGGCCTTTTGTGTGAACATTGCGAATTATAATGTTTTACATTCTTTTTCTTCTTTTTATCTACGAAAGAGGGATGTATTGAGTACAAAATGCACCAAGGTTTTGGCGTTTTAAGCATTGTTCATTTTTTAATTGTTTTTATAATCTGATTGTGGTACATAAATTAGTTCTTATTTTATATACATAGGAAGCTAATTCTCCATATGACAAGTTATCTTAAGGAATTTCACCATTGTTTTCTTCTTGAATTTTATTTTTAACCTATTCTCCTATTAACTTAAGTAAATCGGCTAAAAATTTTTCTTTTCAAAAAGAATGGTTACAATCATTCTTAAGTAAGACTCATTGGAAGAATATGTCTTTGTATTGTTTAAATTCTCCTAGAGACTTACACTTTATATTTGACAATAGATCTAAGGTCTTATACCTAATATATGAAGGGTCTCTTATGAAATGTTAGCTTATTGCAAATATTAATGTATTAACCATATCTTAAATTGGTTCATAATTGTCATAAAAAATTCTTCTTCCATTTTCATCAATTTTACATGAAGTTAAAATATTGATATGTTGTTCCTCAATGACATAGTTATCCTACTAACTTTTTAATTGTCCAATAAAACCAGAAATCAAAAGGAGTACTGCTTGGTAATCAATAACATTTGGAATAGTTTTATTAGCATTTGAAAACATTATCATCTGGTTAAGAACATTAAGGATTTTTTGTTCAGAGCATCTATCTAGATTCCATTTATAAGTGAATCTTACTGAATACTTATTTTGATAATTATTATTCTTTTCTTCAAAAATTATATTAAGAGGTATTGCTCTTTGATAGTATAATTTTTTAGGTTCTCTCCAATGAATTTTATTAATTTCATCATTTGACTATTTAATGGTTAAATCACTTAAAGAAACTTTGGACATTGTTTTATTGATTAAATCATTATTGGTTTCATCAAGAACATTAATTTTTTCTAAAGAGATATCATCTATGACAATTCCCCCTTTTAGAAGAGTTGATGTATCTAAATTTAATATATTAGTAGGCTTTGATGACAAAGTTTCTTCTTTAATCATTTTATTTTTTAGCATTTTTTTCCTATCATCTAAAGCTTTTAAAAATTCACTACTTAGATTTTTTGGCATTTTAAAAGACTTAAACAAAGGTATATTTTTATTAATTTTATTAGCTAACATTTTTTTCATTAGTTTTGTTTATTTCATTGTTAATTACATTTTCCATTCTATCTAATTGTTTTCCTATAGCATGTAAGTGTTGCTTAGTGAAATTGTTTTGATGTATTATTTTTTTAATTCTTGAGCCTTCTTCTTTTGTAACATTTTTAAAAGGCGTAAGAGTTATGTCAACATTCTTATGTATATGTTTCATATTACTAACTGGTGGATGATTTAACTCTATTATTTGTTCATTACATAATTTCCATTTTAAACATTCATTTATAACATTAATTTCTTTAGATTTCAAATAATACTCTTCAAACCAATTGAAGAAATTTATCTGAAAACCATTTTCATACATAAAATTATAATAATCATCTTTTATTTGCATTTTAATACTACCAAAAGTGTCAAAATACCATTTTTTAAATTTTTTCATTCTTAGGTGAATTAAACTCTTTACTTAGAAAAGCTCTATCTGGTTCAACATTGAGTTTAAGGTCACCTCTGTCTGAAGGTGTAGGTTCCTAATGATCTAATTCATTTGTTGGTTGGTATATTGGTTTAGTTATACCCGACCTATTATTGACTATCCTAGAAATAGACAGGTTATCCTAGACATTGGGTTGTATGTTTGGCTGAACATTTGATTGTGCATTAGACGGTAAATAAATTATAAGTAGAGGTGGAGGAAGATTTATTGACCTTTTAGAAGATGATGACATTGATCTTATTTCTAAGAGTTTTCTAGGTTGATCTAAAGACCTCCTAACAAACTGGATGGTAACTTTTTCCATCCGGGTGTTGGACAACATTTGATGGTTTAGTATAATAGACAGGTTATTTTGGAAGTGGGTTTTCTACTTCCTAATGCTCAGGTAGGTTTACCTGAGACTATTAAATCATTTTGGGGATAGAAATATTGGCTTTGGGTAGGTCTGTTAGGATAAGAAGAGTCTAACCTTTCTTATCAATCTTATAGGCCTTAGAATCGAAAGTAGTTTTCATTAACTTAAAATATATTCTATAAATTACAATCATTAAGATTGCTCCTTCAACCATTCTACAATTATGGGTTTTGATTTGAAGAATTAAAGAACTCATTATAGTTTTGTCGCTTAGACTTAAGATAATATTCGAATAACATTCAAATTGAATTGGTTCGCTATTAAGGCTGGTTTCAATAGCAGCATTGATTGACCTTTCATAAACCAATTCCCTAGTATATCTAAGAACTATGAACACAGAAGTATCTAACCTTAGTTTGGTAAGAGGTTTGGCTCCTACTTAAACTAGACCTATGTGCATATATTTCCAATCTTTTGCATATCTTTTAATTGAATCATTATTTAATAATTTTATTATGGTTAAGCTATCGGAGACTAGAATATCCTTTTCCTCTATAACAATGACATAATCATTTTTTCTAAAAATTTTCCATTTAACCATTTGATAAATTTGATCATAAGATATTTTTGGTATTTTTTAATCATCTATTGCCTTATTAAAATCCTTCATATGGATCTCTTCCCTATTATTTAGTATGGATTCTTTTGATTGCTTAGAGGGACTAAACCTATAAAAGGACATAGATCTCCTAAGTAAATTTATATTTTCAAATGAGACTAATTTTTCTAATCTTATAAATCTATTTCATAGGACTATATTAAATCTTTTGTTGTGATTTCCAATTTATGACCCTTTGCTATCCTTAACTCAAAACAAGATTTATGCTAATCCTTAGTAAGCTTATCACAATAGAAGGATATTCCACAAAGGAATCGTCTTAAGTGAATAGTAAGTATAAGATATAGATTTTCACAAAGAAAATCGTTTCTATATGAAAATATAAATTAACTTATTAGACTATATACTCTCTCCCTAGCTTTGATACCAACTACTAGAAGTATCGCTCTAATACCAACTACTAGAAGTATGGCTCTGATACCAACTAAAAGGAAGTCTCTATCAATTAACTATTATGGATCTAATTAAGTCGTATGATAGGTCTAATTAAGTATTTCTTCTAAAATATATGTCGTACAAATAAAAAGACTCTCCAAGCAAACTATATGCCCAGATAATATAGAATAAAAATTCCAAAGCATCTTCTAAATAAGGATAAAATTCAATTAAATCATTTCTATTATTATCTTTAGTTATATATATATGCGCGATGCACTCAAAACGGTTTCTAATTAATCCTATTGTTGGTATGTGTGGCATAATATGATAATTTCACTTATAAGATAATTTACGTATTGTACAATATTTTAAATGTAATTAGTGTTATTTAAAAAATATACACACATATTGTTGACATATATTACTTATTGAAATGATACTATCTCTAATAACGTTATGCTATATTATTATGTTACAATTATGTATATATATATATATAATAAGGGTTACACGATAAGTAACATAGAAAGGATGGTATATACTCAACATGTATATATGTAACATAATGATATATATATTTAATAAAGTTTTGTATTAGTTATAAGGCTGAGTTTTTTAACTTAATAACGATAAGGAAAAAAAAAATGATAATCACCTAAAGGATTATTTTAACATCTTATTTATCCTTAGTTTTACTTTATCTTTTCCAAGATTAGCAGGCTAAACCTATGAACCTATTAGAAACTCTTAGGGATATTTGGCTAGAAGGCTAGGTGAATGGATCTAACCCATGCTTAAAATAGATATATTGCTATTTGCAACACTGTATGTTGTTTGATACTGTATAAATTGAATATGGCTATCTCTTTGGTGAACTGATACCTTGCTATAGGGGATGCTGATGTGGCCAGTTTGAATGATGATAGCTATATCTTGGTTAAACTATTATACTACAATGTTGAATGTTGATGTAGCGTTTATGAATGATTGTATAAACTTGGAGAGTTAAGTTATTACTAACTCAATCTTTTAGGTGTTTACCTAAGTGAACCCTAAGTAAGATATTAGATTTCCATTATGGAGAGGCCGGAAATTAGACTTAGATAACTAAGTTGAATGAAACCTAAAGATTAGTTGTATTGAATGGTTTACTTAAGTTATGATTATACGGCATGACATGGCATCGCACAAAAGAGACCTATAGGTTAGAATTTTCAAAATAAGACTTCTAAGTAATCAAGGAAAACCATGGCTTTATGAACTTAGTTTTGGAAGCATATAGATTCTCATTGCTTGAGTAATCTAACTACTCTTTATAATCTGATTTGGTAAACTATATGCTCTAGTCTAATTTGGTAAAACAGTACCTCTAGGTTCCTAGACGTTGTATCCAGATACTTAGGTAAATCGCTAATCGAATGAGTATATTGGAAGGGTATAGGATATCAGTACCAATGAATGCTACGTGTATGAGCATAGCATGCTGCATTACTAGTAATAAATGCCTAGTTGGGCTAATGTATGTATGAAGTTGAACTTCCTAGTTATGATTGAAATGTTTGAGTTGTGATATTGTGAATATTGTATTGTTTGTTATCTACTCTCACTTAGCTTTAGTAGTTAAGGGGATAAAATGTTTTATCCTCAGGTTAGTGAGATCTTGAAGGGCCCAACACCAAGGGAGATGTATTTTGAGAGCATTAGTTGAAGTCAAGAACTTTTGGGATGAAACCTGTGCTAAGTTAGAATACCTACTATTCTAAAGATGAAAAAACAAAAACGGTTCATGTTTTGATGTAAATATTAATCTATACAAATAAGTTGTAACTAAAAGATATAGTTGAACTCCATCATAGCATCCCCATTATTACGTAAATAAAGTTGTCTTTTGATTAATGAGCAAGTTGGATTAATTTTTTAACAGGTATTCCTGTATTATGGTGCATCTTATGCTGAGCTAGGATGTTGCATCCTTTAGGTGGTATTAGAGCATTAATTAGGGACCATAACCTTTAGGCATGTATGAGATGTGTAGGGTAGTTAGGTAATAAAGAGTTATAACTTAGTAAAACAAGTATAGTAATTATCAATAGAATTTTATATGATGTTTATTTAGAAAGATGATTCATAGGGGGATGTAGAAGATCACCAATGAATTGGGTACCTAAGGAGCAAAGAGAGGAACCACCACAATAGCCTTAAATTGACCTTGAGCAGCTACGACATACGATGTAATTGGCACAACAGTTTATAGCCACATTAGCAGGATTTGGTAGAGGTGGAGATAAGTTAGTCCAAGTGTAGCGAATAGTGAAACCATTTGATGGAAAGAACACTAATCCTTTAGTGGATTGATTCATTGGAGAAAGCCTTTGAAGTTCATGAGGTTGAAGAAAATAGGAAAGTTGGGATAGTTGCTATTCTATTGGACGGAGGTGTAAATAATTGGTGGTAGTGAAAGAGATAGAATTTACCAGAGTCTATTAGTTGGTTTGCATTTAGAGATGCTTTTTTAGAGCACTATTTTCTTAAGTATATAAGGGAATAAAGGTGTAAAGAATACTATAAGCTAAAGTAGCAGGGCAAGACAATTCAGGAATATGAGGGAATTCAATAGGTTATTGAAGTTTGCTCTTAAAGTTGTACAAAACAATGAGGTTTCTAAAGTCAATCAATTGAAGGTCGAGCTTGATCTTTATTACAAGGTAGAGCTAAAAAGGAGTAAGATACAAAGAAATATTGATGTTGTCAATGAAACTCATTTGATCAAATAAGCTCATAATCTTCGATGGGTAGCAGATGAGAATGAGAATAAGAAAAGGAAGTTGGATGTTGTTTCTAGTAGCAAAAGTAATCTAGGTAAAGGAAATAAGTTCATTCAATCTGCAAAGAGAAACAAAAGGCTTCTACTAAAAGCACAACCTTGTTGGAAGTGTAATGGTAAGCATCGAGCTTAGGAATGCCTAGAATTAAGGGGGATGTGTTATAGGTGTGATGAAATTGGACATTTGGCCAAGTAGTGTGAAAACCCTAATCCAAGAGGTATATATTGTTATCAATGCCATCAGTGAGGGCATATTACTCAACAATGTGTAGGATAGCAACAAGAAGGACCAGCTCAGCTACAAAACTAAACTAATAGACCAAGATTGGGTAATAAGAATAATTGACTTATAAGGGAAGAACCCAGGCCTAGGGAGCAAGGTAAGGTGTACGCTATTCAACAAGATGAAGTTAGTGAAGATAAGGTTGTAGTAGGTATGACCCTTTAAATGTAATAACTTAGAGTATCTATGTAATTGGTAACTGATAGTTGATAAATAAGAAATACTTGAAAGTAGTAATATAGTTATCATAAATTGTTTTAGGACTGGTAGTGTAGGAGATAATTATGCCCACACTTTGTTTGATATTAGGGTGACTCACTCATATGCTTCAAAAGAATACATTGATAGAAATAAACTTTCTATAGAAACATTAGAATTAATAGTTATAACCTCTCTTGAAGGAGAACAAGCGGTGCAACATAAATTAAAGGATGGGGAATATGAATCTAGATACTCATGAGATGATTGTAGAGTTGGTTTTATTATACTAGAGGTAAGCATGGAGTAAATGTTGATTGTAAGGAAAGAACAGTAGCATTTAAGTAGCTTGATGAAAATGGAATCCTAGAAGACTCATAGAAACTTAAGTACTGAGAAAAGTTGCCAGAAGAAAAGGAACCTAAAGAGGAGGAGTTGAAAGTAGACATTTAAGTGGATCTTGAGGAGGATATGCATGTTGTAGTTTGGCAGGCTAAAGTTGTTATTGGAATAAATAGAATGGCAAGAAGTGATGAAGATGGATAATCAAGAGTAAGTTAATAGAATAAATTAGAACTTTTATTAGAGTTGTAGTTAGAGCCTGATTCAAAGGCTGATCTTTTATAGAATGAAGTTGTGATTCATAAGGCAATAGATAATTATGAGATTAAGGAGTCAAATGACAATAAAGTGTATGAAGTTAATAGGAAGTATAATGGTAAGCATTATGAGAGCATATCTTTCATGTATCCTTTGGCACATGTGATAAGCAAGAAGAGTATAACGAATCTATGACTTACATAACTCTTTTGTTTAGACTCATGTCTGTTACGACTCTTATGTCTTTCATGACAAAGTTTCCTATCCTTGTGAGTCCTATTGTGTCAATGATTAGCTAGAAAAGTGTTTAGTGTCTTTGTGACTCTTATTCGGTAAGTACCGTATCAATTTATGTTAGATCTAGTTGAGTCCACTTAGTCTAAGTCATTTTTTTTTTATCTCCTTAGTGTACAAGTTAGTGGAAAGTTTAGATTGCTAAACTCATTCTTGCTTATAAATGTATTAACTATAGGAAGTACCCAAGATATTAGCTGTGACCATTAAGTAGTGACTGCGATATAAGACCTGTAGACGTAACGAAATTGAATTTGTTATGTTCATCTTAAGTGGAGATTAGGATTTAGACCATGCATAGATGATAGGGATGAGGTGAAAAGATATGATGACAAGCTATAGGATAGACAATGAATTAATGGAAGGAATTACTATAAGCTTTATAGGATTAACTAATATGAGAGTCTAAACTAACTAAAGGAATTAAATGAGGATTGAGTGAAAGTACTAATTTGGATGGTGATAAAGGAGGATATTAGAGCTTTAAGTTATCGGGCATAGGATGAATATACTAAATGGTGAGATGGGATAGAACCGTTGTAGCTTAACAAAGTGTAGCTAATAAAAGAATTTGATCCTAGACTGTATATGTACTTATATTTATCAATATAGGATATTCTTCAAAATCTATGACTAACTTGAGAAACCCCGACTTGAATGATATTATAAGTCCATGTAATTTATAGTTATTACATAAAGGTACATATTTCAAATGCTAAAATGTGTAAGTGAATATATAGATAAATGTTCACTTTTTAAAAGAGGAATTTATGTAGATTTAGTTAAATGTTTAAAACTTAGGTAGCATTAGATACTTATAAACAAAATTTTCAAGAATTACAAAATAGACACTAATGGTCAAATAGAGACTTAGCTATCTTATTTTCACTACACCATTGGACAAAATCTCAATCGGAATGGTGCTGTGAATCGAACTTTGTTACCCCTATCATATCCTAGGTCAAACACAATATTATATGTTTACCAAAAATATAAATCCACCATTTCTATTTAAAAATGAATTCTTAGATAGATGTTTAAAATATGAAGCTTTGAAATAAAATCAAGATATTTTTATTACTAGACAATGGACATCTTATTTAGACCACCATAAAGAAGTTTCAAGGATGAAACTTTTTGAATGGGGGAAGAATATAATACCCCACAATCTTGATTTGCTAACATTTGAGTAGTTCATATCCATTATAGAGAAATATGTACTTATATATTAAGTCAAAGATATAAAATGGTCTATACTAGTTTTATCAGTGACATGGGATACTACATAAAAGTAATTTATATTCATTTAACTCTTAATAGGATTATATTGGTGTATGGAATCATTTGGAAATAACACTTAGTTGGGTAGATATCTCTTCTTCATTAAATCGATTAGAAGCATCCATAGATGTCGGAGTGTCTAAATTACACCGAGACTGGATGTGCAATTATATAAATTAATAAGAAATTAATTGAAAAATTTTAATGCTTAAGACACATTTTAAAAATTATGATTTATAATAATGTTCTTGGAATTATGTTAAAGCCTCATAAGTAGGTAGTAAAAATTAAAAAAGAAAATTGTATAGCTTTAATATATCAAATTAAGTTCATCTATGTGTAATTTGCTTTTAAGTATTAAGTTTATCGAGTCTAATCACTAAATATAAAGTTTCGTAATTTTAGATATTGCTTATTATAAATCTTTTGAAATCAACTATGTAATCTTAATAATTAATATTAATGAGTAAAATTATATATAAGATATATACGAATATGTCTTAAATAATTAATGAAACTTATTCATATATATCACATATTAAAGAAAGGCATATTTAGAGCCTTATCTTGGAATGTAAAACCAATGAAAAATTAATTCTAAATAAGACAAAATGGCAATATAAGTCCCTTAAAAGTTATATGGAATAATCTTATAAAGTCAAATTTCAAAAATACGTTAAGATACAACCAATATAAATTATAAAATAAAGTTTATAAAGTTAAATTTTAATTAGTTTAGAAATAGAAATTTAAGATTAGGTGTATAATATAATATTCTACTATTTTTTAAGTACATTATGAAATTTTATAAATAATAAATCATGATAAAATTTCACTCAAAATATCACTTAAAATTAGACCAATAAAATAAATTAAATAATCAAACCACCTGAACTAAAGTTAAGTGGTGGAAATTCTATAGCCTATAAATATAGCCATGCATCATGCCATAAGAGGGGATCAAAAGAGAAAGAGAGAGAGAGAGAGAGAGAGGAAAGGAAAGGAAGAAAGAAAAGGAAAAAAAAAAAAAAGAAAGGAAGAGGAAAAGAAAAAAGATAAGAAGAAGAAGAAAAAAAGGATTAGAAGGTATAATTTTTTCGATATCCAATATTTTCAAGTAACCTCATTTTCATAATTATAGGTGTTATCTTATAATTGTCTTGTAAATTGATATGTAGTAGTTTAATAGGTAATGTATTTGTAATCTCATTATTTTCCTAAATGGAGTATTTTATTCATACAATTTTATAAAATTCTATTTCTTTTTTCAAGTTTTCAACTCAGAATATTGATAGTTCCATATTTATTGTTCCCATTGAATAACCTATAAAGGAGCTAATTAAATATATATATTTGTATGAATCATACACACATACACAGATAAGTCATGCATTCAAAATAGTGTCTAATTAATCTTACTATTGGTACATGTGACATAATATGATAATTTCACATATAAGATAAATTACATATTGTACAATACTTTAAACATAATTAGTGTTATTTGAAAAATATACACACATGCTATTGACATATATTACTTATTGAAATGATACTTTCACTAATAGCATTATATTATATTATATTATTATATTACAATTATATAATAATAATAATAATAAGGGTTTCACGATAAGTAATATAGAAAGGATGGTACATACTCAACATGTATATATGTAATAGAATAATATAGATATTTAATAAAGTTTTTTGTTAGCTATATAGTCGACTTAGTTAACTTAATGACCTTAAGGTAAAAATATCATAGTCACCTAAAGGAATATTTTAACATCTTATTTATCCTTAATTTTACTCTATCTTATCCAAGATTAATGGGCCAAATAAGTGAACCCATTAGAAACTTTTAGGGATATTTGGCTAGGAGAAAAGGTATGTAGATTTAATCCATGCTTGGAATAGATATATAAATACCTATAACACTGTATGCTGTTTGATGCTATGTTGTTTGAATATGGTTATAGCTTGGTTGAATTATTATGCTGCCTTAGTAGATGATGATGTGATGTGATGTGATGTGGTGATTTTGAATGATGATCACTATATCTTAGTTAAACTATTATGTTGCTATGTTGAATATTGGTGTGGCATTTATGAATGAATGTACTAACTTAAAGAGTTAAGTGATTATTAACCCAATATTTTGTATGTTCACGTAAGTGAATCCTAAGTAAAATATTAGGTTTCCATTAAGGTGAGATCGAAAACTATACTTAGATAACTTGGTTAAGTAAAACTAAATACTGGTTATGTTGAATGATATACTTGAGTTGTCATTATATAGCATGACATGGCATAGCACAAAAGAGAGCTATGGGTTAGAATTTTCAAAATGAGACTTTCAAGTGATCGAAGATAACCATGGCTTTATGAACTTAGTTTTAGAAACATATAGATTCTCATTACCCAAGTAATCTAACTACTCTTTATAGTTTGATTTGGTAGACTATACATTATAGTCTAATTTAGTAAAATAGAATAGGGGATCATACTCCTAGGCAACTCCTTATTGCCTCTAGGTTTCTGGACTTTGTAGCTACATACTTAGCTATGTTGACTAATAAGATGAGTATATTAGAAAGGTAAAGGAGATTGATATCGATGCATACTACATACATGAGCATAGCATATTGCGTTATTAGTAATAGATTCCCGATTAGGCTAATGTATATATGAAGTTGAACCTAGTAGTTAAGATTGAAATGCTTAGGTTATGATATTGTCAATATTGTATTGTTTTTTATTCACTCTCACTCAACTTTAGTAGTTAAAGGGATAAAATGTTTTATCTTTCGGTTAACAGGATCTCAAAGGGCCTAACACCAAGGAAGATGTATTCTAAGAGCATTAGTCGGAGTTAACAACTTTTGGGATGGAACTTATACTAAGTTAGAAGTTCTATTATTTTGAAGATGAAAAAAAAAAAAAAAATGGTTCATGTTTTGATGTAAGTAGTAATATGTACAAATAAGTTGTAACCAAAAGATCCAGCTGAACTCCATTATAGTATCCTCATTATTACATAAATAAAGTTGTCTTTTGATAAATGAGCAAGTTGAATTAAGTTTTTAACATGTATTTTTATATGATGGTGCATCCTATGCTAAGGTGGGATGTGATATCCTCAAAGGGTGATTTTCCTATCAAACTATGGAAGGAGCGATTGTAGGCAAATTCAACAACCGGTAAACATAGATCCTAATTACAAAAGTTCTTTCCATTAGTAGCTCGGAGTAGATTTTCAACTATTCTGTTCACAACTTTGGTCTAGTCATTTGTTTAAGGATGACAAGAAGTACTAAACATCAACTTGATGCTAAACTTCTTCCATAAGGTTCGCTAAAAGAAGCTCATGAACTTTGTATCTCGATCTAATACAGTGGTTCCTAGAACTTCATAGAGCCATGCAATCTCCCATAAAAAGGGGTTAGCAACATGTAAAGCATCGTTGGTTTTATGGTAAGGGATGGCATGGTTCATTTTGTTGAATTGATCAACCACCATCATGATGGAGTCATGATTCCAAGTTGTTTGGGGTAATCCAAGCATGAAATCTACGCTTAGGTCGGTCTAAAGCCTCTTACGTATAGGTAAAGGTATGCACTCCCCATATGGTTCTTTCGGAACTTTTGCATGCTTACATAGCTCACACTTTTTGAGAACCTTGTGAATATCCTTCATCATCCTAAGCCAATAGAAATGCTCTTTCAATAGCTCATGCATCCTCTTTTCCTTAAAATGATTAGATAAGGCTTCGGCATAAGCTTCTTGAACTAGTAATTCTCTAGTCAAGTTATTTAGGACATACATACATTCAGCCTTCATAAAAAATCCTTGGTTCAAATAGAAACCCATCTACTACTCCTCCATAGTTACATTTGACCACTATGGGCCTAAAGTAAGGATCTTGCTCATATCGATCAGGAAAGGTGCCAAATCCTAGTACTCATGCTTGTAGGGTCGTAACAAGTACATGCCGATGTGAAAAGGCATTGGCTACATTGTTAGAACTCCCTTTCTTTTACTTGATTACAATGTAAAAAGTTTCTAAGAACTCTACCCACTTGGCATGGTGTTAGGAGAGCTTTTGTTGACCTCATAAGTCTTTGAAGGACTCATGGTCCATGTAGATAATGAATTTACAAGGTAGCAGGTAGTACTGGTAGTTTTGAAGAGCTCAAATAAGGGCAAAGAACTCTTTGTCTTACACTAAATAAGTTAAAGTAGCACCATTGAGGTTCTTGCTAAAGTACGTGACAATAGCCTTGCATGAGACTTACACCAATGCCAACTCTTGAGGCATTATACTCCAATTCAAATACCTTATCAAAATTTGGTAATGCGAATATAAGGGTAGACGTTAGCTTAGACTCTATCTCCTTAAAGCTCTTTTAAGCCTTATCCAACCACTTAAACTTTGAATTCTTCTTGGTCAACTTTGTTAAAGTTGAGGCCATGTAACTAAAGTTTTGGATAAATCATCTATAAAATGAAGCTAGGTGCACTTGTCACGGGCGGAATTCCTCTCAACGCTCCTATATGGCACTTAGCGTTCCTAACTACACTAAAAAAGGCTAAGTTCAGCTTGAAAACTACACATATAAGTTTAGAGAGAGAAAGTAGAGAGAGACTAATTATCAGCTCAATTCGATTCAATGTCTAGATGATTACAAATGAGGAGAGACCCCCTATATATACAAATGGCCTCTTACAATGGATGGCCGAGGTTTATTCAATCTAATGATTACAACTGAATCTTACCTACCTACCTTACCTACCCTACTTACTCTACCTATTATTATACATTGAATCTAGACATCGATGAAACCTTCTTAAAACCTTCCAACTTATAGAATCTTCCTTAAGTCTAGGCCTAGGCCTTTCTCTCCTGATAGGCCATGGGAACCTTTTACATATGTCTTTTTTGTCTTGTGTCCCATACTCCAAGTCATGTTGAGCGTATCCTAAGGGCCTTAGAAAATTAGTCTGTGACATTCTTCCCCACTTAATCCAATGACATCCTCGTCATGGCTTCCTTCTTGAATTTTGATTCACTCAATACCTTGACCTTGGTTCTCTATATGTGCCCATATTATGGGAAGCTTCTCACATCTACTATACAGTTAAGTGTAAGCTAATCCAATATAGCTTGAACTTTCTCATAATCAACTGGGATACCTCCATTAAACATAACATATTTGATGAACATGACCTCACTTTGACAGAACACACATTTCTTCAAGTTACCAAACAAATATTCAACTTGGAAGATTTTAAACATAGCTCTCAAGTGATCAACATGAGACGAGAGGTCAACACTATATACCAAAATATCATCAAAATTTACCAAATGCACTTACCAATTATTATCTCAAGACATGATTCATGAGTTGCATAAAAGTGCTTGATGCATTAGTCAGTTTGAAAGGCATTACCAACCACTTAAAGAAACCATCCTTTGTTTTGAAAGCTATCTTCCAGTCATCTCTAGGTCTCATCCTTATCTAGTGGTAGCTACTCTTCAAATGTACTTTCAAAATGAGACGTGCACCATGTAGTTCGTCCAATACGTCAGCCAATCGAGGTATTGGATACTTGTACTTGATGGTGATCTTATTGATAACTCGACTATCAATGCACATCTTCAAAGAGCTATTCTTCTTTGATACTAGAATGGTAGATGCAACATAAAGGCTCATGCTTTCTCTAACATACCCTCTATTAACCAACTCATCAACTTACTTCTTAAGCTTGATTGCCTACTCAGGAATAAGCCTATAAGCAAGTCGAATTGGGAAAGCTACTCTAAGTTGGTGGTTGATACAATGTTTGACACCTCTAAGTGGGGATAATCATATTGGTAACTCATCGGGAAATATATGTGCATATTCTTAGAGTAAGGTCTACACATAGGTTAATAGAGCTCCATCCTCCTTTAGCTTGATTAGCCTTCTGACCAATAGGAGGATGCACTCTTCTGTCTTAACTTCCTTAAAGAATAAAGCTTGAGAAATCACCAAGGACTTCAAGATCTTAACTTAGGATTCATGAACTTCTTTAGGGCTCATGAGGGTTAGCATTACTTTCTTGCTATCCTTCTAAAATATGTAAGTGTTTCTATATCCATTGTAGAGTACTCTTAAGTCAAATAACCAAGGTCAGTTAAGAAGTATATGTAAGGCATACATTGGTAGGATGTTGTACAGTACCTTGTCCTTATATCTATCCTTAATAGAGATCGATAATTTTGCTTGCTCGAAAACTGGAAGTCTACCCTTCTCATCAAGCCAGTAGATCTTATAAGGTCGAGGGTGAGAATAAGTCGGTAACTGCAAGGCCTTCACCACTCCTTATGCGACCAAATTAGTATAACTTCCTCCATCCATATTAAGTTACACATATTGCATTTAATGCAGCAGTTAGTATGGAAGAGATTTTCTCTTTACTGATTTTTATCAATAGCAAGGGCATTGAGAGTTCTCCAAACAACCATATAGTATTCCCTAAATTTAAGTTAGGTCAAGGCATCAAGGACTCTCGAAACTCCTCCAACAAATGCCCAACATCTCTCTCCTATTCTCCTTCACTTGTACTCTCTACCTCAATCTATGGGGTCTCACTCTTTATGGTCATCATACGTTGGTTCAAACACTAGTTACCAACATGTCCAAAGCTAAGACATTTGAAACATTTAATCTCACTAGTCTTTGATCCTGAGCTCTAACCATAGTCCTTCCTAACCTTAAGCACCTCAGCCTTAGCTTTACCTTGGCCATCATCGAGTTTGCTTGGAGCTTGGCTATGTTAGTCTACCTTGGAACTATTAAGAGCTTGGCTATATCCAGGTCAACTCAAAATACCAAGTCGGGTAAGTTAAGCTCAATTGAGTTGGGTTCGGTTCTTTTGCTCTACTTACTAGGCAATTTGTATTGTCTCATTTAAAGTCCTTATCCCCTATACTTCTACTACTTTCCTAATGTCAAGTCGCAAACTAGATATGAATCTTGTGCAAGTTTACACTTCTAGCTCATTAACACCACATTGAATAATCAATAACTAAAATTCACAAATATACTCATCTACAAATCGATTGCTTGCTTGAGCTCTTGAAGACATTGGAAAGTATCCTATTCATAGTGCTAAGGGAAAAATCTATTCCTCAAGACTCGCTTCATCTCGTTACTAGTTTGGAGACGTCGTGCTTGTTGATCCATGGTTTATAATTTCTTTCACCACATTGCTACATATCCAGAAAACTCTAAATCATCAACTTAAATTTGGACAGCATCCTCATAGTCATAGAAGTCAAAATTTTTCTCTACCTTCTCTTCTTAGTCTAGATATTCTTTTGCACTTCCTGTTCTAAAGAAGCTCGAAACCTACACTTTAATGTTTTTAATCCCTTGAGGAGGTTGAAGCTCATGCTTATCATACTCAAGAAACTACTCCTCTTTCTCATCTTCTTTAACTTCTTCCAAATCAAGTCTTCATCATATGAGTCCCTTAACTTAGTAAGGTTGAGTCGGTGGTGCATTCATAGCATTAGGAACTCAGATTTCCATGTTTTGAGCTTTACTAGTTATGCCCATTGATTTAAGAATACATCCAATTATTAAAGGCTCTTACTAATATGAGTGAGATCTACCTCCTAAACATTGAAAAGGGCATCCTTAGTATCTTTAATGACTTATTGAAGCTATATAAGAATGAAATAGATTGAACCATGAAGGACAACAATAGGAGGTATCTCAAGTTATCTGATTTGTTGGGTTGGTTCATGGGAAAGTCTAGATTCTAAGAGAAGTGTAATGTCCTTCATAGGGGCTACTAGGGATGATAATGCAACTGTTGCCATGTGTATATTCTAGTAGTATTTAAGACTATTTGTAGCCCAGTTTAATATCCACTTTCGAGTTACAAAGATAGTAGCCCAGTTTCTAGAAGGCAAATCCTATGTCCTAAGCCTCTTAGCTGAGCATATTAGATCGTTAAACCACCTTAAGACCAAAAGACATGAAGATATGAAGACTTCCTTAAGCCTACTTATGATATGGTCTACCAACTATATGACGATCAACCAACTCAAGTTCCATGAGGTCGAGTTTGCTATGAAAATTAACATAATCCCAACCTTTATGAGGGTTGAGTTCTTAGAAGCTCCTACTTACTATTGGTTTGAGATCCTTCAAAATTTCAGTGTTGAAGACTTAGCATGGATTGGTAGATGATATGCTGCCAAAGAGATCATAAGGGGTTGTAAAAACTATAAGGCAATCCCACTTATTAAGATGAATTGGTGCATAGGCTATTATTCAACTATTGTAATCCAATGAGTTGGGCCTATTCAAATTATAGTCTATAAGCCTTTATTAGAGAAGGTAAATAGATGAAATAGTATACTACCTACTCAACATTAGGACTATGTGAGGTGAACGAGTTATGGTCCTAACACTCTAGCTAGAAGAATTAGTAAGGAATGCCAGTAAGTATTAAGCAATGAAAGATTATGTCTACCAATACCTCAAGGAAGTAAGCCAGAAATAGTTTAATGCCCTTAACATGCTGCAGCCAACTCTAAAGGATCTTATACATGAAAAAAAAACCTACATGAAGCAAGTCTAGGCCCGAGTGGAAGTTGCCTATGAAGATACAAACAGGTTATGAAGAGTTTGGAAGGCTCTATGCAAGGTAGCAAAGCGACTGGCTAAGTCATTAAAGGATCAGTAGACAAGAGCCTATGAGAGGATCTAGGAGTTAGAGGCACTAGTAGAGCCCAGCCCATCCAAGAAGAAGAGAAGCAATGAAGCAAGATCTAGCCAGCTAGCTAAGAGAAAATATAGCAAATAGGATTCTTAGCTTAGAAATTTTGTTTTGGTTTTAGGAATAAAGAGTTGTAATCAAAGTCCATAATTTGCAGTCTTAACAAAAGTAATATTTTTGCTACATTATGGATTACCTACTGTCGAGCCTGATTTTTCGGTTTCTTATTTAAAATTGAATTCTCCATTTCTGATTAATACTAAACCTTAACCCATTTAATACAAATCCTCGACTAAAGAAATTGGAAAATTCCATTTTTTTATTTAGAAAAATTTTTGGAGTCACCACCCGACCAAAGTCAGGAAAAAGGAAGAAAACCGTAATCAATTGGGTGGAGATTTAGTTACTAGTCTTTGATTTCAATTTTAATGAAGAACTAGAGGGCTAACCTATTAAACCCTAACGAGTACCACTATCTATTTACTAAAATTAGGATTATTCTTCTAATTATAATATTAATAAATAAATAAATAATTAAAAGGAAAAGAACCTAAGTATCTACATATTTTATTATCACCCCGAAGGTGCCTACATACTCGCTAGCCGAGATTAGACGATCATAGTTCTTTCAAAAAATCTTTAATGTGTTGATTTATTTTGATTTTGAAAACTACTTGAGTTTACGTTTTTAATTTATTCGATTTATTTAAAAAAAAATCTAAAGAGTTCTAACACGTGAGTGATCAAAAGACTCTATAAGATATTATAATCTTTTTGTAAAAAGTTTCTTTTTTCTTAATTTTTATTTCTATAAAAAATAATTTTCTATATGATGATTTCTAAGAAAAAAAAATCCTAAGCTAATATATTCACACCTATATTTCTACTATTAATAACTATCCATCTAAATAAATTAATTATACTATATACTTCACATATAAAATTACCAAAAAAAAAAACTCCTAGAACTAATATATTCATATTCATATACACTATATTAAATAACTAAAGGTCTAAATAATAACAATATAATAATACTAAACAATTAATTAAATAATAGTAAAACAAAATTAAAAAAAACTAGAGAGAAACATACCTGTACCTCCTAATTGAGTAATGAAGGATAGTGGCTGGTATTGTGGATGTGTAATTGTAGCGGTAGATAGATAATGGGTTGTCGGCATGTATGTAGATGAGGATTGAAGTTTGCTATGCAGACATGCAGTTGTGGTCAAGCACGTACTGTAGTGGACGTGTGGACTAATCGAAGTTACGATACAGCAAAGTTGGACAGTGTTCGGACGTGCTGTCGTTGGGCTTAATAGTTAAGTCCGCTGTAAAGTTGAATGTGCAGTACAGTGTTCGATGGATAGTAGTGCAGCGATGGATCAGGAAACGTACTGGCGTGTGTGCAATGTGTGGGATAGTGGTGTATGCTTCAGTGATGGTGTTATGTACGTGCTTGGACGGAGATTGATCCGTGCGTAGGAGTTCAATTTTGGATGACAGCAACATCGAGTCACTGTAGTGGTGTGTAGTACGATTTGTGGAGTGGAATCAGGTGTGTGCGATTGAATCATATGGTGAAGCTTGGAGCTAAGTTATAAACAGCAGCAGCAAGGATGGAGTAGCGATGAACAGATGTGCTGCAGCATTGCGAATGAGGATTAACACTGGAGCGTTCCGCTGTTGAACGTATTGGAATTCTGTTGTGGAGTGTTGTGGGTGTTGTCATCGGTGACCTGTAGCTGATCGATGGGGATAAGGGATGGTTTGGTATCGGGTATTGGGTGAGATTAAGAGAGAATGGGTAGCTACTGTTCACTGTTGTTGCTTTGGATATCGGTCTTGAATGGGTTGGGGGTGTTTGACAGTGAAGACGGTGGATGATGTCTAAAAGGGGATGAGTGGGATGTGTCGTATAGGTTATATTAAAGACTGAATTCGTACAGTAGGGTCTAATGTGCTTGCGGTTCTGTCATGGAGTGTACAACAGCCTTCTTCAAACGTGAATGTGTATGTATTTATAAACCCAAATCATTTCGTATCGAATCGTATTTATTGTATTTGATTTGATAATAATTAAACTAAATCTAAATTAATTCAAATCCGATTTAATAAAATCAAACTAGATTCAAATGATTTTAATTAAATATGAATCTCGTTTATTCATCTCGCTTTTCGTAAAAGATAGAAAAATAAAAGACATAGGTGCCTAGTGAGACTCAAACCTAAGACCTCAAATTATTCTAATCCAATACTTCAATGCTTATCCATTAGGCCGTTGGCCTGTGTCTTGATTTTTAGTACAATTGAATTGCACTTAAAGCATGTGTCTGCCTAAAATAATTTTTTAAACTAAGCTAAACTAAAATGATTGACTCTAAAATAATTTACTTCCTAAAAAAAATCTAAAAAATCCTTTTAATTTTTCTTTTTCTCATCATTTTTTTTTATTTTCATCATTTGTCAATTTTTATTATTTTTATCTTTTATTAAAAAATTTTATTTTTATTATTATTTTATTTTTGAATTAGAACCCTTTTTATAAAACAAAAATTAGGTATTTACAGCTGCCTCTCTTTGTGGTGAAGTTTGAGCAAAACTTTACCACAAAGACAAAATAGACACCGTTTTTGCCTCAGGACGACTCTATTCTAAGAAGCGTTAAGACACTTGACAATGATTAGTTTGAAATGAAGAATAATGATGGTAATGCCCTTGTGGGTTGGCAAAAATCCTTAAAAAGAATAATGAGAACTTGGTCATACCCTAATGAGCTAACTAATCAAGGTGGTCAAAGCGCCCTTTGAGTTGGGTAAGATCTGAAGAATGAAGAAACTTAGCCTTGCCCTAATGAGCTGAGTAACCAAGGCAGTCAAAGTGCCCTTTAAGCTGATTAAGACCTGAAGAATGAAGAAACTTGGTTGTGCCTTAATGAGCTAACTAACCAAGGTAGTCAAAGCACCCTTTGAGCTAAGTAAGACTTGAAGAATGAAAAATTGGTCGTGCCCTACTGAGCTTACTAACTAAGGCAGTCAAAGCGACTTTTGAGTTGCCTAAGACCTAAAAATGAGGAAAACTTGATCGTGCCCTGATGAGCTGACTAACCAAGGCAGTAAAAGCGCCCTTTGAGCTGGCTAAGACCAAAAGATAATGAAACTTGGTCATGTCCTAATAAGCTGACTAACCAAGGTAGTCAAAGCGCCCTTTGAGCTGGCTAAGACCTAAAACATGAGGAAACTTGGTCTTGCCTTGATGAGCTGACTAACCAAGGCGGTCAAAGAACCCATTGAGCTGGCTAAGACCTAAAAATATGAAAATTTGGTTGTGCCCTACTGAGCTTACTAACTAAGGCAGTCAAAGCGTCCTTTGAGCTAGTTAAGGCTTAAAGATAAAGAAACTTGGTCGTACCCTAATGAGATGACTAACTAAGGTGGTCAAAGCGCCCTTTGAGTTGGTTAAGACCTAAAGATAATAAAACTTGGTCGTACCCTAATGAGCTGACTATCCAAGGCGGTCAAAGCGCCCTTTGAGCTAGCTAAGACCTAAAACATGAGGAAACTTGGTTATTTCTTGATGAGTTGACTAACCAAGGTGGTCAAAGTGCCCTTTGAGCTGGCTAAGACCTAAAGATAAAGAAATTTGGTCGTACCCTAATGAGCTGACTAACCAAGGCGGTCAAAGCGTCTTGTAAGTTGGCTAAGACCTAAAGATGAATGAACTTAAATTGGGATAGCACTTCCTAAGCTTGCTAAATCCCTAAAAGATTATGAGTTGGGTGACATTCTGTGAGTCGGGTGACTGGGAGTCTAAGGAACTCTGGATTGGGACCATGCTCTATGAGCTGGCTGACTTGCTAAGAAATTGTTTTTGGAAAACAAGTTGTCATCCTTAGGGGGAAACTAATTGCCGATGCAATGTTTTATCAGTCTTAGAACCACTTACCTGGTTTCAATGATAGCTCCCAAGTAGTCCAATGTCTTATTGAGCAGTCTGATTAGAATTAACGATTCTGACCCTTATCATTGCCTTGTCTTGTTCTTGCTCTTCTTCTTCTTTCTTCTTCCGTCTCTTTCTAACCCCTTTTTCGTCTTTTTTTTTTTCTTTTTTCTTTTTATTTTTTTCCTTTTCTCTTTTTCTCTTTCTTTTTTTTTTCTTTATGTGAAATCAACTTAAGCCTGAAATGAATGTAAAACATATTCATTTCTCAAACAAAGATGTCCTGTGTTGAATTTTCGGTCCAACCATCAGCTTTTCATGTAAACATCTGTTCTCAAGCAAGTTTCTACTTATGTGCCATACGTTACTCTTTCTGAACATGGCCCTATCTTGAAAAATAGTAAACAAGTCTCCCTTAAGGGGGTTAACCACAATAAAGTATTAAAAGAATTTTCATCAATAGGCATCGCTTCAAGTTAAGTGTTTATTTTTCTTATACTTCTTATGTGTAAGGTTTACTTAGGTAGAGGATAGAGCGAGAAATGAGGTCTTTTAGTGGAACGAGAAAGGGGATAAGGATATTATCTAATGTTAGTGATTACTAGGAATACCAACTTTGCATGTAGAAAATGAAAACGAAACCACAGTAATAGTAAGATTATTTGCATTTCATAATCCGAACAAAATTTTCATTGATGTTCAAGGATAGTACATCTTCAATGTGTCAGTGTTTATTGGGTCCTTCAAGTCCAGACCATCCATTTGAGACAAGATAACAACTCCTCCAAGCAATACTTTCTTCATAATGTAAGGCCCCTTATAGTTTGGAGCAAACTACCCTCTCGAATCAGTTGTGTTAGGCAAAGTCTTCCTCAGCACCATATCTCCTTGCTCAAAACTTTGGGGTCGTACTTTTTTGTTAAAAGCCCTGGCCATTCGTTGTTGATGGCAAATGTTGTGGCATAAAGCTACCAGCCTCTTTTCAACAATTAGATTCAACTGCTCAATACAGTTCTTTATCCAATCAGCCTCATCTAACCGAGTTTCCAACAATGTTTTGAGAGATGAGATCTCAACCTCTATTGGTAGTACAGCCTCCATTCCATATACCAACGAGTAGGGGGTTACCCCTATTGATGTTCTGATAGAAGTTCGATAGGCCATGAGTGCAAATGGTAACATCTCATGCCAATCTCGATACGCAATGGCCATCTTCTCAATAATTCTTTTAATGTTCTTATTGGCCGCTTCTACGACTCCATTCATTTGGGGTCGATAAGGAGTAGAATTTCTATGAATGATCCTAAAGTGTCGGCATAACTCTGACATCAATTTATTATTTAGCTTCATGCCATTGTCAGTAATAATTGTTTCTAGCGTACCATACTAAGCTAGTATGTCTCTCCTGATGAACTTGACCACTACTCCCTTTGTCACACTAGAGTAGGATGAGGCTTCAACTTACTTAGTGAAATAATCAATAGCTACCAATATAAATCAGTGCCCGTTAGATGCCTTTGGAGTGATCGGGCCAATGATATCTATTCCACACATCGGAAAAGGCCATGGTGCTGATAGTGTATACAATTCTTAAGGTGGAGCATTTATCTTGTTCGCATAGATCCAATACAAATGGCAGTGTCTAACATGTCCGACACAATCTGCTTCTACAGTTAACTAGTAATATCCCATCCTGATGATTTTCTTGGCAAGCATGTAACCATTCATGTAGGGGCTACATACTCCCTCGTACACTTCTTTCATTAGCATATCTACCTCTTTCCCATCTACACAACGTAAAAGCATACCGTCAAACGATCGTTGGTACAGCATAGAATTGCTTATGAAGTACTGAGCCACCAATCTTCTAATTAATTTGTTATCCTTCTTCTCTGCTTCTTCAAGGTACGTGCTATGTTGTAGAAACGTTTTGATATCATGATACCAAGGCTTTTTGTCACATGAACTTTCCATTGCCAAACAAAAAGTGGGCTTTTCTTCAATTTCAATTTTAAGTGGCTGAATCTCCACTCCTCTTGATATCTGGATCATTGATGCCAAAGTAACAAGAGCATTAGCAAATTGGTTCTGAATCCTTAGTATGTACATGAATGTAATCTTTTCGAACTTGGTTATCAACTTGACCAGGTGTTGGCGGTAAGGTACTAATTTGGGGTCTTTCATCTTATACTCACCCCAAGCTTAGCCTATGATCAACAAGGAATCTCCATATACCTGTAATTCCCGTATCTCCTTAAACAATGCAATTTTGAGTCCCAAAATACATGCCTCGTATTTTGCAATATTATTGGTATGTGGGAAAGCTAGTCTCACAACCATTGGAAATTGTGTACCTTCAGGCAATACTAAAATTGCCCCGACTCCACATCCAGACACATCAGTTGCTCTATCGAAGAACATTTTCCACCCTAAAGATTTTTTTACTACCTCACAATCGGAATCATTTCTTGTTACCAGGATACTTTTATCGAGAAACTCAACCCGTGCTTCTTGAGGGGTATCCTCAAAAGGATTCACCACTAATTGATCTGCCAAAACTTGCCCCTTGACTAAACATTGGCTCATATACTTAATGTCAAATTCTGTCAGCAACATCTACCACTTTGAAACTCTACCAATGAGAGCCGGTTTTTTAGCTAAGTATTTTAAAGGATTGTATTGTGTTATCAACTCAATCTGATAATAAAGTGTATATTATCTGAGCCGATGCATAACCCAGACCAATGCACAACAGGTTCTTTTAGCTTCTAAGTATTTCTGCTCTCCTTTTGTGAACTTCTTGTTTAGATAGTGAACGACTCGCTCTTTCCCTACTTCATCCTTCTAGCCAAGCACGGATCCCATGGATTCAGACATTATGGTCAGGTACAAAAACAATGGCTTTCCAGGTTTAGGAGCTACTAACATTGGAGGTTTCATGAGGTATTCTTTGATTTTCGTGAAAGCTTCTTTGCATTCCTCATTCCAGCTGACCTTAGTGTTCTTCTATAATAGCTTAAAAAGAGGGCGACATTTATCTGTTAACTATGATATGAATTGGGCTATGTAATTTAAACGCCTCAACAATCTTCGTACTTCCTTAAGTGTTTATGTAGGAGGCATGTCAATTATGGCTTTGGCTTTATCAAGATCAACTTTGATACCTCTTTGGTTGACTATGAATCCCAACAATTTTCTTGATGTCACACCAAAGGTACATTTCTCTAGATTCAACTTCAAGTGGTACTTCTTCAGGTTTTCTAAGTGATCTTCCTCCTCTTTAGATTTTGTTATCATATTATCAACATATACTTCTATTTCTTTATGCATCATATCATGAAAAATTGCAACCATGGCCCTCTGATATGTTGCGCTTGCATTCTCAAGTCCAAACAGCATCACCTTGTAGCAAAATGTTCCCCAAGTCGTAATGAAATTTATTTTTGTCTTATCTTCTTTAGACATCCGAATTTGATTATATCCCGAAAAACCATCCATGAAAGACAATAGACGATTTTCGGCCATCTTATCCACTAAGACATCAATGTGAGGCAATGGAAAATTATCTTTAGGTGTTGCTTGGTTGAGATCTCGAAAGTTTACACATACTCTAACTTTCCCATTTTTCTTCATTACTGGAACAATATTAGCTACCTAGTCCGAGTAATCCAACACTTCAATATCTAACTTCCAGTAGTTTCTTCACTTCTTCTTTAATATTCAGCAAGACATCAGGTCAAAATCTCCTCAATTTTTGCTTTTTTAGTTTGGCATCTTCTTATGTGGGTAAACGAAGGACTATGATCGACGGGTCCAACCCAGGCATATCTTCACACGACTAAGCAAACACGTCTTGATATTCGATTAATAATATAATCATTTCTATTTTTTGTTTCTCTTTTAAACTTGCACTAATTTTTAGATTCTTAGGATTTTCTTCGTTCCCCACATTAATTGTCTCAATCGGTTCATCAATAGTGATTCTACCCAGTTCATGTTTTTACCATTCCTCTTGTATATTACTGTGGTCATCAACATCATTCTTGACGACTAACCTAGTAGGGCCGAAAGCGATATCGATATTCTCATTTTCTACCTGCGCGAGGTATTCTTGGTTTTTGCTTGGTTTATTAGATCTGAATGAGAATGCATAAAGAAAAGTGTATGTGAGCAAAAGAGAAGTAAAACGTAACATAGGAAAGAAACGAACTAAGATTTTATTGAATAAATGGAAGTGGATCTCAAATGAGATAAAGGCCTAACTAATTTTGAACGAAGGGTTCAATGATACACTTGAAATGATGACTATTGAAAATAAAAATTCAAAAAATACTATGGGTCACCCCTTTACCCTAGGGAAGACCTGTTGCCATTCGCCGAGATGGAGAACCAGTTATTCAAATGATGTTAGAACTTGTGTAGTGAGCTTATTGATCCTTCTTTGCTAGATTCTTGGGCTTGAATCTCTTCTCGTATGAAGGTCTTAGCTAGCGGTGGAAAGGTCATTCAGGCATGGTATAATCTATTACCTCTTTTGCCCTTTGCTTGTTTCTTTTAGAATTCTTTGGCCGAACTAGGATTGTAGCCAAGGCCGTAGGTGCCAATCTGGCCTTCCTTGAATTCTATTCTTCTATCGTCTTCTCTATTGGGACCGGTAATCATGCTTACTCCTTCAAACATCCTTCAAACATTTGTAATCTTAGCTCTTCTTGTCCCTCACTTCCTATGTAAGGTATAGCTGTCTCTTTGTAGATTTCATAATCTTGATCTCCCAAAATTGTAATCACTTGGCCATTTGAGATAAACTTCAACTTTTGGTGTAAGCTCGAGGGTATGGCCCCTACTGCATGAATCCAAGGTCTTCCTGAGAGTAGATTGAAAGATCTTGGGATGTCTATGACTTGGAGTCGAACAGTAAAGTGCTGAAGGCCAATACTCATAGATAAATCAATTTCCCCTATAATCTCTCTTCTAGAACCATCAAAGGCCCTAACTATTGTGGAAGAAGGCCTAATTGCAGACGTGTCGATGCTCAACAAATCCAAGGTGGCGAGTGGGCAAACGTTCCACGATGATTCGTTGTCAATGAGCAACCTGGTGATAATTATGTCGTTACTCCTTACCATGATAAAGAATGGCTTTGTATGTTTGTTCCCTTCTTCGCCAAATTCTTCAGCTGAAAAAGAAATTTGAACTATTGCGAGGATAGAATTAGTAATTCCCATCTTCTCAGTTGGAATTTCACGAGGGACTTTCACCTCATTTAAAGTATGAAACAAAGCCTCCCTGTATGATTCACATGTGATTAATAAGCTCATCAATGATATTTGTGCAGGAGTCTTATTAAGTTAATCCATGATCTTATATTCACTCGACTTGATCATTTTGGTAAAGGTCAATAGCCTTTCAACGTGTTCGACCACCATCTGATCGTTTGATTCTCCCAATATGACCTTCCTCCCAAGCTCCTCTCTTGGGTGGTAAATCTTTCTTGATTAAGTAATACCCCCTACCAAAGGACCTAGTTTTTCTTGATTTACCAGGTGATAGCTAAATGGCGTAGCCTTGTAATTTTCTGGTGGCAATGGTACATGAAGTGTGTACCTCTTCACTTTTGGAGTCTGGTTACTAGCATAAAACTCAAAAACCTTAGGCTTCTTATTTGAATCAATGACGTTGATGGCACAGTCATAAAAAATCATGCCAATCATCGACCTGTGGTTAGGTAAGGGATTATTGTTAATGTTAGGAACTGAGGCTTCCACAAAATCTAACTGCACTGTCCCTTCATCTATCAAGTCCTGAATCTTATTCCTCAGTCTCCAGCATGCATAAGTTGAATGCCCCACTTGTCCATAGTAATATTCACACTTTACTATGGGGTTAAAGATTCTTAGTCGATATCGATCGTTAGGAAGTTCATACCATATCAAATTATCCCTTCGCAACTTCTTGAAGACTTGACTTAAAGGGACCGATATTTTGGTAAATTGTTTATAAGTCCTGTTAGCTTAAGGCTGATCTCTAAACTGTTGTTGAGTCGAATGAGGATTTGCCTTGAAAGTGACTTAAGCATTTGGTCTGGCATTTGAATTTATCATACCGACCGTAGATTCTTTAGGCTTGCTGCCAGTTAGCCTAGGACCAAATGATGACACTAGTGGTCTTTTATCTACTGGCTCTTGCAGCTTACCGGAAGAGACAGCGCTTTCAATCCTATACCCTGCCGCTACTACTTCAGCAAAACTGGATGAGGCCTGCCTGATGAGATGGGAGAAGTAAGGCCTTTCTAAGGTATTAATGAAAGCTGATGTGAGCTCTTTCTTAGTAGTAGGAATGGAGATTCTTACAGCTAAGGACCTTTATCTTTGAGTGTATTCTTTGAACGATTTGTTATTCTTCTTCCATAAGGCAACTAGGTTCTATGTTGAATTTATATTGTTCATAAAATGCCCTAGCAAGTTTCTCCCATATATTTATCTGGTTCAAATCAACTTGGGCATACCAAGTCAGGGCTGGTCCAATCAGACTATCTTGGAATGTCTGTACCATTAGTAGATCATATTAAACATATTTACCCATCTTCTTGATGTACAACCTAGTGTGGAGCTTGGGGCAACCAGTCCCGTTATACTTTTCAAATTCTAGCACCTTAAACTTCTTAGGGTATGATCCTATGTCATACATAGAAAACTCAGTGATCCCCGCCTATTCAAATCCATCATACCCTATAAGTGCCTTCATCTTCTCAGTTATCTATTGTGTCAATTTCTTTTCCAGCTCTTTTAAGCTATCCATACTAGGCCCCTGGTCAACCGATCTTAGGGTTGCATACGTGTCAAGTTCGAAGGTCGGGTTATCTTTTGAGTAAACTCCTTCTAATTCTAATAGGTCTTTTTGATATTCGTGCTCTACTTCAGGAGCATGTATATTCTTCCCATAATGGGTCTTAGAGCTTTCTTCATTAGTTAGTGTTATGGCTCTTAGCAAAGTAATGCTGTCTACTAGGAAACTCATTTGCTTTGCCATCTTTTCCATAGCCCTTTCTATGGAACGGAACCTCAGCTCGGAGGGATTATTGATCTCAAGGTCTCCGTCATTTCCTTGAGTAGTGGCCATCCTGGTTTGAGAATGTGTTCTAATCAGACTTCTCTGAAAGACTTGATGTTTAGAAGCTATCTTGAAATTTTACTTGATTGTGAAGATCAACTCAACAAAGGGTTAGTACATATTACATTTTTCTAAGAAAGAGTTGTTAATCATATAAATGCAAGATGCATGTCACACAAATGCAATGGAAAATTAAAAATTGGGAAGAAACCTTTGTTGTGGCAAAACCTAATTAACTTTTATTAATTTTTGCAATTGTAAAGCCTTACATCTCCCATTTTGTTTGCAAAAAAAAAAAAAAAAATCTAAAGAAAATATTAAAAAAAACTTAAAATCTAAAATCTAATCTTTTAGTAACTAGTAAGCTTATCCTGCGTCTTTTTCCTCTTTCAAATCTTGGGAGCCTGCTCTTCTTTGCCCTTAGTCCTCTTCAGTTGTGCTTCCAATGTCTTTATCTTCTGATAATATTCCTTGCAACGGTTTTCCAACTCCTGTTATCTTTTACTCATTCTCTTGGGTTTAGCTTCAACTTGAACTTCTCCCTTCTCTTTATTGTCTTCCATATCTTTTAGTTGGTGATAAAGAAATCCTTTGGTTGTCTGGCTCCTAGCTACTATCCCTTTAGTGGTAGGGGTGGTCTTTCTTGTGCACTAAAGACTCGGATGCTCAAGAGCTTGGCTGCTTTATCAGCTACCATCATGCCGAAGTTATGGAAGTCCAATGAGACAGCTTCTAATGATGGTCTAGGGATTATGTCCTCAATGAGTCCATTGGCTAGGATGTATCCGGTGCAGAGGTTGAAGCCGATCAGAGGGACTGCCTTGAAGTCTTCACACCCTTTTACCATTTCCTTGCTTGCAAACCACCTGGGAGTTAACAACAACTCTTCTGCTTTCATACTCTGAAAGTATTGGACCCAGTAACAGCTAGCTATATTTTCTGGTAGCTCAATTCTTTCTTCAAAAGATTTAATGAGATCTAATTGCTGAGTAAACTCAGCCCGATTGAAATCAAGTGGGTAACTTCTCATATGGCTAACAAACCAGACCACCAGTAGGACCATATTAGTCTTCAGATCTCCTCGTTTCTTTTTCTTGAGATGGTTCAATGACCGGATCTGCTCGGCCAAAAGGGCTGGGACATATGATTTCCCTTCAAGGAATTGGGTTACGAGTTTCACAATTCTAAAGTAGACTCGACATCTATCATTAAGGAACAAGATAGTATTGAAGACCACCAATATAAAAGCGTTAACCTAGTACTGGTGTCATCCTTCTAAATTTGCATAGAAAACCTTGCATTTTTCTCTATGCTTCAATTCAGTAAAAAACCAGTCCATGACATCCTCTAATCGAATGGTCCTTCCTTGATTTAGAACCTGGTTTATTTCGGTTTTTCTAATTCCCAACAACTTGCTGAAGATTTTTGGTGCTGTAGCCTCCAAATCTAGGACATAGACATCATTAGTGATTGTAAGAGCCCACAACAATTGGGAGTATTCTTCTAAAGTTGGGGTTAGTTGATGTAGGCCCATGCAAAAACTGGTGGATTCAGGCTCCCATAGGTGGACTAAGGCCCATACTAGAGTGATGTTTACGGGGATCTTCTGTAGAGAGAGGTTGAGCCTAAACTTATTCTTGATAAACTCCTGCTTATCTAGGCTGAAGAGTCGAACCACGTTTGAAGTAATTTTTGAGGCCAATGCGATAGGTGGATACGAATGTCTTCAAAAGGCTCTTGACTAGATCTAGTCATGACTGATAAAAATCAAAATCAAAATCAAAATCAAAATTACAATTATAATGTATTCTAAACTTTACATAAAATTATTACAAATTATTTACAAGGAAATATTACAATTGCAACTTCACAACTGCCCTTGTCCATTTAGGTCTGCCACATCATAGGTTCTTGCGATTTTTTTAAAGAAAAGTTTTCGTGTAATGCAAAAAGGGTGGGTTTTAAAGGTTCTCAAGTTCTGCAACCACTACATTTTTCAAAGCAACGATTCTGTAGTTGCATTTGAATTTGAGTGGAATAGCTTGATTGGCCCTAGAAGGTGATTACTCCACAACATCCAAAGCTTACAGAATGGCTCCCCTCCTAAGGTCCTAAGATGGCCTGATTTTAATTGTGTTTACCATGCATTTATGATGCAAAAAAATAGAATAAAAGTAAACCCTCTGAAACTACCCCCTTAAATAAACTGCAACAACAAAAAAATGTTAGTAAAAAGAAATAAAATAAACAAATATATAAAATAAATAAAATAACATACTTAAGTTCCTTTTTTTTTTTTATATTTTTCCATCCTTTGTTGTTTTTTTTTTCCTTGAAAAATAATCCTATCTTCAATAAATTCTAGTGGCTAGCCCTCTAGTGTCCCTAGTGGAGTCGCCAAATTGTCGAGTCTGAATTTTTGGTTTCTTATTGAAAATTGAATTCTCCATTTTTGATTAATACTAAACCCTAACCCATTTAGTATTAATCTTCGACTAAAGAAATTGGAAAATTCTAGTTTTTTACTTAGAAAAATTTTTGGAGCTACCACCCAACCAAAGTTGGGAAAAAGAAAGAAAACCGTAATCAATTAGGTGGATTGATTACGATTTAGCTACTGGCCTTTGATTTAAGAACTAGAGGGTTCTGAGTTCGGGGGTTAACTTGTTAAACCTTAATGAATACCACTATTTATTTACCGAAATTAGGATCATTCTTCTAATTATAATATTAAAAAATAAATAAATAAATAAAAATTAAAAAGAAAAGAACCTAAGTTTTTACATATTTTATCATCTCCCCGAAGGTGCCTACATACCCGTTAGCCAAGATCAAACAATCATAGTTCTTTAAAAAAACTTTAATGTGTTGATTTATTTTGATTTTGAAAACTGCTTGAGTTTACGTTTTTAATTTATTCGATTTATTTAAAAAAAAATCTAAAGAGTCCTAACTTGTAAGTGATCAAAAGACTCTATAAGAGGCTATAATCTTTTTAGAAAAAGTTTCTTTTTTCTTAATTTTTATTTCTATAAAAAATAATTTTCTATATGATGATTTCTAAAAAAAAAAAAAAGCATCCAAAGCTAATATATTCACACCTATATTTCTACTATTAATAACTATCCATCTAAATAAATTAATTATACTATATACTTCACATGTAAAATTACTAAAAAAAAAAAACTCCTAGAACTAATATATTCATATTCATATACATTATATTAAATAACTAAAGGTCTAAATAATAACAACATAATAATACTAAACAATTAATTAAATAATAGTAAAACAAAATTCAAAAAATTGGAGAGAAATGTACTTGAACCTCCTGATTGAGTAATGAAGGATAGTGGCTGGTATTGTGGACGTGTAATTGTCACACGGTAAATAGATAATGGGTTGTTGGCATGTGTGTCGGTAAGGATTGAAGTTTGCTATGCAGACATGCAGCTTTGGTCAGGCAAGTACTGTAGTGGATGTGCAGACTAATCAAAGTTACGGTGCAGCAAAGTTGGACAGTACTTGGATGTGCTGTCATTAGGCTTAATAGTTAAGTCTGCTGTGAAGCTAAATATGCAGTGTAGTGCTTGATGGACAATAGTGTAGTGACAGATCAAGAAACATGCTGGCGTATGTGTAACATGTGGGATAGTAGCGGGTGCTTCAACGATGGTGTTATGTGCGCGCTTAGTCGGAGACTAATCCGTACATGGGAGTTCAATTATAGATGACAGCAACGTCGAGTTGCTGTAGTGGAGTGTAGTGCAATTTGTGGAGTGGAATCAAACATATGCAGTTGAATCGTGTGGTGAAGCTTGGAGCTAAGTTACGGACAGCAGCGGCAAGGATGGAGTAGTAATGAATAGACGTACTGCAGCGTTGCGAACGAGGATTAACGTTAAAGCATTCCACTATTGAACATATTGGAATTCTGTTGTGGAGTGCTGTAGGTGTTGTCATCGATGACCTGCAGCTGATTAAAGGGGATAAGGTATGGTTTGGTATCGGGTATCGGGTGAGATTGAGAGAGAATGGGTAGTTACTGCTCGCTGTTGTTGCTTTAGATATCGGTTTTAAATGAGGTTAGGGGTGTTCGATAGTGAAGACAATGGATGATGTCTGGTAAGGGATGAGCGGGATGTGTCGTGTAGGTTGTATTGAAGACTGAATTCATGCAATAGGGTGTAATGTGCTTGCGGTTCAATCATGGAATGTACAACAGCTTTCTTCAAACATAAATATATGTGTATTTATAAACCCAAACCATATCGTATCGAATCGTATCTATTGTATCTGATTTGATAATAATTAAACTCGATCCAAATTAATTCAAATCCGATTTAATAAAATTAAACTAGATTCAAATGATTTTAATTAGATATGAATCTCGTTTATTCATCTCGCTTTTTGTAAAAGATAGAAAAATAAAAGACATAGATGCCTAGTGAGACTCGAACCTAAGACCTCAAATTATTTCAATCCAATACTTTAATGCTTATCCATTAGGTCATTGGCCTATATTTTGATTTTTAGTACAATCGAATTGCACTTAAAATACATGATTTCTTAAAATAATTTTTTGAACTAAGCTAAACTAAAACGATTGACTCTAAAATAATTTACTTCCTAAAAATAAATCTAAAAAATCTTTTTAATTTTTCTTTTTTCTCATCATTTTTTTTATTTTCATCATTTTTCAATTTTTATTATTTTTATCTTTTGTTAAAAAAAATTATTTTTATTATTATTTTATTTTTTAATTAGGTCCCTTTTTGTAAAATAAAAATTAGGACTATAGAGGGGCAAAAATTAGGTGTCTACACCTACTAACTCTAATATCAACATCTGTGTGTTCTCATAAGCATTCTTTATCTTACATTCAATTGTTTGTTCTTTATTCCATGTTGTTATTTCACACATGCAATATATATATATATATAAAGAAGAATAAGAGAAAATAACAATAAAAGGAAAAAAAAAGAAGAAGAAATAGATAGAAAAGGGACAAAATTTTCAAAACAAAAAAGGAAAAGTAAAGTTATCAAACTAAAAGAGGATCATACGAGATTTTTCCTAACAAGTTTTGAGTGTTTACCTTTACACAGGTTCTTCGAAAATATTTCGTAAGCATTATGTCCTAGAACGAAGTTCCATAATCACCTAGCTAAGACCCAAAATAATGACCAACACAAGTAACATAGGCGACACTAGTAATGCTAGCAACACTAGTAATGCTAGCAACACTAGCAATAAAGTCACCATTGAAGTAAGGTTCAAACTTTTGGAACAATCAATGAAGAGCATGGGTGATAAGATGGACTTTATGATTGATAATTTCAACCTCCTACATGCAACTTAACCTGCCTTTGCCGAAAACTTCAAACTACATGGAAAAGGGATTGCTATAAGCCCATAAGAAGGAGAAGAAACAAGCCTTGAATATCTACAACTAGGGGTACAATCTAAGGTCGATTTTGAAGGTTTGAGGAAGAGATTTAAAGACAAGTAGAAACAAATGGAAAAGAAATTACTATAGCAAATGAATGACAAGATGAAGGCTTTTGAGAAGCAAAATGGGTTCGAGCAAGCAGGTATTACCAACATAGTTGTACAAGATGGCTCAACTTTCCTAAAAAAGTTAAAGGTTCATGATTTTGAGAAGTATGATGGAACTAGCTATCCAAAGCTACACACCTAGTTGTATGTCAAGAAAATAAGCAAGTATACCTAATATGATCATTTAATGGTCTGGATATTCTAGGATAATTTGACCAGCCCAGCTTTGACTTGGTATGCTCATCTTGACCTTAATCAAATAAATACTTCAAAGATGTTGGCTCAAGCCTTTTATGAGTAATGCAAGCTTAACGTGGAAGTTGCCCCCTCTACAGGAGATCTACTAACATCCCAAGCTAAAAGTAATGAATAATCAAGCCAACAAACACTAATAGACCTATTTTAACTACTTAGCCCAAAAGTTTCATGCATATGTTAACATGTTGTTCACAACCATGGCCTTATAAACTAGTACCAAAACCTCTCACAATCTATGTGGGATACGTAACCATGGGGTTTCACAAATCAAGGAAGTCTTTGCAAAAAGCTCAATGAATCTTTTAAAGAATATGCTTAAAGATGAAGGGCCAAAGGTGCAAAAGTATCTACCCCAATCCTTGAAAAAGAGATAACCTTAACCTTTATCAATACCTTAGAGAAGTCCTACTTCACACATTTCATACCACTTGCCTTAGCTAGCTTTGCTGCAGTGGTAACAATAGGGTGCATAATAGAAAGTGCCATCACATCTAGCAAATTACCCACTTTAGACATCTAAGACAAGAAACCTGCACCTACTAGGCCTAGTAACAAAGGGAAAGAGTCTACTATAAGCATGGTAACCATCAATTGAAACTCAGACCTACACCACAAACATCTTACCAAGCCATTCCAAACCCAACAACCCTTATGACTATGGCCCAACCATATCAACCACCATAGGCCTAACCAACCGACCTTCCCCCTAAAGATTTACTAGTATCTCAATTCGCCTAAGTAAAGTCTTGGCCCTCTTGAGAGCTAACGGCCTCATTGACTTTGAGCTACCTAAAGAAAGACATAAATCGAGACACTTTGACCCGAATGCAAATGCAAATACTACCTTGGGCAAGTAAGCCATTCTACCGACAAGTGTTGGAGGCTCAGAAACAAGATCCAAGACTTCATTGATACTAGAAGAGTATAACTGGACTTTATTGAGACTCCATATGCCAACAACAACCCACTTTCGAATCATGTTGCTATAATCAATATGATTACTCTTGAGGAACCAAAGTTCCAGATAGATCTAGATGAGTTACCCATCCTTGTTGGACAAGTTGCCTAGCTCCTTAGGGAAAAGGGACACTTGCAAGGAGTTAACCTTCGAGATAAAACTTACACCAAGCCAGCCATCTATCAATCCTTCTGGGAAGGTAAGGTGAAGAAGGAAGAAATACAGGATATGACAATAACACGTCCTCAAAACATCAACTACAGAAAGTTAAACAAACATAAGTTAGTAAAGGACCTCATGGTTGTGTCCCTAAGTCAAAGTCACGAAAAATTTGAGTAGTTAGTGGATATGTAGGTTATACTTACAGTATACACTAAAGGGGTGCCAATCAAATGAGGGCCTAAGTTTGAAGAAGAAGACAAAGTTGGCTACATGGTGGGAATGGTTAGGTTAAACCCAAACCTGATTACAATTCAATATAATAAGCAATCAGAGGAACAGTCTATAAATGGTGAAACCAAGAAATATGTGTTAAATGTCCCAATTCCTCTTAAGAATTATAAAGCGATACCTTTCGATTACTAGAATCTCTACCAGTCAAAGATTGCCACAACATGGGTTGGAGGAATTACCAGGACAAGTTGAATTTACAGCCTAGGAGAAGAATTGAGACAAAACATGCAAGCATAAGGAGAGATAGAATCTAAGCTAAATGCTTTTAATAAGATGATTATGGCCAATGAATATAAGATTGTAGACCAACTAACCAAGGTTTCGGCCAAAATTTCCCTTATAAGGCTTCTTCTATCATCAAACCAACATAGAGAGGCTCTCTTTAAGATCGTCAAAGAAGTCTACGTTCCTCAAGAGATCTTGATGGATAAGTTAAGGCATGTAGCCAATTCTATATTCACAATTGATCATATTACCTTCTCACTTAAGGACTTAGGAAAAGAGGGAAATCGCTACACTAAGCCTTTATACATAATGGTGAGTTGTAAAGATAAGATCATAGCTAAGGTCCTCATCAATAATGAGTCTTCATTGAATGTTTGTCCTTTAGACACTTTCCAATAGCTTGAGACTAAGGCTAATGAAATTAAGCCCAACTCCATAGTTGTAAAGGCTTTTGATAGGTCCAAGAGAGAAATTGTGGGGAAAGTGAACCTTCATGTAATGATTGGCCCCACATGTTTAGTATAACATTATAAGTGCTGGACATTCTTAGCACCATTAACCTGCTATTGGGAAGGCCTTAGATCCATACAGCTGGCACAATTCTACATTAGTAGGTCTAATTACGGCTTGCCGATCATAGTCTTAGGAGATCATGAGTATGACATCTAAAAGGAGATGGTAATCCCATATATAGGGAGAGAAGAACCAAAAGATTTCGAGCTACAGATTTTTTATTAGGTATACATGGTTCATGGGAAGAAAGATGAAAACAAGGACCTTACATTTTAAGAAGGGGTAGATTGGGACTTTTGGCTTAGGGTATGTGCCCATAGGAAAAGAGCTAATCCAAACCTATTTTGTTGGAGGGAAAAGGGGTGATTGTCTGTATAATACCCTTATGACTTTCAAGGAAAGCTTCATCGGACCAAAACTAAAAGAAATTGCCAAAAAAGAAGATTAGCTTAAAGCATTAACAGCTCTACAGAATTAGTTCACTCTCCTCTTGATGAATAAAGTTACTCTAGTGTAAGGATTATGGTAGAGCATAGCATTTGTTGAGTTTTTTTTTTTTCTTTGCTTTGGTTCTCGTCATTCGTGATTGAGCCTCAATGCTCCACCAATAAATTTGTTCTCTTAGTTGTTTTCCCTAATATATATGGCAATAAAATTACCTTTCTTTTTCATGTCCACTTTCTTTCCTCCTTCCTTATTTATCTATTTTCTTTTTTTCCCATATTTTTAGATCTAATGTTCTTAATGAAAGACTAAGATATCTCATGCTCATAAAGGATGAAAATATCAATATCATGTCCATCCTTATTAGGTTAGTTATTGGGGATATTATCAATAGTCATAGAGAAATTTAGGAGAATTGGCAAGAGTACAAACAAGTTTGTATATTCATTGATGAACCCGTCAAATTTATTAATTTAGGCTCAAATGATAGCCTAGATAACTAAGGGTTAGAGGCAATTTACCACCAAAATGGAAAAGGGAAATGACTAATTTATTAGTGGAATATACTAACATATTTGCATGGTCTTATGAAGACATTGCAAGATTGAATCCATCCATCATAGTTCATAAATTACCAACTAAGAAAAACATTAAGCTCTTAAGCTAGAAGCATAGGTACTTTTAGCCTGTTATCTTACTAAAGATAAAGGAGGATGTTGAGAAGTTGTTCGAGGTTAGGATTATCAAAATATTAGATTACCCTGAATGGGTAGCAAATGTAGTACTTGTTTTAAAGAAAAATGGGAAAGTATGGATATGTGTAGATTTTTGAGATTTGAACCAAGTCACTCATAAAGATAATTTCCCATTGCCCCACATTAATGCTTTAGTAAACAACATTATTAGAAATCATCTATTCTTCTATATAGATGATTTCTTACGGTATAACCAAATAAAAATAGCTAAAAAAGATGAAGTGATAGGAATCAACTCCTTTGATCGATCACATGAAGCTAAGCTAGAGGACTCCAAGTACTTATGCAAAGAATACTAACTCGAAGCCATATCCGAGATAGGGATTCCTATTCTGAATTGATCTCTTACCAACCTGACTATTAGATCCTCATATGTGTCAGATTTGCTCCTACATAACAATTATGCCTTATTCTAGAAGATAGCCTAAGATTATCCGAGTTAAGCTGCTAGATCGACCATAGACATCTAACATCAATACAGTTGACTTCTTTACAGGACAGATTGACCCCTAACTTAATCTAAATCAAGTCAGCTCCTTACTACAAACATTATTATGTGTCTGCCTATCTTGTATCATATTTTCCCCATCTAACCACCAACCGATACATGTCTTCTGACATAATATTCCAAAATGATTTTTTTTTTTCCATATTGAATATTCTTTGTCCCTTTTACCCCTTTTGGTATATTATATGTAACCTAGTTATAAGAATACCCTTTTGTCTTTTCATACATGTAAAGTAACCCTAGTGGATGGGTATATAAACCCCTACTTACTTATATGTAGACAATGAACTAATTAATACAGAAATTATTCACAATTCCTTTAAGAAACCTTAGTGTTCTCATTATCCATCAACTTTTATCTATTCTTTTTAGCAAGGAGTAGTGGCGAGTAACCCTACAATTCAAACCAGTGAGTCATATCTAGAGAATTATAGATCGAGTATGATCGAGTGGTACATCATATCCACTCGGTAGCTGTTCGAACTTTGCTTGCTTTCAATTTGCTTTGTTTTGATGTTTCTCTGTGTGTCTTACCTTAGAGATGCATCAACTTCGCTGGTATTAGAGTATGGTTCTATGAGGGAGTGTGTGAAGTTGTAGTACAGTTTTAGTTCACTTTGTTGTTGGTGGCTACTGTGTTCCCTCCATAACTATTGCAGTATGTTTGAGTGTAAGTAAGTAGGGTTTCATTATTACTCTATTCTTACTTTGTTTTCCACTACAAAAATAGGGCAAGCTCATTTTTGTTCTATTCAAGTGATTATCAAGTATTAAAATTGTTAGCGAGTTGTTAATCTGTTCGAGAAGTACTACACCATGTCAAATTCAAGTGTTTAAGGTGTTATTGGTAACCAAAGTAGTAGTGCTCAACCTAGTCATGGTCATAATGGTTGTAATACCCTTGGGTTGGTTGATGACAAACTTGACATACTCACAAACCTTATTAAGTGTCTAGTCACAGCAATGTAAGTTAACATACAATAACCCTAAGGTGTATAACTCTATAACCCACAAGAAAATGCCCCTGAGAGATACTATGGCTAAGGTTACCGAACTAATCACCCAGTTCGATTGCAATGAACTGGAGGAGTAGTAGACCAAGCTACTAGACGAAGATTGGAGTTGAAGGAGAATGAGGAAGATGGTGAGGAGTTAGATGTTGAAGAGTTTGGGGAGGAAGAAGAGGAAGCTGACTATTACCTAGCATAGGGACGAGGACGCCAAGCTCTTTGAGGACTAAACAATGTCAAGGTTCAAATTCCACCCTTTAGTGCAAGTGGAGATACAAATGAATACTTAAAGTGGGAAGAGAAGGTGGAAAAGGTGTTTGAATGTTATAGGTATACAAATGCTGTCAAAGTCTGACTTGCTGTACTAGAGTTTACTTGGTATGCCACTATGTGATGGAAGAATTTGAATGTAGCCAAAGTAAGGGATAAAAGATGAGGTGTTAAAACCTAGGATGAGATGTAAAGGTTGTCAAGAGGAAGATTTATGCTTGAGACTTATCTACAAGATACATTTGCAAAGTTGTAGGACCTTTGCCAAGGGAGCCAGTCTATTGATGACTATGTAAGAGAGTTTTAGATGCTAATGATCTGAGCTGACGTTGAAGAACTAGAGGCTTGTATAGTATCAAGGTTCATTTTTAGGCTCATGTATGAGATTCGAAACATAGTGGAACTATAGAGGTTTTATACCTTAGAGGAGGTGATCAAGATAGCATCGAGGGTTGAAAGGAAAAGGAGAAGTGTTCCGAACTGACTTAGGCCGACATTTTCGTAAGCCCAATACCGTGCTAACCTGTTTAAGCCAAGCCAAGGAGGCCATATAGGGCCGAGGATAGGAATGATCGATCTGAAGCTAGCTAGGCAAGCTAGCAAGACTGAGCTGGTCAATTGAGCTGATCAAAGGTTAGGCTAACCCCGAGGACATATGAGAAAAGGCAGACCTCCAAATGGAAGACCAGTGAGATGAAATGCTTTAAATGTTTAGGCTTTGAACATATGGCTGCTGAGTATCTAAACTGATACGTCATAGTACTCTAAGAAGATGTAGTGGATAGCATCGATGAGAGTGAGCCCAAGAAAGAAGAGGATGTTGGAGAACCTAAAGCTAAAGAAGAAGAGGAGACCCGTGTCTATGCTAACTAAGGAGAAGTGATGACCCTAATGCTAAGAAAAGTACTGAGTTTCTTGCCGAACTCTAAGCAGGACTAGAGGGAGAATTTGTTATAGACTAAGTATACTGTCAAAGGCTAATTATGTATGATCATTGTGGATGGGGGAAGTTATACTAATGTCGTTACACAGTTCTTTGTGCAGGGGTTGGGATTACTAACCTCAAAGCATCCTTGACCTTATAAACTATACTGGCTTCATAATAAGGGTACTTTGCACGTAACTGGACAAGTAACCGTGCCATTCAACGTTGGGAATGTATATAGGGAAAAAGTAGTTTGCAATGTCATCCCTATGAGAGCTTCACATCTACTACTTAGATGACCTTAGTTGTTCGACTGACGTGTTACTTACGATAGGTATATGAACACCTATGCCTTTTTTATGGATGGAAGGAAGATTATCTTGCAACCTATGACCTCATCCCAAGTAAATGAAACCCATAACCAACTCACCTAAGATCATAAAAAGAAAGCCTTGGTAATGAGCCAAAGAGAGCTCTGAGCTGCTTAAGAAGTTGAAGAACATATGTTCCTATTGGTTAGAAGGATGTTGGAGGTAAGAGCTTTAGAGAATGTTCCACATGAGATTAGAAGCCTATTAAATGAGTTTTCCAATCTGTTACCTGAAGAACTACCTAAGGGACTACTCATAGTTTGAGGTATAAAGCACTACATTAATGTACAAGTAGATGAACTCATGGAGTGAGGATATGTGAGGAAGAGCATGAGCCCTTGGTACTAGCTCTGCTCATTTTGAAGAAAGATGGTTCTTAGTGCATATGCAACGACAGCCAAGCAATCAACTAAATTACTATCAAGTAGAGATACCTAATACTGAGGCTTGAAGATATGTTAGATGAACTTTATGGTGTTAGGATATTTTCAAAGATTAATCTATGAAGTAGCTACCACCAAATTCGTATAAGACCAGGTGATGAGTGGAAGATAGCCTTCAAGACCAGGTATAATCTCTATGAATAGTTGGTTATGTTGTTCGGACTAACTAATGTGCCAAACACATTCATGAGGTTAATGAACCATGTGATACACCCTCTGATTGGAAGATGTGTGGTCATATACTTTGATAACATACTGATATACAGTGTCGACCTAAACAACCATGCTTAACATCTTTGAGTAGTATTTAACATTCTGCAAATTGAGAAGTTATATGGAAATTTGAAGAGGTATACGTTTTGCCATAATCAAGTGATTTTTCTAGGGTTTGTGGTGTTAAGGGAAGGAATCTAAGTAGATGAAGAAAAGATCTAAGCTATTCTAGAATGGTCGACGTCGAAAAGTATCGTTGAGGTCCAAAGCTTTTATGACCTAGCTTCTTTCTATATGCGATTTATTAAAAACTTTAGTACCATATCTACCCCCTTAACTAAGTTGATAAAGAAAAATGAAGGATTCAGGTGGGACGATCGAGCTGTGCAAAGCTTTAAGGAAATCAAGGAGAAGCTCACCTCGACGCATTTCCTTCCACTACTAGATTTTGATAAGTCCTTTGAATTGTAATGCAATGCATTAGGAGTAGGAATTGTCATTGTCTTGATGTAGGAGCTACAACCCATTGCCTACTATAGCGAGAAGCTTAGTGGTCTTACCCTAAACTATTATGTGTATGAGAAAGAGTTGTACTCTCTTTACTAAGCCTTTACTGTTTCGCAATACTATTTGCTACCACGAGAGTTTGTTATTTATACAGACCATGAGTCTTTAAAGCATCTAGGGAATCAAAACAAGCTTTCGAAAAGGCAAGCAAGGTGGTTGGAGTTTTTGGAAGGGTTATTGTACGTCATTTAGCATAAGAAAGGAAGTGCAAATGTGGTCGCTGATGCTCTATCATGCTAGAAAACCTTATTGACCACTTTGGAGACAAAATTATTGGGATTCTCACTTATTACTAAGCAGTACACTCATGATCCTCATTTCAGCTCTATCATAGAATAGTGCTGAGATGGAATTGCTGTCAAAGGATATTATCTTAAGGACAATTATTTGTTCAAGGACCAAAGGCTATTCATACCAAACTATTCTACATGTGAGCTGCTAATTAGGGAAACTCATAGCGATTGATTATCAAGCCACTTTCGGGAAACCAAGATAGCCAATTTGTTGAAGAACTTTTACTGGCTAGGTTTAGCTAAGGATGTACATAAGGTAGTTGATAGTTGTAAAGTGTGTAAGTGTACTAAGGGGAAGAGAGAACCCTATGGAGGATACATGCCTTTGCTGATGCCAACCTTACCTTAGGTCGACCTCAACATAGAGTTTGTCCTAAGGTTGCCTTGAACATCCAAAGGGAAAGATTTTATCTTCGTTGTAGTGGACTACTACAGCAAGATGGCGCACTTCATTCCATGCCATCAGACTAATGATGCCTTATATATTACTAATTTGTTTTTGCAGGAGGTTGTTCGACTATATGGAGTACCAAAGACTATTGTCTCTAATCGAGATACAAAATTTTTTAGCTATTTTTGGAAGACTCTTTAGAGAAAACTTGGTACTAAGCTAGTATTTAACTCCAGTAGCTACCTTAAATTGATGGCCAAACTGAAGTAGTAAACAAGATACTAGGCAATCTACTTAGAGTTGTCGTAGGAAAGAACTTAAGGGATTGGGATTTGTGTCTACTAGTTGTGGAATTCGCATACAACTAGATTGTCTACTGCACTACTAGGAAGACCCCATTCAAAGCCGTTTGTGGCCTTAACCCTACTTAATGCATCTCCAAGGTTGGACACATGGAAAAACACCATAACGAAACGAACTAAGATGAAACAAAGAAAAAGCTAACAAAGTCTGGGCAACTACTAAATGGATATAACACACCACTCAATCCTACTCAGCCTACAATCCGCCAGATATGACATACCAGTCCGAATTAAAGGGTCACTTGCCACTACTTCTTGCTAAAAGGAATAGATAAGAGTTGAATAATGAGAACACCAAGGTTGCTCAAATGAGCAATTTCTGTATTCAAGGATGATTGTCTGTGTATATGGAAAGTGGGGGTTTATATACTTGCCTACTAGGGTTATTTTACATGTATGAAAAGACAAAAGGGTATTTTACAATTATGTTGCATGAATCATACTAAAAAAGTGTAAAAAAGGATAAAGAATATTCAGTACGGAAAAGAAAGAATCATTGTAGAATTTTGTGTTAGAAGACATGTGTCGTTTGATGGCTGGTCGTCAGGAATATGATATAACATAGGCAAAAATAGGAAGTGTTGGTAGTTAAGGGTCGACTTGATCTAGATTAGGTCTGGAGCTAATCAATCTAGTTTGGAAGTCATCAGCTGAGTTGGAATCAGGTGCTAGTGGTCGATTGGAAAGCTCGGCTCGACTAGCCTTTCCTAGGTTAACTTTTGGATTAGGACTTCGCAGCTAAGTAGGAGCATGTTGGATACACGTAAGGATCTAATAGGCAAGTTGGCTGGAAGTTAGCTTGGGATAGGAGTCCCCATCTCAATTATGGCTTAGAGCTAGTATTTTCTATGTAAGCCCTTAAAGTCTTTTAGCTCGGCTTCTTGTGATCGGTCTAGGGAGTTGATTCCTATCATTTACCTGGGGGTCAAAAAGATTTATCCTCAAATCTGAAGCAGTTTCGGCTTGTTCTTCTAGGGCGCTCGTAAGGTCTTCTATTGGTTGATGGGGAATCAGATTAAACACATTGAAGGTAGAGGATACACCATAGTCATCAGGTAACTCAATTTGGTAGGCATTGCAATTGATCTTCTTTAGGACCTTGAATGGGCCGTCAATCTGAGGAGATAGTTTGCTTTGTCTTAAATGCAAGAATTGCACTCAACTGACGTGAATCCATACTAGGTCTCCTGGTTGAAAAGAAACAGTTTAGTGACTTTGGGTACTAATCTTTTGCTATCTCTAATTGAATTTGGTGATCTTCTTTGTTACGAACTAGTACATTTCATGTAATTCTTGAGCTCAATCAACTCCAGATTGTCTCTCTTCAATAGTTGCTGGGGTGCTGATCATGTCTAGGGGAATGGTTGGGTTAAGGCCATAGACAACCTTGAATGGGGTTTTTCCTATAATGCTGTAGACAGTTTGGCTGTATACAAACTCTACGACTAGTAGGCATAGATCCCAATCCCTTAAGTTCTTCCCTACAATAGCTCTAAATAGGTTGCCTAGTGTCTGTTCACCACTTCAGTCTGGCCATTAGTTTGAGGGTGCCTACTAGAGCTGAACACTAGTTTAGTCCCAAGTCTCCTCGAAAGAGTCTTCCAAAAATAGCTTAAAAATTTTGTGTTTTGATCTAAGACAATAGTCTTCGGTACTCCATGTAGTCAGACAATCTCTTACAAAAACAAATTAGCGATATATAAAGCATCATTAGTCCGATGGTACGAAATGAAGTATGCCATCTTACTTAAACGGTCTACTATAATAAAGATAAAATCTTTTCCTGTAGGTATCCAGGGTAACCCTAGGACAAAGTCTATGTTGTGGTCAGTCCATAGTAAGGTAGGTGTTGGTAGAGGCATGTACTCTCCATAGGGTTCTCTCTTCCCTTAGTGAGCTTACATACTTCACAACAACTGATTACCTTATGGTTATCTTCGGAGAAACATGGCTAGTAAAAATTCTCCTTTAATAGGTTAACTGTCTTAACCTCCTTAAAGTGGCTTAAAAGTCCACTGCTCTAAGCTTCCTATACCAATAGCTTACGTATAGAGCAGTTTGGAATGCATAGCCTGTGATCCTTGAACAGATAGCCATCCTTAAGATAATATCCTCCCGTAACTAGTCCTTCGTAATACTATTCAGCAACAGAACTGAAGTGAGGTCATTAGCATACTGCTCAGTGATGAGTAGGAATCCCAATAATTTTGTTTACAAGGTGGTTAGCAAGGTTTGCCGTTGTGACAAAGCATTGGCGACCATATTTGCACTTCCTTTCTTGTATCGAATGACATACAATAAACCTTCCATGAACTCTAACTACGTAGCTTATCTTTTTGAAAGATTGTTCTAACTCTGAAGATGCTTCAATGACTCGTGGTCAATGTAAATAACAAACTCTCATTGTAGCAGGTAGTGTTGCCAAATGGTAAGGGCTCGGAAAAGGGAGTAAAACTCCTCATATACAGAATAGTTCAAGGTTGGGCTACTCAGTTTCTCACTATAGTAAATGATGGGCCGTTGTTCTTGCATCAAGACAACACTAATTCTAACTCTCAATGCATCGCACTTTAGCTCAAAGGGCTCTTCAAAATCTTGTAGTGAAAGGCAAGGGGCCGAGGTGAGCTTCTCCTTGACCTCCCTAAAGCTTCGCTTAGCTTGATTGCTCCACTTGAACCCTTCATTCTTCTTTGTTAGCTTGGTCAATAGGGTAGCTATTGTGTTGAAGTTTTTAATTGCCTATAAAAAGAAGCTAGGCCATGGAAACTTCGGACTTCAATGACATTCTTTGACATCAACCATTTTAAAACAGCTCGAATCTTCTCCTCATATGCTCAAATTCCTTCCCCTGACATTACAAACCTTAGGAAAATCACCTCATTCTGGTATATTGTACACTTCTTCACATTCGCAAACAATTTCTCAGCTTGTAAAATATCAAATAAATCATGGGGATGTTGAACATAGCTATTCAGGTCAATACTATATACCAGTATGTCATCAAAATACATGACCATACATCTTCTAAAAAGAGGGTGCAACATATGGTTCATTAACCTCATAAATGCGCTCGGCGCATTAGTAAGTCCAAATGGCATAACCAACCATTCGTAGAGTTTATGCCTAGTCTTAAAGGCAGTCTTCCATTCATCGCCCAACCTCATGCAAATTTGATAGTAACCACTCTACAGATCAATCCTTGAAAATATCCTTACACCATGAAGCTCATCCAACATGTCATTGAGCTTTGGTATTAGGTATCTGTACTTAACAATAATTTGGTTTATTGCTTAGCAATCAATGCACATGCACCATGAACCATCCTTCTTTGGAGTGAGCAGAGTTGGTATAGCACAAGGGCTCATGCTCTCCTTCACATATCTTCACTTAATGAGTTTGTCCACCTGTCTTTTCAGCTTAGCAACCTGCTCAAGGTTCATCCTATATGCAGGTTGATTTGGTAGGGTAGTACTTGGCTATAGATCAATACAATGCTCTATGCCTCGGACTAGTAGCAATTCTTCTAGAAATAGGTTGGAAAACTCATTTAATAAGCTTCGGATCTCTTCTAGAACATTCTGCAACTCCCTCGTCTCTATGAGTCTCCTAATCAACAAGAACATCAGTTCATCAACTTTCTCAGTAGATTGGAGCTCTCTTCGACTCATAACTAAGGCTTTCTTCTTACTTGCTTAAGTGAGCTGATTATGGATCTCATTTACTTAAAATTGGGTTAGCGATTGCAACATTATCCTCCTCTATTCCTTAACAAAGGCATAGGTGTTCTTATACCTGTCATGAGTGACACGTCGGTCAAACAACCAAGGTCGTCTAAGCAGTAGATGTGAAGCTCCCATAGGGATGACATTGCATACTACTTCATCCTTGTACATGTTGTTGACACTGAATGGTATGGTCACTTGTTCAATAACATGCAAAGTACCCTTATCATGAAGCTAGTGCAACTTATAGGGTTATGGATGCTTTGAGGTCAGTAGACTCAACCTCCGCATAAAGGAATGTGAAACAACATTAGAACAACTTTCTCCATCCACAATGATTATATACAGCTGGCCTTTGATGGTTCACATGGTATGGAATAGATTCTCTCTCTGGTCCTTTTCATAGTTCGATAGGGAACTCAAGACTTGCCTCAAGATTAGGGTCATTACTTCTTGTCGAGCCCTATTTTGGTTTCCTTAATTTAACCTATATTAAGCCTAGCCCACTTAAAACATATTACTCGACATTAAACTAAAGAAATATTTTTCTTAGAAAGTTAAAAAATTGGAGTTGCTAACCAATATAATTGGTAAAAAAATGAAATTAGGGTTTTTGGGTGGGAAAACCCTAATTTGACCACTAGTATGTAGATATTCTCAAAAATTTGATTTTTAGAAAATTAAACTAGAAAAATCGAGTTCAGGGACTAATTTATTAAGACTAAGTCACAATATAAAAACTAAAGAAAAATTTGATAGGCTTTATTTTTATAATTTCCTAAAAATACTAAAAATATACCTTAATGTATAAAAAAATAACTTAAGTGATTTTTTTATTACGAAATTCTAAGAAAAAGGGAATTTTTTTTTATTTTTTCTACGGTTACCCCAAAGGTGCTTACATATCATCTAGTTGGGATCAAATCAATTGTAGTTCTCTTTTTATAAAATATTTAATGGGTGAGTTATTTTTATTTTGAAAATTGAGTCAGGTTTACGTTTATTTGCCAATTTATTATTCTTTAAAAAAACCTAAGAAATCTAATTCTCACAAATCTAAGAAAACCCTAACTAGCTAAATCTTTTTGAAACACTTGATGAAGAATTTTTTTATTCTTAAAATCACTACGTGTCAAAAATATATTTTCTAAATCTTAACTATAAAATACATTGAAGATACGCATCTTAATGCATATCTTTTCCAAATCTTGACCTCTAAATATGTATTTCGATACGTATCTTTTCTAAATCTTAATCATAAAATATGTATCTTGATATGTATATTTTTCAAATCTTAATCGTGAGATACGCGTAAGATAAGTATCTCAACCGCAAGATACATGTATTTTTAAAAAAAAAAAACACAATTTAATCAACTTTTTAAAAAAAAATCAGAATTATCCAGAAAAATTACATAATATGAAAAATAATAATAAACCTACACTTAAGAAAATAGATTAGTAAAAAAAACTAATTAATAAAATAAGTTAAATAACTAAAAATAATAAATAAAAATAAAAATTTACCTACGCATCGAGTCGCATGTAATTCTATCAGTGTTGTGTCTGTCGAGATGTTTGTCGTGCTCGTGACCGTGAAGTGGATCATACTCGTGCTCGTGCGAGTGTGAATTAGGATTAATTTGAATAAGGGATCAGTATGTACGATGTAGGGGAATCAGATTGAGGATTCGGTGTATGCTGTAGAGCTTACGTTAAGGAGCTTCACAATTAGACATTAGATTTAGCTTCGAAATTGTGGAAATTGTGAATTGATTGTGAATTACGGAAAGTTGGATTGGCTTTTGGACTTTAGATCGGCTTCGAAATTGATTTTGGATTGGCTTTGGAAGTTTGACGTCAAGTTTCGGAATTCATTTTGGCTTCAGATGGATTGAATTGAGTTAGCTTTGAACTATGGATTGAAGATCGGCTTCGGATTCTGGATTGAATTGATTTTAGAAACTTGGACATCAGCTTTCGCAATTGGATTTGGAATTGGACATTAGTGTCAAGTTTGGTTTTTCACCCTCCTAGTTCTTTTTATAAAATTAAGTTTTCTTTAAACCGATCAATACTAAACCTTACTTATTTAATATTGATCCTAGACTAGGGTTTAAAGAAGATCATTTTTTTCAACTTGAAAAAATTTAGAGTCGCCACCCGACTAGAGTCGGGAAAAGGGGTTAAGTTATAACCAATTGAGTGGATTGGTTATAACTTAGCTATTGGTTTATCGATTAAAAAACCAATTTGTAAGACGGCTTTTTTGAAAACCAAAAATTTAGGTCTGAGGGCTAATTTACTAAACCATAAACGGATACTATTTTTTAACTTTCCGAATTTAACTTCACTTTTCAAATATACCCTTTTTAATTTCTAAAAACATCTAATTATGATACATGCGACTAAATTGATTAATTTACATAAATAACTAAAAATGGAAAAAATAAAACTTTCCATATTTTAAGTTGCCCTGTACTTGCGTATGGGTGCCTACGTACCCGCTATTCAAGATCAGACTTCCGTAGTTCGTTTAATGAAAATATAGTGGGTTGATTGATTTTAACTTTAGAAAAATTGCCGGGCTTACGTTTTTACCTATTTTGAGTTGATTTGAGAAAAGATTATAAGGGGTTCTAAGTTAGATCTTATTTTTAGAAATTCTAAACGATTCTAATTTGAAAATTGATTTATTTATTTTCATTTATTTTTAGAAAACTCAATTTTTCTAACTGTGAGAACGATTTTTGTTTACTAACCTATTTATTTATTTTTATTATATTATCTTATTTATTTTATACTTAATCTAACTATTTCTATTAAAGTAAATAAATAGATTACTTCCTTTCTTTTTTTAACATTCTTTTTTCATTTTTTATTTCTTTCTTTCATTTATAACATTTACAAATAAAAAAATGAATAAAATTAAAAATAGGAAAAAAAATAAAAAAAAAGGTCGACTTAGAGTTGGCTCACATCGACTTAGATTGGCTCGGTTGGCTCACTTCAACTTGGATCAGCTCGGTCGGCTCACTTCGACTTGAGTCGGCTCACTTCGATGGTGGTGGTTTTCGTCAACAAACACCATAGGGGATGTTATCCTAGAGAGAGAGGAACCATACTAGAGAGAGGAAACTTTGATTTTTGTTTTGCTAAAGTATTTCGAAGTTTTCGTTATGTTTTGAAAATGAAGAGTAGACCCCTATTTATATGTGTCATGGTCATGTTAAGGATAGAAAAAATTAAATGCAATATGATTTTCTTTCAATTTTAGATTAGACGAACCTGGACAATATGTGGTGCCAAATACATAGCTTCGTGTATATAAATGTATTGGAGTGTATCGAAATGTATCTACCATACTTAGAAGTGAGTTGGCAAATGAGGTGGCGATGATGTAGCCCGTGACGTGGCGATGACGTGGCGATGACATGGCAATAAAGTGAGAAAAGAAAATAAAAGATACATTTTGCACCTTCTATGGATTAAACCTAAGATCTCCAAGTCATATATAATATCAAGTCCAGACGCTTATCTAGCTGAGCTATTGGTTTTTCCTTATTCATGTATGTAATTAACTGCACATATGGACTAAGTTAGCTTGAGCTAGATTCAAATCTAAGTCTACACCCAACAGCCTTTTATTCAAAACTATTGAAATTGAAATTAAAATTGTATTCTATTTAAACAACCTAAAATTTTATTATTTTATAAATACCCTATTTTATTTTGTGACTTTTCAAATTTCTTTTTTTTTGTATTTTTTCTATATTTCTTTTTTTTTTGTACTTTTTCTTATTTTCCTATCTTTTTATATTTTTCTAAAATTCCTATTTTTTCTAAATTTCAACATTTTTTTTGGGCTTTATTTAATTTTCTATTTTTTTGAACTTTTTCTAATTTAAGACCCTATAACCTAGAGGGGGGGGGGGGGTGCAAAAATTAGGTGTTTACAACTGCCCCTCTTTTATGGTAAAGTTAGAGCAAAACTTTGCCATAAAGATAAAAAGACACTATTTTTGCCCCAAGAGTGGATTTTATGCTAAGAAGCGCTACAACTAGCTTATTATCCTAAGTCTAATCTATCGAGGATTTTGAGAAGAGAAGGGTAGCACTCTAAGAGATGGTCGAAATGATGAAAAGAAGAATTGAAGTTTGGTCATGCTCGTATGAACTGATAAAGTGAAGTGAAACAGGCTAAGCGCTCCTTGAGCTGGCTAAGACCCTAAAAAGAATGAGCAAACTTGGTCGTGCCTTGATGAGTTGACTAACTAAGGCGGGTAAAGCATTATTAGAGCTGGCTAAGACCCTAAAAAAGAATGAGCAAACTTGGTTGTGCCTTGATGAGCTAACTAACCAAGGCGGGCAAAGCGCTCCTAGAGCTAGCTAAGACCCTAAAAAGAATAAGCGAACTTGGTCGTACCCTGATGAGCTGACTAACCAAAGTAAGCAAAGCACTTCTAGAGTTGGCTAAGACCCTACCCTAAAAAGAATGAACGAACTTGGTCGTGCCCTGATGAGCTGACTAACCAAGGCAGGCAAAACACTCCTAGAGCTGGCTAAAACCCTAAAAAAGAATGAGTAAACTTGGTCGTGCCCTAATGAGCTGACTAACAAAGGCGGGCAAAGTGCTCTTAGAGTTGACTAAGACCCTATAAAGAATAAGCAAACTTAGTCATGCCCTGATAAGCTGACTAACTAAGGCAGGCAAAGTGCTCCTATAGCTGGCTAAGACCCTAAAAAGAATAAGCGAACTTGGTCGTACCCTGATGAGTTAACTAACCAAGGCGGGCAAAGCGCTCTTAGAGCTGGCTTAGACCTTAAAAAGAATAAGTGAACTTGGTCATGCCCTGATGAGCTGACTAACCAAGGTAGGCAAAGTGCTCCTAGAGCTGGCTAAAACCCTAAAAGGAATGAGCAAACTTGGTCATGCCCTGATGAGCTGACTAACTAAGGCGGGTAAAGCGCTCCTAGAGTTGGCTAAGACCCTAAAAAGAATGAGGAAACTTGAAAGGCTAGTTAATAAGATGATGAAGGTAATTGCTTTACGAGCTAGTTAAGAGAAACTTGGTGAAAGAAAGTGCCCTATAAAACTTGGTGAAGAGAGGAGCTTGTTTGCAAGAAATTTGGAAGGATGAACTGGGCTAAGATCATGTCTTCATAGGTTGGCCAAATACTAAATGCAGAAAGTAAACGCCTCCAAGTTGGTTAAAAAAAGATTGTTGGGAGTAAAAGTGGTCTTAAATGCAAAAAAAAAATTGGTGTACTAATACTGTATAGAAATACTCACCTGATCTTTGTCGATAGCACCCAATCTGTCAAACCTTTTTTCAAAAGCCCCCATTGGAAAATTACTGACTCTTGTTTTAGTCCCTTGTTATCAACCCAAATGCTATTGACATACAATGTTCGAGACTTTGCTGGTTCTTTTTGGAGAAACCATGGAGATTAGCCCGATGCAGGAAAAAACCACCTACTATTTTTGTTTCTTTAGGACTTTTATGAACCCAAAGCCTCATTCCCATATACCGTGATTGCTTACTTGAGTTTTACCTTCCTCTAAAAAAATAGACAATAAAACTCCCCATTGAGGGGGATCAATCCATAATAAAGTATTTAAAGAATTTTTTTAATTACTAATGTTCTAGATCTTATTCCTTAACTCCTCTCGTATTTATAGTGTATAGGTTTGGTTAAATGAGGTCAAGGGAATTAGACCTGTCCATGGAGAGGGTGATTATTCCAACGATGTTAATGGCCAAGGATACCAAATTTGCTTGTAGATAATGAAAATTGGACCATAATGATGTTAAAAATGATTGGCATTTTTGTATCTTAAGCAAAATTCCCATTGATTTCTTATGGATAGTACAATTTTATAGCGTCGGCATTTACAAGGTCTCTCAAATCTGGACCATCCATTTAGGACAAAATCAAAGCCTCTCCTGATAATACTCGCTTCACGACATAAGGACCCTTGTAATTGGGGGTGAATTTCCCTCTAAAGTCTTGTGCATTGCGGAGAGCTTTTCTTAACATCAAATCTCCTTCTTTGAGGTTACGAGGTCGTACCCTTTTGTTGAAGGCCCAAGCCATTCTTTGCTGATAGGATTGATTATGACACAGGGCTGTTAATCTCCTTTCATCAATTAGATTTAGTTGTTCGATGCGTTTCTTTATCCAATTGGCTTCGTCCAAATGAATTTCTGATAGCACCCTGAATGATGGGATTTTTACCTCTATTAGTAACATCGCTTTAGTGCCGTATACTAAAGAGTATGGTATTGCCCCAATCGACGTTCTGATGGAAGTTCGATGGGCTATGAGTGCGAAGGGTAACATCTCATGCCAGCCCTTATATGTAACAACCATTTTTTCAATGATTCTCTTAAGGTTTTTGTTTGTTGCTTCAACAGCTACATTCATTTAGGGTTGATAAGGAGTAGAGTTTCTGTGAATGATTCAGAATTGCTGGCATAATTCTATCATAAGCTTGTTGTTGAGATAGGTACCATTATTAGTGATGATTGTTTCAGGAGTCCCGTACCGAGCCAAGATGTCCCTCTTGATGAACTTAACTATGACTCCTTTAGTAACATTTGAGTATGACGAAGCCTCTACCCATTTGCTGAAGTAGTCGATGGTGACTAATACGAAGCAATACCCATTAGATGCTCTTGGAGTGATAGGGCCGATGATATCTATGCCCTACATTGAGAAAGGCCATGGTGCTGAGATCACATGCAATTCCTGAAGCGGGGCATTTATCTTATTTGCATAAACTTAGCATAAACGACAATGCCTAACATGTTTGATGCAATCACTTTCCATTGTTGACCAATAATAACCTAGCCTCATGATTTGCTTTGTCAACATGTACCCATTCATGTGAGAGCCACATACTCCTTCATGTACCTCTTTCATTAAATTCTTAGCCTCTTCATCAGCCACACACCTTAAGAGTTTACTGTCAAATGAGCATCGGTATAAGGTGGACTCGCTTACTAAGAATTCGGTGGTTAGTCCCCTAATCATCTTTCTGTCTTTTTTCTCGGCCTTTGCAAGGTACATACCTTATTGTAAGAACACCTTAATATCATGATGTCACAGCTTTTGGTCATTTATACCCTCAATTGTTAGGCAAAAGGCAGGCTTATCCTCAATTTCAATAATAAGGGGCTAAATCTCGACTCCACCAGATATCTAGCTCATAGATGCTAACGTAGCTAAAGCATCAGCAAATTGGTTATGAGTCCTTGGTACATGATTGAAGGTGACTTCTATAAAACTTTTTGTTAATGCCATCAAAATGCTGGTGATAAGGCACCAGCTTAGGATCTTTAGTTTTGTACTCTCCCCATGCTTGGCTAATAATGAGTGAGGAGTCCCCATACACTTCTAATTCTTGAATGTCTTTCTATAGGGCCATCTTGAGTCCTACAATGCATGCTTCATATTTAGCAATATTATTAGTGTATGAGAAAACGAGCCTTACGGATACAGGATATTGATTACCTTCAGGGGATATTAGTATTGCCCCAATTCCACATCCAAACACATTGGCTGTACCATCGAAGAACATTTTCCATTTTAGTGGCTCGTTATCTTTTCCTTTGTCAGAGTTTTCTTCGACTACTAAAATACCCTCATCAAGAAAATTGATTTATACTTCTTGGGGAGTACTATTAAAGGGGTTTTCTGCTAATTGATCTGCCAAAGCTTGCCCTTTGACTGAATTTCGGTGCACATATGTAATGTCGAACTCTGATAGTAGCATTTGCCACTTTGAGATTCTGCCAATTAAGGCCAGTTTATCTGCCAAGTACTTCAGAGAATCATGTTGAGTCAGTAATTCTACCTAGTAGTAGAGTGTGTATTGTCTGAGCCGATGCATTACCCATACCAACGCACAACAGGTTCTTTCAATTTCTAAATATCTCTGCTCTCCTTCAGTGAATTTTTTGCTTAAGTAGAATACAGCCCGTTACTTTCCTTCCTCATCTTTCTGGCAAAGCATGCACCTTATGGACTTTAGTATATTGTCAAGTATAGGAATAAAGGCTTCCCAGGTTTCAAAGCTACTAGAATTGGAGGGTTCATAAGGTATTCTTTGATTGTTGTAAAGGCCTACTCACACTCTTCGTCCCAAATGATCTTGGCATTCTTTTTTAACAACTTAAATAAAGGACGACACTTATCTATGAGTTGGGATATAAACTAGGCTATATAGTTTGAATAGCCCAACAAACCTCTGATTTCTTTAAGTATGCGTAGTGGAGGTAGGTCAACTATTACTTTAACTTTATCAGGATCCACTTCAATGCCCCTTTAGCTGATTATGGAACCTAACAACTTCCCTGAAGTTGCTCCGATTTACACTTCTCTAGGTTGAGTTTCAATTGGAATTTTCTCAACCTATCAAACAATCTCCTTAGATTTTCCATATGATTTTCTCCTTCTTTAGACTTGGCAATCATATCATCAACATATACCTCGACTTCTTTGTGCATTATGTCATGAAAAATTGTTACCATGGCCCTTTGGTAAGTTGCCCCGACATTTTTGAGTCTGAAAGGCATCACTTTGTAACAAAACGTGCCCCAAGTTGTGATGAATGTGGTCTTGGCTTTATCTTCTTCAGCCATTCGAATCTGATTATACCCGAAAAATCCATCCATGAAAGAGAAAATGTAGTTTCTAGCTGTGTTATCGACCAATACATTGATATGGGGCAAAGGAAAATTATCTTTAGGGGTTGCTTGATTGAGGTCTCAAAAATCCACATAAACCCTGACTTTCCCATTCTTCTTCATAATTGGTACTATGTTGGCCACCCACTCAAGATAATCAGATACCTCAATGAAGCTGACTTCCAATAATTTTTGGACTTCTTCCTTCATTTTCAACAAGATATCTAGTCATAACCTTCTCAACTTTTGTTTTTTAAGCTTGATATCCTCTTGAGTGGGTAACTAATGGACTACGATTGATGGGTCTGATCCAAGCATATCATCATAAGACCATGCAAACACATCTTGGTATTCGAATAGCAATGTGGTCATCTCTATCTTTTGTATCGATACCCAATAGGTCCAGGGTGGCTAAAGGACAAACATTTAGAGATGATCCATTGTCAATGAGGACTCTTATTGCGATGATGTTATTTATCCTTACTATTATAAACAGAGGCTTTGTATTTTGGGTACCTTCTTCACCCAATTCCTTAGTGGAGAAGGAAACTTGATCTATGATGAGGATGAAATTAGTGACAGAGCCAATCCTTTCAACCAGGATTTCACGAAGGACCTTGACATCCCTCAGCGTTCTGAATAAGGCCTTTCGATATGGGTCTAATGCCATTAATAGACTCATGGGGGATATTTATGTCGGAGTCTTAGTGAGCTGGTCCATTATCTTGTACTCACTAGACTTGATCATTTTGGTGAAGGCAGTTAATCCTTCTTTATGTTCAGCTTGTTCGGTGTTTGGCATTTCCAGTACACCCTTCTTTTTTAACTCTTCCTTTAGACTGTAGATTCTGTTGGAACGAGTGATCCCCCCTACAAGCGAGCTTGATTGCCCCTGGTTTATTGCTTGATAATTGAAGGGGGTAGCTTCATAATTTTCAAGGGCTACAGGTACGTAGAATGTGTACCTTTTAGTTTGTGGGACTTCTTTTTTGTATAACCTATAAACCTTTGGTTCTTGGTTTCGACTGATCATGTTGATGGCAGATTTTGGGTAGTCAGATATCATATTGATGACAGGTCCATGGTTTGGTAGTAGGTTATTATTAATGTTTAGGGTAGGAGCCTCTACAAAATCCAGTTGTACTATACCTTCATCAATCAAATCTTAGATTTTGTTTTTCAACCTCCAGCATGAATAAGTTGAATGGCCTACTTGCCCTAGATGATATTGACATCTTGCATTAGGATCAAAGAACTTTGGCCTGTACCTTTTACTGGGAGCCTCAAAATGTAGCAGATTATCTCTTCTTAACTTCTCGAGCACCTGACTAAGTAGAATAGGTATTCTGGTGAACTGTCTTAAGACCTTGTTTACCTATAGTTGGTTTCTGTACTGTGGTTAAGCTGGCGAGGGATTCGTCCTAAAAGAAACTTAGGAGTTAGGTCTTGTATTCGAGTTAACCATGCTGACAGTAGCTTTCCTAGGATTATTAGTGGTGCGTTTAGTAGAGGGTGGTCGTCTATCTGCTATTTCTTGCAGCTTGCTAGAGGAAATGGCATTCTCAATTCGGCACCTTGCTGCTACTATTTCTGCAAAGCTAGAAGAGGCTTGTCCAATCAAGTGAGCGAAGTAGGGCCTCTCAAGAGTGTTAATGAAAGCTGCCGTCAGCTCTTTTTCAATCACAAGGGTAGATACCCTTGCAGCTAAGGACCTCTACCTTAGAGCATATTCTTTAAAGGACTCATTGTGCCTTTTCCTCAAGGCAACCAAATCCATCATTGTTGGTGCCACTTTGACATTAAATCTATATTACTCATAGAATGCTTTAGCTAACTTATCCCATGTATTCACCTGATTTAAGTTCAATTGGGCATACCAGGTTAAGGCAGGGCCTATTAGGCTATCCTAAAAGGTTTGGACCACGAGTTAATCATACTGTGTATACTTGCCCATTTTACGTACATACAGCCGGGTGTGTAGCTTAGGGTATCCAGTCCCATTATATTTTTCAAAGTCAAGTACTTTGAATTTTTCTGCGAAGCTTCCATAATCGTATGCAGAGAAGTCTGTTATTCTAGCATGCTCAAATCCATCATACCCTTTGAACGTTTTCATTTTTTCGGTGATCTGTCGAGTTAACCGCTCTTTAAGCTCCTTCAATCTGTCCTGGTCAACTTCAAGCTTCGGGTTGATTAGGAATGAGTAAGTATTCGGTTCAAATGTTGGGTTGGCCTTTGGAAATACCCCTTTAGTTTCAAGGGATTCAAAGCCCTGATTGCCTTTAGCAAAAGCTTCTTCTGTTTTAAGGGGTGGGGCCTCAGTATTCTTTCTATATCGGGCTTTGGAGTGCTCTTCATTTGATGGGGCCGTAGACTTGAACAAAGAGATGCTATCAATAAGGAAGCTTAGTTGATCTACCATCTTTCCCATTGTTCATTCCAAAGATTAGAATCTCAACTCTATGGAGTCATTAACCTCGGGGTTGCTATTGCCATTATTGTTGTTGTTTCCTTGGTTGGCCATTCTGGCTTGAAAACGAGTTTTGATGGGGCTTCTCTGAAAGGTTTGACGTTTGGGAGCTATCTTGGCAACCTAGGCAAAAACCACTTCTCGACAAGTTAGCATAGGAATATTTTGAAAAAAGGAATGCAAATGAATGAAATGCAAGTGAATCACATGGATGAAAAGGAGAGGATCAACAAATGATTAATAGAATGGTAAGTTATTCATTATTTTTGAATTCCTAGAGTCTTATTACATGAAAGAAAGAAAAAGGTACAAATTCATCTATGCAAATTTCCTTCTTTTTTGTAGGCTAGATGACATCTTCTTCTTCTTTTGGTCATGCTTAGCTGCTTCTTCAAACTCTTGAATTTTCTTCTAAGCCATCTTCAGCTAATGTTCTAAGGCGTATGACCTTTGTCTAGATTCTTAGCATAGGTTCACCCATTCATCTTTCCCATCATGGAGGATCTCCATACGCGCTTTCATTTGGTCCATATAGGTCACCATTTCAAAGTTAGGGTGCATAGGGGAGGTTTGAAGGACTTATGGTGCCCGATATCACATTGCGCCTACCTTATGAAGTTGATTGTATAAATACTCTTTGGTAAACCGTTGTTTATCCACTTCTCCTATGAACTCACTCAAATTGATGTTTGGGCTTATGGTTCAGGTACCCCCCAAGCTTTGATCTTGTGAACTATGTCCTGGATCTCTCCGAATTGTCTTACCATGTTGCTTGGATAGTAGCCTATACACTAGCTCATCCCGATCAATGGTACAACATGGTAATTCTTGAAAATTAGAATGACCTTAGTGTAATTGCTCCACTTGGCAGTCCACAGTATGTCTTCTACTCAAAAATCTTATAGAAGCTCTATCCAGAGAAGGGTAGGGGTATCTTCTAGTAATTTGATCTTATCGATAAAAGAATCAATAAGGTCAACCTTATTCGCAAAGGGGTTAAATCCAACCTAAAGCACTTAATGTGACTGACGAACCAAACTATTAATAATGCCATGCTTGACCTGAGATCTCCGCAGCCCCTTTCCTTAAGGAAATTAAGATTCCTTATCTACTCAGCAAGTAGGGTAGGAATGTAAGATTTACCTTCTCAAAACTAAGCCACTAACTCTGTTACCCTAAAGTGTATAAGAAGAGACCCACTTGGGAACAAGATTGTAGCAAACACAGCTAGCACATAGGCCTTGATTCAGTTTTCTTTCCAATTCCCAAAAAACAGCACTTGATTGTTGGAGCCGGGCTCATTCTGGAACCAATGGACTAGATCCCATATCTTGATGGCATATTTGTTGTAGTCATTTAAGGCCTCATTTATCTTAGTCTTATAGATCCCTAAGAATCTTGAGAAGATATATGTTGGGCCGAATTTGAGTTCCGGGATGTATATTTCATCCAAAGGAAGAGCTTGGAGCAGTTCAGTGTACTTCTCTAGAGTTGGGTTGATTAGATGTGGTCTAAATTGAAAAGCCACTTCTTTGGGCTCCCAAAAATGGATGAAGGCCCTTACTAGCGAGATGTTAACTTTCACTTTGGCTAGTGAGAGTATGGGTCTAATTTTGTTGGTAATGAACTGTTGCTCTTTTGGATTGAAGGTTTGAAACCATCGGTTGAGTATAGGCTTTGGGTCTGCAAGTTTGTGGAAATGAATCTCTTTGGCGAGAACCCTGTCACTAGATGAGCTAGCCATTTCTGGAACATTACCAAAAAAACATAAATTACATGGAAAAGACTAATATACAAGATTTCCTATGTATATCAATTCTAGGAAGAATACAAAAAAACTAAAAACTCCAGAATCTTTATCATTTTTTCTTTTTTTTTTTATGTAACATTGCCATTTTGCTAATTATTTGTTGACCTTATGAAGTGTAATGCAAGACAGGTGGGTTCTAACGGTCCTTAAACTCTATGACCTCACATGTTTATAAAGAAACGGTTCTTTAGTCATATTGAAGTTTAAGTGGGGTAGCCTAATCAGCTCCTAATGGTGGTTACCCCACTACGTCCGAGACTTTACACAATGGCTCCTCGTCTTAAAGTCCTATGACGACTTAAGTTTGATTGCATCTACCATGCATTTAAGATGCAGTAAAATAAATCTCATGCTTACTAAAATAAATATGCTAATTAAAACAAATATGTACACAAAGCAATCAAATAAACAAATCAATATATAAAAGAATAAATAAATAAATAAATAACTAAACAATGCGAGTAATTTGAAAAGCGATTTTAATTTCGAAGTATTTTTAAGTGGTTAGCCCTCTTGACGGTTCCTAGTGGAGTTGCCAAGTTGTCGAGCCTAATTTTTCACCCTCCTGGTTCTTTTTATAAAATTAGGTCTTCTTTAAACTGATCAGTACTAAACCCTACCCGTTTAATATTGACCATCGACTAGGGTTTAAAGAAGATCATTTTCTCCAACTTGAAAAAATTTGAAGTTGCCACCCGACCGGAGTCGGGAAAAGAGGTTAAGTTATAACCAATTGGGTAAATTGATTATAACTTAGCTACTGGTCTATCGATTAAAAAACCAATTTGTAAGACGGCTTTCTTGAAAACCAAAGATTTAGGTTTGGGGGCTAATTTATTAAACTCTAAACAGGTGCCACTTTTGAATTTTTCGAATTTAACTTCGCTTTTCAAATATACCCTTTTTAATTTTTAAAAACATCTAATTATGATACATACGACTAAATTGATTAATTTACATAAATATCTAAAAATGGAAAAAATAAAACTTATCATATTTTAAGTCACCTTGTACTTGCGTATGGGCATCTACGTACCCGCTATTCAGGATCAGGCTTTCATAGTTCATTTAATGAAAATATAGCAGGTTAATTGATTTTAACTTTGGAAAAATTGCTGGGTTTACGTTTTTACCCATTTTGAGTTGATTTGAGAAAAGATTATAAGGGTTCTAAGTTGGATTTTATTCTTAGAAATTCTAAATAATTCTAATTTGAAAATTGATTTATTTATTTTCATTTATTTTTAGAAAACTCAATTTTTCTAAATGTGAGAACGATTTTTGTTTACTAACCTATTTATTTATTTTTATTATATTATCTTATTTATTTTATACTTAATCTATCTATTTCTATTAAAGTAAATAAATAAACTACTTCCTTTCTTTCTTTTTTCTTTTTGTTTTTTCTTCTCTTTCTTTTTTTTTTCATTCTTTTTTCATTTTTTTTCCTTCTCTTATTTATAACATTTACAAATAAACAAATGAATAAAATTAAAAAGAAGAAAAATAAAAAAGGTTAGCTTGGAGTCGACTCACTTCGGCTTGGATCAACTCGGTCGGCTCACTTCGGCTTGAATTAACTTACTTTGGCTCACTTTGATGGTGATGGTTTTCATTAACAAAAACCGTAGGGGATGCTATCATAGAGAGAGAGGAACCGTGCTAGAGAAAGGAAACTTAGATTTTTGTTTTTCTAAAGTATTTTGAAGTTTTCGTTATGTTTTGAAAATGAAGAGTAGACCCATATTTATAGGTATTATGGTCATGTCAACGATGAAAAAAATTAAATGTAATATGATTTTCTTTCAATTTTAGATTGGACGAACCTGGACAATATGTGGTGCTAAATACATAGCTGTACGTGTATGAATGTGCTAGAGTGTGTCAGAATATGTCTACCATACTTAGAAGTGAGTTGACAAATGACGTGACGATGATGTGGCGATGACATGGCAATAAAGTGAAAAAAAAAATAATAGATACATTTTGCACCTTCCATGATTTGAACCCAAGATCTTCAAATCATATGCAATATCAAGTCTAAATACTTATCCAACTAAGCTATTGGTTTTTCCTTATTCATATAATTAATTAATTACACATATGGATCAAGTTAACTTGAGCTAGATTAAAATTTAAGCTTAGACCAAACAACCTTTTATTCAAAATTATTGAAATTGAAATTAAAATTATATTATATTTAAACAACCTAAAAATTTATTATTTTCTAAATACCCTATTTTATTTTGTGACTTTTCAAATTTCTTTTTTTTTGTATTTTTTCGAAATTTCTTTTTTTTTTTGTATTTTTTCTTATTTTCCTATCTTTTTATATTTTTCTAGAATTCCTATTTTTTCTAAATTTCTTCATTTTTGGGGGCTTTATTTAATTTTCTATTTTTTTCTTACTTTTTTTAATTTAAGACCTTATAACCTAATTTGAAAAATAAAGGGGGAGGGGGGTAAAAATTAGGTGTCTATAGTTAGCTTTCAAAATTAGATGTTTGCGTTGGGTTTATGGAATTCGGAAATTTGATTTTGAAATTTGGAATTGCTAATTGTGGAGAACATGAAAATAAAAAATAAAACCTAGGTCCATTCGCCGATGTGATATTTATAAACTCTTAATTGTATCTTTCGTATCGAAGTTACAAAAGATATGATTACGAGTCTTTACAGATTTAACCAAAGTTCTAAAAACCCTACTTGATTCGAGCTTTCAATTTTTCTAGGCCTAATCCGATCTAATTAGATATAGCTCAATAAATTGTTTAATAAATCCTAAGTCTATTCCAACCTAATATAAATTAGATAAAATTCTATTTTAAATTAAACTAGACCAAAATTATTTTAATGAAGCCCAATTATTAAATGACTTATTTAATTAATTACATAGCGTTATCTGATTCGACCTTAAACAACCCAACGTGATTTAACTCAATATGATTTGACTCGATTTAACTCAACCTGATACGATACGATACGATACACCACGACCTAACTAGATACGAGCTAATTCAATATGACACGACTTAACTTCATACGATTCAACTTGACTTAATATGACACTACTCGATACGATATGACTTAATTCGATATGATTTAACTCATAGGACTCAACTTGACTCTCTCCTTTTTTATTTTTTCATTTTTTTATTTTATTATTTGCTTTTTTTTTTATTTATTAACCTAGCTCAACTAACCAAAAAATAAAAAAAAAAATGGCAAAAATGACGTGTTTACAAATGCCCCTCTTTGTAGTGAAGATTAATTATAACTTCACTACAAAGACAAAAAAGATACCAATTTTTTGCTAGGCTCAACTTAGATAATCCGAAGAGGATAGACTTCTTCAAGATTAAAAAAAAAAAAAAACTTATTTTAGTGGTTAATCTAAAGAGGATATATCTCTTCGAGACTTCAAATGTTTTGGTCTAGTGGATAAATCTCTTTCAAGATGAATTACTCGAAGGGATAGATCTTTCAAAGACAAGATAAGATGATATGAGACAACACTCTCATGATCAGGTGATCTTTTAAATGATTGGATAACGCTCCTTTGAGTAAGCAATCCAAAAAAGAACTAAGACAACGATCCTATAAAGGAATAGATAGTACAGCATTCCTATTAGCAAGCGATCCTAAAAAGGACTAGGACAATACTCCTTTGAGCTGGTGATCCAAGAAAAGATTGATAAGATAGCACTTCTATAAGTAAGTAATCTGACAAAAGATAGGACAGCACTCCTTTGAGCAAGTAATCCTAGATAAGATTGGATGGCACTCCTATGAGCAAACAATCTAACAAAAGATAGGACAACACTCCTTTAAGTAAGCAATCCTAAAAAATATTGGATGGCATTCCTATGAGCAGGCAATCTAACTAAGGAATAGATAGTACAGCACTCCCATAAGCAAACGATCTTAAAAGGAATAGGATAACGCTCCTTTTAGCAAGCAATTCTAAAAGGAACAGATAGGATAGCGCTCCCATGAGCAAGCGATCCTAGATAAGATTGGATGGCACTTCATTGAGCAAGTGATTCAGGAAGGAAGAAAAATTTCATGAGTTTTGACAAATTAATCTGTGACTTGAGTTTAAGGGTTTTTTATGATTCCTTGAAAATTCTAAGAAATCTCTCTTGATAATTTTTTTTTTTAAAGTTTCATTTCTCTTTTGAAAAGTTTTTCTTTTTTTCTTCTTTTTGTCAAGAAATTCAAAAAACACTATTTGATAGAAAATTATGTTGCTAAGAAAGTCTCAAAAACTCTAAAGATCACAAATAAGGGGTTAGCTTACCCCCTTGCTCATTGATCACTCATTCTCTTAGTTTCGTTTTATGGAGCATATTTCATGATCTCTGAACTTTTTTAGAAGCACTGATTTCTAACTTGGGATAAAACCATTCATGGTTTTTAGAAAGCACCCAACTGTTCGATAATTTTCCACTAAAGAGATAGATATCATTACTTGAAATGTTTAGTCAAACTAGACTTCCTTGTACTCTCATAGGTCTGTTTTACTCTCAGCATCAATTCCAAAAAATTGTAGCCTATCTTGTAAGTGATATGCTTTGGTTAATCAATAGGTCTTTTCTAAGTTTGCAATGTAAGGCTTTTGGTTAATGGTTTAAGCAAAGGGATATTAATGTACGTAGCCAATTTTGAAGTAATTATATACAATCTATCCTGAGTTTACAAGCTAAGAACCTAAGAGAAACTAAACATGGGCTTGCTTCAGTTTCATGAGCAAATTTTGCTGAATATAATTCCATTTTTCTTTAGTCAAAAGAGTTTCATCAAGAGTGGTAAAGCGGGTAAGATCATATAATGAGGGCTTTGCTTTTGAGCTTGAGAATTAATAATATTCAGATTTTGGATACCATCACAAGTTCAGACTTCAGGTTTATTGGTAATCTGGCTATTCTTTGAAGGTGATCACTTTGCTAATATCTTCATTTTGTTCACTTTTTTTTCTTTTTCTCCCTTCTTTTTTCTTTTCTATTTTTTTTTCCTCCTCCTCTCTTTTTTGCTTTTTTTTTCCTCTTTTGGCTAAGGTGGTCACCTTCCATTGTTGAGTTTTTTTACTTTTTATTTTTGCTTGATGGGATTAAAAGCCCTAAAACCATGGGTTCAAGTAATATAACCTTCGGAGAAGTATATATGGCTTTGAAGTGCTTGGGGAAAGAATTTATGGACTTAATGTGTTTAAATAAGTGTACAAGCTTAAGTGAGGTGTATATGATTTGAAGCTCTTCTTCATTCTAAAGAAATCAAACTATCTATGACAATATTTGCTCAAGAATTAGCAAAACTAAGGCAAGCATAAGTTAGTCTACTTCTTTTCTCCAAATTAATGATCCTAACCTCCTGATTGCCTTAGTTTGGGGTGGTTACTAGTAGGGCTAATTTTAAAAAAAATTCCCTAAAGGTTCAAATGGGTTTATAAGGGATAATCATGTTTAGGGATAATAAAATGAAGGCCTAATATCATTTTGACACGTATACCAAGTTCAAGACATGCCTCCTTTAAGAAATGAGCCCAATTCTCACCTTGATGGTGCTTAACTCTCATATGTGTCTAGGGTTAGTGTTTGAGACATGGGTTACATCTTTTCATCCTAAACTTTTCAAGTAATGTGTTATCATTCCCTTAATTGGAAAGTTTTAAGTTTCTAGTTTCCAGTTCACATTTTCTTTATCCATTTTCACTCATTCGAAATGCCCCTATTTGAATTATGCTAGCTTCATAGCATGCAAAGACAAGAATATACCTGAAAACTGCTTTATTCAATAACTCGTATCTATTACAAGCTCTAAAATGAAAGAAAATGTAAGAACTAAAATTCTTTCCTATTTTTTGCCCCTATTTCTATCACTTCTTCAAACTTAGCTCATTCAACTGAATTAATCTCTTGGAGATATACCCAACTACTTTAAGTGATGAGCCACCTGGTCAAATGGTAGTAGTAAATCCTTAATACTCGATGTTGGAGGTTGTTTGTTTGATGCCTCTTCACAACTTGGGGAAGAAATACTACTGCTAATTAACCCATCAGTCTCTAGAAAACTTGGTTAGATAATCTTAGCATCAATCAAATCTTGCACCTTATGCCTCGGTTTTCAGTGATCTTCTATGGTATGCCCTACTTGGCCTACATGATATCCATACCATTTGTTAGGGTCATGCTCCTTTGTCTTGTATTTCTTTGTTAGGTTTTCGCATGTTAGTAGTCCTACATCTCTTAATTGCTTGAACACTTGGGCTATTGGAATCTTGAATTGTGTAAATCGCCTCCTCTTGTTGTTGATGAGGTTGTCCTAATTTTAGGCTTTCCTAATCGACACATTCACTCCTGATTTCTCTTTCGTTGAATCATCTTTAGGCTTAGGTTATAACTTCCTATTTGTATTAGGATGTAGTTTTCCGAGCTACTTGAGCACATAATCCATTGTCATTTCTGTACCCGCGAGTCTTTCTTCTAACTTCGCTAACTTTTCTTCTAGGGCTACAACCCTTTCTTCCAGACCCTAGTAGTAACATACCCCTTGGACTTGACCATTCAAATATGTTTTTGGTAACTTTTCTAATCCTTATATCATGTTAATAGTAGGCTCTGTATAGAATTTAGGCCTTGGATCCCTAACGAAGTCCAACTAGATCAATTTTTCATCAATTAAATCTTAGACTATATTCTTCAACTCCAAGGAATGGTCAGTAGCATGCCCTTACTAACCCATGTGGTACTTGCATCGCATATTGGGATCATATTTCCGAGGTCTATACCCTGGTGTTAGAGTCTTAGGATGCAGTAAACTCTCTTCTTTTAGGCAATGATAGATACAAGACATAGGAATTGGGATATGAGTAAACCTTCTTCTAGGTGATTTCTGGCTTAGCTTATTTTCCTCAAGCTCTAGACCAATGCTTAGGGCACTAAGCTCGCATCTCATTAGATAGGACATCGTAGTGTTCATAGTAGCCTCTGAATCTAACAAAGTTGATCCCTTTCCTATCAATCTGCCCACTCTAATAGCATCTTCAATGTGACTACCAACTATAACTACATCTGCAAACGTAGAAGCAGTATTGCCTAAGAGGTGATTATAATAAGGTTCACCTAATATGCGGATGAATATGTTAATCAATTCATTTTCTAGCAATTGTATTGTAGCTTGAGTGGCTATAAATCTCCATCTCTAGGCACACTCCTTAAAGGACTCGGTCAACTTTATTTTCATGTTATTCAAATCCATCAAGGATGGAGCCACTTCTTCATTAAACTTATACTATTGACAAAAGGCTTGAGCTAGATTATCCTAAGTATCAAGCTTAATTAAGTCTTGTTGGGCATACCAAATCAACGCCAACCTAGTTAGGCTATCTTGGAAAGTTTGAATAATCAACTGCTCATGTTTATAGAATTGAACCATCTTTCGAACATAAAGCTTAAGGTGAAGTTTAAGACAACCTATTCCATCATACTTTTCGAAATTTGGTATCTTAAACCTCTTGGGTAACTCATGGTCTTCAAAAGCACAAATACTGCTCAAGCCCAGATCACTCTACACATCATGATCCTTGAGAACTCCCATTTTCTCTTCAATTTTCTAAAAGATTTCTTCTTCCATCTTCATCAATTTCTACACCAATTCCTTCCCCAGGCTTTTGTTGCTATTGTTGAGCTCATGAATTGGCAACTCTTTAAACTTGTTTGTCTCAGATGGTATGTCAATAGGCCTTTGGGCTTAGGTATGGGCCATGGTCTCAACTTGCTTTGCATGCTTTCCTAGAACTCCCTTGGCTATGGTTATTCTATGTTCAAGAGTTTCAAATATCTTGTTTTTGAAAATGAGTGATTATGGGCTTTAAGTTAGGCCAGATCACTTAAAAAGCAATCTTTCAAAGCTTATAAGAATCCATTCTTGTTAGCAACATTGCATCAAGTTTTTAGTTTTGAAAACCATTCTTTTGTTTTATTTATTTATTTATTTTTTTTGAAACTTTTATTAGAAAATCAATACTTATTTTATATAATAAAAGTCTAATATTGACATCAACGAATCTAAACAAAGAAAACATTGGGACTAACGACAAAGGACTTAGGATGACAATAATATTACAAAGATGATATGGAGAAGTGGAAATTATTTTACAATGAGAAATTTATTGAATAAATGACACAAGGGTAATGACTCATGGAGAAAACTTTATTAGGACTGTGAAAACTTAAGGGCTAAACACGAAGAATGAGAACTAAGATATTTACAAGATTAATAATCTTAAGATAGAAAATAATTCACAATGAAAATCTAATGATTAAATCTTTTTTTTTATTATTTTGATTTTTTTTTTTTTGTATTTTCTTAGTTCCTAACAATATGGTACATGTGGAGCATTGCAATAGAAATCAACCAAGTAAATAATTATCATGAAACTGATTTTTTATCATAAAATATCTTTTGAATTTTTTTTTAAATGTTGGAAAGTTTTTTAAAAAAATGATAGTTCTATAATAATCTTTATCATAGTTAATTTCCATGGTTACATGTCCTAAAAATTTATAAGTTGATACAAAAGTTTTTCTTACTTTTTTATTTCTTGTTGTTTTTTAGTATTTTATTTTTTTATTTTTGTTTAAGAAAACTATCAAGAAATTAAAAAATGAGTAAAAAAAAAAAATGCACAATCAATAAAGATTATCGTTTAATAAATCTACAAATTTATTAACAATCATAAAATCTAACCTATACAATGGACTAAAATAAAAGAAAACTCCTAACTAATCTTTCTAAAAAAAAATCAAATCCTTTATCTATATGAGCCAAGAAATTTGGTTAGGATAGGCTCTACAGGGTCGATACTGATCTAACTTTCCATATCTATATTACGTAAAACTATGAAATTATGCGGTTATTTACAATGAAACCGCTAAATTTACAATAAAGCTAAATATGACATTTTGCAGCTTTTTCAAAAATTTTCTTAGAAATTACACAACTTTTCACTCACCAATAAACGATAAAAATAAAACACTTATAATATAAGAAATAAAAATGATTGGATAGAAACAAACATCGGCAAAATAAAACCAAATATATAAAAAGATACAGTATGCTACACACGCATGTAATGCAACTAGGGCCAGTAATTAATAAATTATAGGAAGTATCATAAACTTGCGGTCTAAAAGTATCCCTATATATAAGCAGGCTCGAAATAGGAAAAAAAAAATGAAGCTCATGAATACTTTTATATAAGGGTTATTGATTTTTTTAATTTTCCCTTTTTTGAAGAATAGGATCAATTAGACCGCGAATTGATTGGGCTTTTCTTATAATTTAAGAATAACTATCCCTTTTTCGATAAGGATGATACAAGAAGGTAAGGTATATGAGTCTTAGGCTCTGTAACTGTAAGGCTTTCTAAAGAAAAGCCTAATAGGCTATATCGAAGCCTGAGTGGACTCGCCTATTATCGTTAAATAGGGGTAAAGATCCCAGCGACCTGAGGGTTACACAATGGCAACCCATTCCAAGTTCCTAAGGTGGCCTAGGTCTAACCACATCTAAACACATAAATGATTACTGAAAATAAACCATACCACCCCCCCTTCCCCCCAAGAAGGCCCATTGGGTTGGGCTTTTTTTTTTTTTTTTTAAGGCTTACATCACTAAAAAATAATTAGTACAACTATAATATAAAAAAGAATATAATTATAGAAAAGCTCAACAATAATTCTTAATTTTCACATGGCTAACCCACTAGGCTTCCCTAGTAGAGTCGCTAATTCTATCGAAATATTTCTTAGTTTTCTTAATTTAACTTATATTAAGCCTAGTCCGCTTAATACGGATTACTCAATATTAAACTAAGGAAATATTTTTCTTAAAAAGTTTAAAAATTAGAGTCACCAATCAGTTCAGTTGATAAAAAAATGAAATTAAGGTTTTCGAGTAGAAAAACCTTAATTTGACCATTAGTCTATAGATATTCTAAAAATTTTGATTTTTAGAAAATTAAACTAGAAAAACCAAGTTCAAGAGCTAACCTATTAAGACTAAGTTTTCATGTAAAAACCGAAAAAAAAAATTGATGGGCTTTATTTTTTTTTTATAATTTCCTTAAAATACTAAAAATATAACTAATTGTATAAAAAAATAACTAAAGTGATTTTTTAATTATTTTTTATTACAAATTTCTAAGAAAAAGGAAAAAAAGTTTTTTATTTTTTATGCGATTGCCTCGAAGGTGCTTATGTATTCACTAGTAGAGATCAAACCGGTTATAGTTCTCTTTTTATAAAATATATAGTCGGTGGATTATTTTTATTTCGAAAACCGAGTCAGGTTTACGTTTATTTATCAATTTATTATTTAAAAAAAAACCTAAGAAATCTAATTTTCGCAAATCTAAGAAAACCCTAACTAACTAAATCTTTTTGAAAGATTTGGTTAGGATTTTTTTAAATTTTAAAACCACTACGTATCAAAAATATATTTTGTAAATTCTAACTATAAGATACATTGAAGGTACGGTTAGATCCGTATCTCATTGCGTATCTTTTCCAAATCTTGACCATTAGATATGTATCTTTTTTAAATCTCAATCATACGATACGTATCTTGATATATATATTTTCTAAATCTCAACCGTGCGCATCTCAACCACAAGATACTTTTATTTTCTTTTAAAAAACTCAATTTTTCTAAAAGACGCAATTTAATTAACTTTTTTTTTTTTAAAATTGAAATTATCTAGAAAAAATACACAATATGAAAAATAATAATAAACCTGCACTTAAGAAAAAGATTGGTGAAAAAAACTAATTAATAAAATAATTTAAATAACTAAAAATAATAAATAAGAATAAAAATTTACCTCCATCGAGATGTTCGTCGTGCTCATGACCGCGAAGTGGATCGTACTCATGCTCGTACGAGTGTGAATTAGGATTAATTCGTATAGGGGATCAGCACGTATGATGTAAGGGATTCAGATTAAGGATTTAGCATGTGGTGTGGAGCTTGCGTTAGGGAGCTTCACAATTGGACAATGGATTCGGCTTCGAAATTATGGAAATTGGGAATTGATTACGAATTGCGGAAAGTTGGATCGGCTTTGGAATTGGATGTTAGATCGGCTTCAAAAATTTGACGTTAAGCTTTGGAATTGATTTTGGCTTCGGACGGATTGAATTGAGTTGGCTTCGGATTATAGATTGAAGATCAACTTCAGATTATGGATTGAATTGGTTTCGGAAATTTGGACGTCAGCTTTCGTAATTAGATTTCGAAATTGGACGTCAACTTTCAGAATTGGATGTTGGCGTTGGGTTTATGGAATTTGGAAATTTGATTTTGAAATTTGGAATTGTGGATTGTGGAGAATATGAAAATAAAAATAAAAAATAAAAAATAAAACCCAGGTCCACTTGCCGATGTGATATGTATAAACCCTTAATCATATCTTTTATATCGAAGATACGGAAGATATGATTACGATTTTTCATAGATTTAACTTAAGTTCTAGAAATCCCACTTGATTTGGGCTTTCAATTTTTTAAGGTCCAATCCAATCCAATCCAATTAGATATAGCCCAATAACTTATTTAATAAATTTTAAGTCTATTCCATCCCAACATAAATTAGATAAAATTTTATTTTAAGTCGAAACTATTCACCATGTCTCCTCGAAGGACAACGATACGCCGATTCGGACATTTAACAACCATGTGTTTAAAGCTTAAGCATTTAAAACACTTCACCTTACTAGTCTTTTGTTTGAATGGTTGGCCTTTCTCATAGGTTCTCGAGGTTGGCCTAGCCTCGAGTTGACTCAATTGTCCTGCTCGGCCATGCTGGTTTGGTTGGTGTTCATCAGGTTAGTCATTCCTTTCTTTGACTCAGTATGGCCTCCTCAGGTTGGCTTGAACAGGTCGGCGCAATACAAGACCTTTGCAGAATGTTTGCCCAGGTTGGCTCGAAACATTTCTCCTCTACTTTTCGACCCTCTATGCTATCTTGATGGCCTCATCTAAGGTATAAAATCTATATACTTCTACGATATTGCGAATCTCATACTTGAATGTAGAAATAAACCTTGATATTGTACATGCCTCTAGTTCTTTCACGTCAACTCTAATCATAAGCATCTAGAATTCTCTAATATAGTCATTGACAGATCGACTTCCTTAACGAAGCTCCTGCAACTTGGCAAACATATCTTGTAGGTACGTTTCAAGCACAAATCTACCTCTTAACATCCTTTTCATCTCATCCCAAGTCCTAACACCTTATCTTCCATCTCTAGCTCTGGTGGCATTCAAATTCTTACACTACATCGTAGCATATCTAGTAAATTCCAACGTAGTAAGTTGAACCTTTACCACATCCTCATACCCATAACAATCAAATACTTTCTCAACCTTTTCTTCCCACTCTAAGTATTCATCTGCATCTCTACTTCCATCGAAAAGCAAAATTTGTACCTAAACATTATCTAGCCCTCCAGGAACTCAATATCTTCGTCCTTGTGTTTGGTAATAATCAACTTCTTCTTCACTAAACTCTTCGACATCTACCTCCTCGTCATCTTCTCCAATCTCCTCTAACTCCAATCTTCGTCTAATAGCTCTGTCTACTACTCCTCTAGCCTATGTTGGTTGAACTAGGTGATTAGTCAATTGCCTTGGCTATAGTATCTCTCAAGGGTGCCATCCTATGGGTTTTGTTGCTGAATACCTTGGGATTGTTGCCTATTAACTTGCATTGTGGTAATTAGACTCTTAATAAGGTTTGTAAGTCTATCAAGTTTGTCATCAATGAACCTTAGGGTGTTACTACCATTATGACCACGACTAGGGTGAGCACCACTTCCTTGGTCACCAATAACTCCCTAAATACTTGTATATGACATAGCATAATACCTTTTTGAACAGATTAATAAACTATTAACAAATTTGCTCTGTTATTGCAATGGAAAATAGAGTAAAACAAAGTATCAATGAAATTGTACTTACAAACACTTAAACACACTGCAGTAGCTACGAAAGGAACATAGCAGCTACTAATAGTAAAGCAAACCGAAACTTCATTGCAACTTCACACACGTCCTCACGGAACTATGCTCTAATACTAACGAAGCTGATGTGTTTCCAAAGTTAGACATACGAAGAAACACCACAGCAAAATGAACTAAGACAAAACAAAAAAAAAAAAAAAAACTAACAAAGTCCGAGTAGCTACCAAATGGATATGACACACCACCCGATCCTACTTGACCTATAATCTACCGAATATAACACACCGGTCCGAATTAAAGGGTCACTTGTCACTACTCTTTACTAAAGAGAATAAATAAGACTTGAATAACAAGAACACTAAGGTTACTTAAATGAGTAATTTCAGTATTCAAGGATAATTGTCTATGTACATGGAAAGTAGGGGTTTATATACTTGTTCTCTAGGGTTATTTTACATGTATAAAAAGATAGAAGGGTATTTTATAATTACGTTACATGAATCATACTAAAAAGAGGTAAAAAAGGATAAAGAATATTCAATATGGAAAAAAAGGAATCATTTTAGAACGTTGTATCAAAAGATACGTGTCGCTTGATGGCTAGTCATTACGAATATGATACAACATAGGCAGAAACAAGAAGTGCTGGTAGTTAGGCTTCAACTTAATCTAGATCAGGTTGGGAGCCAATTAATCTAGTTAGGAAGTCAGTTGAGTTGGAGTCAAGCGCTAGTGGTCAGTTGGAAAGCTCCGCTCGGCTAGCTTAGCTTTTCTTGGGTTACCTTCTAGATCAAGACTTCGTTGCTGGGTAAGAGCATGTTAAATATATGTGAAGATCTGACAAAAAGATCGGTTAGAGGTCAGTTCGGGATAGGAGTCCTTGTTTCAGCTATGGCTTAAAGCTAGTATTTTCTGTATGAGCCCTTAAAGTCTTCTAGCTTGGCTTCCTGTGATCGATCTAAGGGGTTGATTCCTATCACTACTATTCCCTTAGATATGATCGATACCCTAGCAATTGCTGAAGAGAGTTAATCCGGAGTTGACTGAGCCCAAGAATTACATGAACTGCACTAGTCTATAATTAGGAAGATCGCTAAGTTCAAGTGGAAATAGCATGAAATTGTTAGCTAAAGTCGCTAAACTGTCACTTTCTAGCTAGGAGACTTAGTTTGGATCCACCTCAGCTGAGAACAATTCTCGCACTTAAGACAGAGTAAACTATCTCCTCGAGCTGATGGTCTATTCAAAGTCCTGAAGAAAGTTAACCACAATGCCTACTAAATTGAATTACTTGATAACTATGGTGTCTCCCCCACTTTCAATGTATCTGATCTGATTTCTTACCAACCAGCAAAAGAAGACCCTATAAGTGCCCCAGAGGAAGGAGTAAAGGTCACTCTAGATTTAAGGGAAAATCTTTTTAACCTCCAAGCAAATGATAGGAATCAACCCCTTAGACCGATCACATGAAGTCGAGCTAGAGGACTTTAAGGACTCGTGTGAAGAATACTAACTCAATGCCATATCCGAGACGGAGATTCTTATTCTAAACTAATCTCTTACTAACTTGACTATTAGATCCTTACATGTGTCAAATTTGTTCTTGCCTAACAATGATGCCTTATTCTAAAAGATAACCTAAGACTATTTGAGCCGAGTTGTCGGATTGACTACAAACATTTGATGCCAATACAATTGACTTCTCTACAATTGACCCCCAACCTGGTCTAGATTAAGTTAGTCCCTAATTGCAAACATTATTCATCTTCCACATACCTTGTATCATATTTCTCACATCAAGCCACTATGCGACACGTGTTTTCTGATACAATATTTTATAATGATTCTTTCTTTTTCGTACTTAATATTCTTTGTCCCTTTTTGATATATTCTATGTAACCTAATTGTAACAAATACCCTTTTGTCATTTCATACATGTAAAGTAACCTTAGTGGATAGATATATAAACCCCCACTTACTTATACAACAAACTAATCAATATAGAAATTATTCACAATTCCTTTAAGCAACCTTAGTGTTCTCATTATCCTTTAACTCTTATCTATTTCCTTTAGTAAGGAGTAATGGTGAGTAAACCTTCAGTTAAGATTGGTGAGTCATATTTGGTGAATTGTAGGCCGAGTAAGATTGAGTGGTGCATCATATGCATTCGGTAACTACCCGGACTTTACTAGCCTTTTTCTTTGTTTACTTCCAATTCACTTCGTTATGGTGTTTCTTCGCATGTCTTACCCCAGAGATGCATCATTAAGCTAAAACAACTTTTATTGCCACATGGGTAACCTTTTGCTACATAGTGATGCCCTTCAACTTTAAGAATGCTAGGATAACTTATCAAAGGGCAATGGTGACTCTTTTGTATGACTTAATGTACAAAGAAGTTAAAGTGTATGTAGATGACATGATTACAAAATCCCAAGAAAGCAAAGATCATGTAGAAGTATTGAGGAAGTTGTTTGAAAGGCTATGCAAGTTCCGGTTAAAACTAAACCTAGAAGAGTATACATTTGGGGTCACATTAAGGAAGTTGTTAGGATTCATAATCAGCTAGAGAGGCATTGAAGTTGATCCGAATAAGGTAAAGGCGATTCTAAAAATGCCTCCTCTACAAACGTTTAAAGAAGCCAAGGGTTTCTTAGGTGACTAAATTACATTATTCGATTCATATCATAACTCATGGATAAGTGTCACCCTCTATTCAAATTATTAAGGAAAAATGTTCCTCTAAGTTGGGACGAAGAGTGTGAAGAGGCCTTTCACAAGATTAAGGAGTATCTCATGAATCCTTCGATTCTAGTTGCCCTAAGGCCTTTCCTCAGTAGGGCTATGTGTTATCGATGATCATTTGAAACCAAGTTATTATGATGCATGGATGAGGAGGAAGTAGTTGCTTCGATGGAGGTACATGAGGGGGCATGTGGTCCATATATGAATGTGTACATGTTGACTCGGAAAATCATGTGAATGGGTTATTATTAGTCCATGATGGAATCAAATTGTAGCACATATGTGAGGCACTATCACTTAGCTAAGTATATTCTAATCAGATGAATGCTCCCTATACCCTATAAACCTTCCTCTCCCTTAAGAGTTGCATGTTATTGGTCTAATTAACCCGAAAACATCAAATGGGCGTAGATTTATCCTAATGGCTATTGATTACTTTATAAAGTAGGTAGAAGCTTCCTCTTATGCAAACATCAACAAAGGGGCAATAATTAGGTTCTTGAAATGGGATATAATTGCTCAGTACAAAGTACTAAAGTCAATCATGACAAAGTTGTGCCAACAATTTAGGATCATTCAAAGGAATTCTACATTGTATAGGCCATAAATGAATGGGGCAATGAAGGCCACCAATAAAAACCTTAAAAGGATTATTGAGAAGATGATTATAACCTATAGAGATAGGTATGAGATGCTATCTTTTACACTCATAGCTTATAGAACTTTTATTAGAGTATTAATACAAACTACCCCTTACTCTTTAGTTTATGGGACCAAGGTAGTTTTGCCTTTTGAAGTGGGAAATATCCTCCCTTAAGGTATTAGTTAAAACTCAACTAGATGAAGCCAAATAGGTTAAGAAGAGGATTGACCAATTAAACTTGGTGGATGTAAAGAAGCTAACTGTGTTATGCCATAGGTAGTGCTATCAACAAAGGATAATACGAGTTTTCAATAAGAAAGTACGACCTTAACAATTCTCATAAGGAGACCTAGTGCTAAGGAAGGTCATACAAAATGCACAAGTTCTTAGAGAGAAGTTTGTCTCTAGTTATGAGGGTCCTTACGTAATAAGAAGGTATTATCTAGAGGAGCATTGATTTTGTCCAAGATGGATGGCTCAAATTTGAGGGACCCTTTAAATACTAATGCTGTCAAGATGTATTACCTATGAAATCAATGTAAAGATATTATTTTGTCTCCAATCCTGAATCTTCTATGAAGTGATTTTTTCACCCTTTGTATGCAAAATAGATATCCCCAACTGTTGTCGTCAGCATTACATTAGTCATTAACCACTCTACACCAGATTGATAAGATGTTCTTAATCTCCACTTCATGTATCTCTCCCTATCCACATACATATACTAAATAGATAAAAATAAAGAAAAACCTCAATCATGAACACTAACAAAATACTAAAACTCCTTGAATGCTATGCTTTGATCTTTCCTTTTCTAGGATTAGGATCAAATGAAAGAGAGAAAGGAGGGTAGTCAAATTGACCCCAAAGAGGAAAAGAGATGATCAGTTGAGTTCACAAACTCCCATGCTTAACCCTAATGAAGATTAGCCAGTTCATCAAAGTCTCTAAGCCAAGGGATGATTATGGACCTTTGAACTTGGAATTATTGTTGGTAAGCTAAAAAAATCTAATACGACACTCACTCATAACTTTAGGGTAATATATCTCGTACGAGCCTTAGTCCATTGAAACTTTTGGGTAAGATATCTCGTAAGAGTCTTGACCCATCGTATGCTTGGCCATTCCATTTATTCGAATAGAATATCTTACTAATGGGTCTCATTTAGATAGATCGTCAAGAGCCCTATCCCTAATGTAGCTCTAGTGCTATCGCCTTTTAGGAAAGGATATCTCACTAAAGAGTCTTATTAAGATAGACTACAATGTGTGCTTTCCGCTCTTTAGATGGCTTTAGTGTCCTTATATGTTCGAATAGGATATCTCGCCAAAGGGTCTCATTAAGATAGACCATAAGGAGCTGTTTCTACTCTTTAGTTGACCTTGGTGCCATCATATGTTTGATAGGATAGCTCGCCAAAGGGTCTCATTTAGATAAATTATAAAGAGCCTAATCCCTTAAATAAGCTTTAGTAGGATATCTCACAAAAGGGTATCACCAAGATAAATAGTAAGGAGCTTTACCTACAAAAGGTCTCACTAAGATAGATCGCAAAACATCTTTTGATTAATAGCTTACCAAAGGGGCCCATCTCATAGGTAACCCATTTCATATCCCAAAGTTACACTCAACAACCTTTTTCAGAACTCTCATCTTCCCCCAAAGGCAAAAATGATGTCTTTTTCTGTCTTTGTAGTAAAGTTCTCACCAAACTTAATTGCAAAGAGAGGCAACTATAGACGCTTTATTTTTGCCTACAAAGAATTTAAGGATATTTTTTTTAATTTTCAGGAAACATAGAAAATAAAACTTTCAAAATTTTTTTCTTAATATACAAGAGAAAAAGAAAATATATACATGTATAAGAAAAAATAAGGAAAGAAAAATATTTTGTTGATGTGGTAAGCCACATGTGTCACATGGCTACCATAGCCACATGTGTCACATGGCTGTGTCGGTACCCCTATTATATATAAAAATAATAATAATAGAAGGGCATTTGAGTGCCCCTTTAATTTTCTAATGTACATTGCATGTACATGAGTGACAAGTTAACTTGCACCCCCGCCTACCCCTCCGTACCAACCCCCCCCCCCCCCCCCTAACCATACACTTCTCTTTCTCTTCTTTCCTTTCCCCGATGCAATTCACCAATAGAAAGCTTAAAAAATAGACTTTTTTGGCCCTAAAAAAAGCCCAATTTGATTTGATTTTTTCCATCTAAAAATTAGGAAAAATATGGAATTAAAATGAAAACACATGTACAATATTTTGAGTCTAAAATCTTAGAAAATAATAAAGGGAAAGTACACCAATGAAAAATAATAAAAAATTTGTCTTTTAGAAAACTTAGTGTACATATCTTCAAAAGGATGTAAAATTGAATCTTTTAATGCAATCTCACTATGTAATCAGTATTTGTAATTGGTACTAAGACTAGGTTGATTTTATCCAATTAATCAATATCAATAACACCTAAAATGCATCAAAATTTAACAAAAAAGAATGAAAAATAAAAACAAACCAAACTTGTAAGATGCAAGATGATTTAGTTTCCTAAATCAAAAGGGAAGTTTCTTAGCCAAAAAGCGCAAATCAACACTGTAAATAAGGCTCCCTTTATCACATTAACACAGACAATTGCAAGAAAAATAAAGTAGATTAAAAGAAATATTAAACTCTGACTCTACATGCTATTTCTATGGTTTTGTTGAAAATTGAAGGAGGGGAGTATGATTTTTCTAGAAATTGGCGGAAGGGTTTTCAATGCTAGGGAAGTTAAGGGTTAAGAACCATCGCCACCTTACTAAGAACCACCTAGAAAGTCATTAAGCTGGTTGCCAACTCGTTACTGCATGAGGTAGGTTCCTAGAATCATTGAGTATTCTTAATTGTTCTTATTTTCTTCGTGATTTTGATGCATGTTGTATTTCGATTAACTATGAAATCATGTTTTATGTATTTAAGAAGCTTGTTTGATGCAATTGTTGTAGAATAATTGATAGGATTCTTGTTTCTATAATATAAAAAACATGTAATATCCATATAAGCTTACATATTTGAAATTGATGATATTTCTTGATTATTTTGATTAAATTAGATGTTTTGATTAATGAACTATATTATATTTGTCATAATTTATGTTTATATAAGATAGGATTAATATTTGTTAATGATGGATATGTGTTCATTATAAGCTTTGATTCAAAACCTTATTAAATATCATAATAAAGTAGTTTTCATTAATAGTTATAAATTGTTAGTACATGAATAATAAACATGCCATGTGGAATATTTTTGTGATTCTATGATTGTTATATGATTTTTCTTTTTGTAATTTATGTGCTTTATTTAATATCATTGTCTTTAAAGGATTTCTTTTATAAAAGGGTCTTTCCATTTTCCTTTTTTTTTTTAAATGTTTGTGCCACCTTAGAAAAAATGTTTTTCTTAAATAAAAAATATAAATGGACTTCTATTTTTCATAATTAGGGATTTCTAGTTTTTTTTTTTTTCAAAACTTTGGACCAAAAAAACATAAATTTTTATAAATTAATTAATATGTAAAAACTTAAAGTGAAATATTTCTTAAATAAAATGGAACAACATACAAAATTTTTATAAAATTATTTTAGGACTAGATAAGCTTGATCTTGGCTTACAGGTATATAGGCACTTCCAATGGTCCAAAAAAAAAAAAAATCCCTTTTCTCTAATGTTAAGTCCTTTTTCATTTTAAGAAACCCATTAGAGGCTCGTTTACGTTATGGACTTCTTCTATGGAACTTTTAGGGATTAAATATATTAGCCTTCAAGCCTAGTAAATCTTTGGTTTCTTTTTCTAAAATTGGTTTTTTTTTTTTGGAAAAATCGTAGATCAATAGTTAAAATTAGAGTCTATCTACCAATGAGCCTTAATTTTATTTTTTCCTGAATTTAATCAGATGACGAGTCTACTTTTCAATTTTTATTTTTTAAAACCTTTTCTTAGTCTAGTCGAGAGATTTTATTAAGCATGCCTAAATTAATATAAATTAGGTTAAGAAAAGAGAGAAACCAAATTTTTAGCTCAATAGATCCATATTCTCTATTATATGGTGTTATTGTTTTCATATAACATATTCGTATGAGATGTTCTTACCTTCCTTTTAAGAACTAAGTGGCTATAGGGAATGTCACCTATTGCATGAGGTCAAGCTATGTCTATTACTTTAGGTCTATAAAAGAGAACTACTATTGGATTGGAAATAAAGATACAAGTCTTGACATGCTTAATTCTTTCCAAACCCAAGCATTAGTAGGCATAAAATTGTGCCTTACATAGTCACCAGCAGGCTATATATGATGTTTGCATTGCATATGCTTATTAAATAACTTGCTTAAACATTGTTTGTTGGTAAGATAACAATGTTACTCACTAAGCTGGATATAACTTAATCCCTCAACAATTTCTTTTGTAGGTCTTACGAGCTAGGTTAGGGAATAGAGGGATAGAAGTAGGATAATAACCTATATTAGATGAATTAAACCTTCATAGATTCTAGTGACTTTTGAGTTTATTATCTAACCACCCTTTCCTTATTATTTGGTAAGTAATTTCGATTCTCTACGGTTTTAGTGAATTATGGATTGTTGTATCACTTTTAGCTACATAAATATTTAAGTAAATGTATGTAAAAAGATTAAGTATGATTAGAAACTTACTATCTAGGGTCTTGTAGCTTCTAACTTGCTAAATGGTCTTTAGATCATGAGTATGTATGTGATATGAAGATTTTAGGTAATCTTATTAGGCCCTCTTTTAAGGCATTACAAAGATATACCTCATGTTTTGCATATTCAAATAGATCACTATAATAATTCAAATCAATTTCCTCTATCCTTTCATTGTCTGAATCGTTATCCCAACTATCAATATGATTATAAGTCATGTTCTTTAACATATTATATTCCACTTCATCCATAAACGCTTGATTATCATCATGTAAATCCTAATCTACAATAAGGACTTCATACATAAATATCTCATAAAAATATGGTTGGACTTCACCATGATAACTCCATGCGTTATAATCTTATGTCATACCTAATGTAGTAAATGACATTTGATAACTGAAATGAGCTACCAATCCTTGTTTAAGCAATCTTGATAAGGACATTGAATTCAACCATTAGACTTTAAACAAATTGAGACACTCAAAGAAAATCCCTAACTCCATTAATGTAGTGGAATAGTCATAGGTATGGTGCCATGTCCTTTTTAAGATCCTATTAGATGCAAGATTATGTTTATATATCATTACAATTTAAAAATAATTATTTATGATAAAAATAAATAAATGTAAAAAATTCAAAGGTGACAATTTAAACTACAATATATTAGTTTTTGGTTGCAATCCATTTTATCCATTATATTTTGTAATTGTTTCTAAAAAGTTGAACCAATATAGGTAAATAACAAGATCATTGATTTTTTTTTTTTAATATATAGACTAAAATCCCAATGTTCTTTTTTTTTTAAAGCATAAATCTAAATTTTGTTAATTTTTCATAACAATTGAAATTACTTCTCTATTTTTCTAATTTATCTAATGAAAATATCAATTTCACAATAACTATTTTGAGAAACACAATGATAACCAACATTTAGTAAAAATGTTTCATATAGGAAAATTTATTTTTTTCCAACTTGTTTAACTCCTATTCAATATTTTTCCACGATTTACTAATTCTTTATGTAACAATATAAAAGTATAAATAAAAAGGAAAAATTACATAATATTTTTTTTTTAGACTTCACATTCAATTTTTTTCTTTTTATTTAAATATTTTGCAAAATTCTATATTCCCTTTGCATTTTTTAAAATATTAAATTATTTAAAGAATTTTTAGAAAATAAATAGTTAGAAATTAAAAGATTCAAATTCTTTTGTTATTTTTAGCAAATATTCCAAATTTTTTTATCTAAAAGATTGCAAATAAATTAGATAAAATATAAAAATTCAACCATTTTGGATTCTTTTATCCATTTAATTGATTTACCCTTTCTCTCCAACATTTTTTTTTTTGTTCTTAAACAAAATTTACAAATAATTTAAATAGAGGTAGAAAAATACATATCATGAAGTGGATATTAAAAAACTACTTTATTTTATGACCAAACCTTAAAAAACTACAACAAATTTCAACATGCTATACACTACATTTGAAAATAAAAATGAAGAACAAGGATATATTTAATGCCAAAGCTGACAGCATAGCATGTTACCATTTTTATGGCTTCATTAGTAAAATAATATGCAACAAATATGTTAAATAAGGAAAGTATAATTTACTTATTTATGGAGAAAAGGGTGAATACAACAATATCTATTAATTTAAAAAAATCGATATCATAGTTTGATAATTCTACAACAAGAATAAAATGAAAAATATAAAATATAATAAGAACCTACAATTTATGAAGACAACAAATTCTTTAAGAATGAGGATGTTAACAAATAAAAATAAAATAGAGGAGGAGATATAAAGATAGTAGTTACGAAGAGAGCGTATGAAAGGTGAAAATGAATCAACGAAAGGAAAAAGAAGATATGAAGGGCATGTATATTGTTCTAAAAATCATTTTTTTTTTAATTTATAGGATATTGTAATGAGTTGCAAATTGCCACACATGTCATGTAACACACTAACCATTATTGTAACTTAGGACTATGAAAAAGTAGTCTTGGTTAGAGTGTTTTGACCTAGGTTTTTTATATCATCAATTGCACTTCAAGGCTTCTGTAACATAGTGTTGTTGTTATTGGAAAAATTGTGGTTAGAATACTAATTGAGATTGGCTATGCTATTTTCTTGGTTATGGTAGCTTGTAGTTGCTATGATATCTTTTAAGTAGAGGGAAAGAAAAGGAACAAATTCAAATGATATATATATAAATGAACATTAAGATAGGCTAGAAGCTTCTTTTTTTTTTTTTAATTGAAATAAAACTGAAATATTGAGTTGACATTTTGCAAGGAGTTATTCTCTTTGTTGAATTTAGTTTTTTAAATGTTGTTACTACATTACTAGCCGATTAGTTACACTAGGCATAACGGTCAATTTAAGAGATGTTTTAAGCCTATAACATGTGGAGGGATATTAGTAGAAAGAGATATGAAAGGAAGAACAACCAAAACTTAGTGTCTCGAATGTGAATATGTAATAGAGGGTCAAACTTGAGTGTTTTTTTATTATTCTTGGATTGTTCTTGAAGAATTAACTGTTTGATCTTATGTAGTAATGTTTCAACAAAGTATTGATGTTTGTCTCAAATTAGTCAAAATTCTAAATGCCTCAAATGAGAAAAAGAGCCTCTTAATTATAGAGGTTAGATGTTCATCTTAACCCTTGGATAGCTCCAAAATAGATGATTAAGATTAATGATTATAGGGGACTGTTAGATCATTTCTAAGGATACATCAGTTATCATTAAATTCTTCTTTTCTTCTTTAGGTTTCATGAATTTAGATACGAGCTTAGGTATTTTTAAGGGCTAATAATAAGTAAAGGACATCAATTATCTTTGTAAATAAGTTTAAAGCGCATTTATGCATTCTTAAGCCTTATTAAAGCCATATGAAGTTTGAATGAGCTCTAAAAGACTTTTCCCATGTCAACTTTTCATGCAGAGAATAATTAACTAAGGTCGATAGTAGAACTTCAATTTAATTCTATTTCTATCACGTCTTTAAAACATCCCTGATAAGGTTTGGTCTTCTATCTTCTATTACCAGTCCAGTAAACTAGTCTATAACATTAAATTGGACCAAAGTCCTTATTACGTAAATGACGCTCTATAGAAATGAAAAGCTCATTTCCCGCTATATCTTAGCTACTATATAGTAGTATTTACAATTGGACATCGCAGTTATATTTTGAGTCGATTTTGCTCCATTCGTCATTGACAATCTATATTAACTTTCGAAATGTGCTTTTATGTGTAATCTATCATATTATTAATTATTTTAGAACATGATAACATACACCAAGGGATTGATAAGACGAATGGTGTCCATTCAGATTTAATAATTTATAAGTCCGTAGATTATTTCCAGTATCGAGAAAAGTTAGTTAGTATTCTAGATGTAAATGGGTCCATTATTTGTTTGGACCCCAAATATTTATGCCTACATAGCAATAAATTAATAGAATAACTCAAGCCATGTCGCCATATCGTCTTATTTTAATGTAAACATGACACATAGCAGTTACATCAGTTCGTTCCATGTGTCTAATAATTGCATCAACCCAACGACCAAAGAATAGAAGATTTAATTTATTTTATAAACTCGTCGAAATGATTTTCAACATCTCCATTTTCATTTCCTAAATTTTTATTAAATTCTAAATTAATAATTGAAATTATTTAATTTGCTGAACCATCTTATAATATTATTATAATGTCCTCTTTTTTATTTTTTAGGGTCGTAATTATTAATTATACCTGATAACGTATAAAGGAAGAAAATTGAAAGAATCTATATGTGCGTATAGTTTGACTGAATTTTCTAATTTAATAGCGATGCTATCTCATCGACCAGTTGATTATCTTTGCTCAAGTCATCTCCATGTGAGGTTCACCAGACAAATAATGTGAGTTCAATAAACGAACTTTAATTAATTAATCTTACATATGTCTCACGGGGAATTAATTAACTGGACACAGGCCCACTTGTTAGTAATTACCACTTTGATTAAGCGAATACGGGTCCTGTTTCAAGATTACGTTCACGATGTCCCTGCTACATACAACCCCACAAGCCCTAATATTCATGACTCAGCCACATGATCGACCTTGATCTCCATTATGAGTATTAATTTAATTTCTAGGGGCCAAGTCGTAAGCTTAACAACCCTTCTCGAGCAATAATGGATATGCTGAATAAATTTTCTCTTTCAATTATATTATTTTTGCCCTATGTTGCACCCCAACAAAAATTTAAAAAGCCCATAAAGTAAAGTTTGCTGCGTGCCTTGTACCGTAGCAACCTAGAATATCAATTGAGGATCTTGATTAATGTAAAATCAGAACTTAATCTGATTCAATTTGAGGGCGTCTCTCTCCCTATCTCTATCTCTCTCTCTCTCTCTCTCTCTCTCTCTATATATATATATATATATATATATATATACACACACAGATGTAAGCGTGCATTTCATATATTCAAAATAAAGAAATAACTAAAAAAACCAGAACATTAGCCCAATCCATCAACATTGGCCAGGGAGGCATCCCCCACCTAACATAAGCAAAAATTATATAGATCCTTATCGAAAATCTTATGAGAAGGCTGAGAGTTAGAGTTGATATGCTCTTTCACTTTTTGCAAGTACATTAGCAGTTGCATTTGCTTCCTCAAATCAGGTCCACATTTTCGGATCAAGTCTGTGCACATAATGATAAACATTAGAACACATACAAGAATTAGGAGAATTAAAATCGGAAGGATCAAAATATCTAGAATCAAGTTTAAATAAAGGATTAAACTTTTAAGTGGTTGAGGAGGAACATTATATTAAGTTGTTCAAATAAATGATCAAGCTTTCCAAGTGGTTAAAGTACATGATGAATATTATGATAAATGGTTCATACAGAAGAGAAAAACTAGGAAAGTTGTGAAATAAAATTAGGGTTTTAGTCCTATATTGATATTTATTTTGATTGCCTGAAAGTTTGATCCTTCATTTGAAGTTAGCCTTAAATGTTGATATTTTTGTGGATAATTATTCCTGCAGGAATTTTCTATAAGTTCTGGAGTACATGCATATCGCTACAATCTATTTCAATAATCAAGTTTCAGTATGCTGTTTGGGGGAAAAATGGATTCCCAGTAAAGAACCCCATGCTTCTACTAAGTAATGTTTATCTATAATGGCTACAGTTCAAAGAAAGAAGAGTGCACCTAAGTAGCATAAAGATTTACACGATGCCATCCTGAACAATGTATTTTACATAGCCAAAGAGAATCAAATGATTTCACGTACAAATTATAGCTTAGTAGTTTGTGAACAATTATAGTACATATAAAAAGCTTTAGGTGGGAAATAACTGCCATGTGAGCAACAGAAAGAGTACAAGTAAAGGGGAGACTTTTGCAATCTCTAAAAGGATCTGGTGTCTCTTTTTCTCTGTTGTCTTGTTTACAATACAGCTAGCTCAAAATAGCCATTTTCATATCATAAGCCCTTGAGAAAAAAAAAACAGAGAGAGAAGAATGACTGTTATTATTAAATCTAACAGTGAAAACATCAATTAAACACTTAAACAAGAGAAATCTAGTGAGGTCTTGGGTTCGCCGAGTTTGGCCGCAAACTCTAAGAGCGAAAAGAGGGAGAGAATAAAAGTGGTACTTTGTGTAAAGAAATAGAAGACTTGAGATACTTGCACTCGAGTCACCCTAGTTGAGTGAGGGTTAGTTTTGGAGTTAACAGAAAAGGGGGCCGGGCCATTTAGTAGGTCTATCATTGTCATCCTAGTAAAAATTCTAGGGTGCGTGATCTCCTATCATCCCTTATTCTCGGCACAGTTTGACTCCCTATCTTTAAAATCATGGCAATCCGTCAACAAGTTGGTGGCATCTCTATTCATCATTCTTAATGGGTTGCACGATCTACATTTGAAACTGGAGCATGAGCTATTTGGGACTTGGGAGATAATCGATATTGCCACCTGCATCCATGATGTAGTGCATACCCCTATCAAATATCGTAGGCTTACGAAGGTTTTTGTTTAGTTTAATCTTTTGAACATTTTTCATTTTGAATTATTATATAAATTCATTACCTAAACTTAGACAGTTATAGAAGCTAAAATGGGTTGAGGCATGTTTTTAAAATCTTCGGGCAATTAGCCTTAAGGGTAAACGAAGCGAGCAATCTGCAATTTAGAAAGAGATTTTGCTTTCGATGAAAATGAAATTAGGGAAAACAAAAATGCTTCTTGACTTGAGCTATCGACCTTCTAGCATATAATTTTTCACTTAATTTTTCAAAGAATACTGAGCATGATCTTTAGCTTTTTATGAAGACCCTTTTAGTTTAATTGTATAAATATTAATATTCCAGTAAAATAGATCATATTCCATTATCCATCCTACAATTGAATTATGTTGCAGTCAGCAATAGTATTCCCACATTACGTCTAATTTCTAGTTTTGAATTTTGATCGCTCATGGCATATTGCATACTGCAAGCATGGTATTAAGGTATATCCCGCTATTTAATTTTGGGATTGACTGTAGGAAAATCATATTGAGGCAATGAGATACCCTTGATGCTCAGAAGTAGAATCGAATTAATTGAATAATCCTACTTTGGACCATGTCTGTAGGGTAGGATATTACCATTTCTATATGGCTTGTCCTATGTTGCCATGTGCGATGTGGGCAGTTCCATTGCATCTGACTCGAATTGATCCAAAGGGCAGAGCATATCGGAAAATGGGAAACTTCATTACCGCTTAGGCAAGTGGAGTATTTCTTAGATCTACTTTGGTATTTCGCATAGAACGTGAACCAAATGCATTGAGCTCTCTATTGTTTTTCAATTCCTTGGAATCAGAAAGGTTACAGTTCACCATGTATCAATATAAGAGACAGACAAGCGAAGGCTCAAACCTGCTAAATATCCACTAATAGATGAAAAACTACACATATCACACTAATAGTAATACACCAAGTCAACAACAATAGTGACTTTAATGAGTGTAGCCATAAAAATATCTCCAACATACATCATCATAATATCAACTTAGTGGAGTCTCACTTGCTTCTACAGCATATGACTACTAAAAGTAGTATTTATAGCAACAAAGTTTATAGACCAAATAAGGGTCTAATTCTCCATTAAAGAAACGACTCACAACCCACAACAACAGAAACTAATCAAACCCTCCTACTACTCCTTATAGTATGTATAATCATCTCCATCTCCAAGGCCATATACTAGGTCATTGTAGAGGTCCCAAACACCTATAGTACCTGCACCTAAAAACAAAAGTTTCCAAAGATAAGTGAAATGCCTAGTAAGAGAGTTATTACAAACATGCACACATGAACACACAACCAATAACATCACATATAGATGCAAACATGTAAAGTCAATAACTAGTTATTATCTTTTATTTAATGTCCAACATAGATAACAGTTTTGTCATCTCGATGCTTAGGATAATTCATGATTTTGAGTCACAAGTACATATATATATATATATATTCTTTTATTGTTTTATTTTTTAGTATTCTTTTTCTATCTTTTAAAGTTTTTAAAAATTCACTACTAGGATATTTGAGCATTTTCTTTTGCACTAGATAGAATACTTCTAAATAATGAATTCAATTCAAAATGCTATTCTATATTAGATGAAAATATTAAAACATTATCTATATAGATTATTATAAAATTAACATAATCATTAAAAATTTCATTCATTATTTTTTGAAATTCAAAAGGAACATTTTTCAATCCAAATGGTATTACATTCCACTCGAATTGACCAAAAGAAACGGTAAAGGCAGTTTTGTACCTATTACTTTCCTCAATCTGAATTTGTCAAAATCTAAATTTCATATCAAATTTCGAGAGTATTTTGGCATTATTCAACTTATTAAGTAAATCTTTTTTATTGGGTATTGAATATTTGATACATTTCAGAACAATATTAAGAGGTTTATAATTGATTACTAACTTTGGGACATCTCTTTCTATTTCTGCATTTTTATTGACATAAAAAGCGGAATAGCTCCATAGAGATTTACTTTTTCTAATTAATTTTTTATTAAGTAAGTTTTTTATTTCATTTTTACAATAGTTCAAGACTTCATTATTCATTTGAGATGGTATAGCTTTTGTTGAAATATTTTTTTCATTAAAATCATTTTCATATGATAGATTTGCGATATGTAATTTTCTATTCCAAAATGCATTGGGGAGTATAGAACAAATTGAATTTTTTATTTCAAATTCTAATTGAGAAATTTTTAATTTCAAATTTTTATTATTATTAAGTTGGTCTTCAATTTTTTTTAAATTCAAGATCATTTTTTAAATACATCAAATGATTTTCTTTATATTGTATTAAACACTAATACAATGGAACAATAATAGAGGTGAGTATTGTATATTGGTTGTTTGGGAAGTGGATTTCCTACTTCCCAATGTTCAAGTAAATTAACCTAGGATCATTTAATCATTTTTGGGATGAATACATTGGCTTTGGTTAAATCTGTTTGAATAAGAAGAGTTTACCCTCTCTTATCCATTTTATATGCTTTAAAACCAAAAGAAGTTTTCATTAATTTGAAATATATTTTATATATTACAATCGTTGGTATTGATCTTTCTATCTTTTTATAATTACGTGTTTTAATTTGAAGGATTAAGGAACTCATTATTGTCTTATCTCTAAGAGCAAGAGGTGAATATTATTTATTGTCTAAAATATATGTCAGCTAAATATTATTTATGATATGTGATTTTCTATTTCAAAATGCATTGGGGAGTGTAGAACAAATTGAATTTTTTATTTTAGATTCTAATTGAGAAATTTTTAATTTCAAATTTTTATTATTATTAAGTTAGTCTTCAATTTTTTTAAATTCAAGATCATTTTTTAAATACATCAAATTATTTTCTTTGTATTATATTAAACAATTTAATTCATGAGTTTTTAATTGATTTATGTATTTGGTTTGTGGCTTTGTGATGAATATGAAAACTATTTCCTTTTTTAGGTATTATGTTTTAATTCCATCTTTATCTACAAAAAATGATTGGATTTAGTTTATGAATGGCATTCCTAAAATAACATTTTTATTCAAATTTTTTACAAGTATAAAAGAAGTTTTATATGAAGCATTGTTATTTAATATTTCAACATTAGACAATTTATATTTGATGCATAATTTGTTACTCGATGCAAAACTTAGAGATTGGCTAGTTTTTTTCAAAATATTTGGTTGGAATTAAGTTTTTTCTAATACAATTTAAATCTGTACTAGTATTAAATAGAGTAGGTGTTTGTAAAACAAATTCATTATTAATCCTGATTGATATATTAATTAACCATTTTCTTGTTGTTATTTGAACAAGATGCATTAAATAATCATTATTTTCAAATGTTGGTAATGTTTCTTCATTTGAAGTTTTAGAATTATCTTCTTGGATTATTTTCTTATTTAATTCAAGAAGTTCCTTTTGGAATTTTATTTGCATTAATTTTAATTCTTTTATTTCTTGTTTTAGATGTTGATTTCATTTTGCAAATCACCAATTGTTATTAATTTTTTATGTTTTCTTTTACCTCTTTCAAGGATTTCATTAAGGTTGTATGGTAATTTTGACGTAAGAATTGTATTAGTTTTAAAGTTATTAATGTATTCAAACTTTTCATTATCATTAGACATTTGATCAATTTTTTTAAGAATATCTTTTTCTTCATTTGTTAACATATTAATTTCATCCTTTTCTTCAGCTGATGAGAATGAAGTGGAGTCCATGTCATTGACTTGGATTCCAGCATCACAATCATTTTCTAATAAAGAGGATTTATTGTCACAAAATATTTATAAAATATTTTCCATTATTTACTCATCTAAATTTAATTCATTAAGTTTGTTGTTTATTCTACAAAAATTTGCTGAATGACCAATTTTTTTGCATTTATAACACCTTAGTTGTTTGTATGATTTTCTTTTATATTTTATATTTTTAGGTTTCTTTTCACTTTCTAATTTTTTAAATGATTTTTTCCTAAAATTTCTTCAAGGTTTTATATGTGAACATTAAGGACAATTTGAAGAAGTATAAGGGGATCTTTTATTATTTTTTAATTTTTTATTGACAAAAGAGGAATTATATTGAGCACAAAAATCACCAAGGCTTTGGTGTTTTAAGCACTATTCATTCTTTAATTTTTTTTATAACCTTATAGTATTACACAAATTGGTTCCAATTTTATTAACATATGATACTAATTCCCCATATGACAAATTATCATAAGGAATCTCACCATTGTTTTTCTCTCTTAGTAATTTTCTAACTTATTCACCAATTAATTTTAGTAAATCGGCTAAAAAGTTTTCTTTAGAGAAAGGTTGATTACAATCATTTCTGAGGAAAACTCTTTAAAAGAAAATATCTTTATATTGTCTAAATTCTCATAAGAATTTACACTTTATATTAGATAATAGATCTAGAGTTTTATCCTTAATATGTGAAGGGTTTCCTATGAAATGTTGACTTATAGAAAATATTAAAGTATTGACCATATCTTGAATGAGTTCGTTATTTTCATCTAATATTCTTCTACCATTTTCATCCTTTTTGCAAGAAGTAAGTATATTAATTCTTTGCTTCTCAGTGAGGTAATTATCCTACCATTCTTTTAATTGTCCAGTAAAACTAGAAATTAAAAGGAGTGCTACTTGATAATCAATAATATTTGGAACAGTTTTATTAGTATTTGAGAACATTATCATTTGATTAAAGACATTGAAAAGTTTCTATTTTGAGTGTCCATCTATATTCCATTCATATGTAGATCCTATTGAGTACTTATTTTGATAATTATCATTTTTTTTTTCAATTAGTATATCAGGAGATATTGCTTTCTGATAATATAATTTTTGAGGTTCTTTCCAATTGATTTTATTAACTTTATCATTTGACTCATTAATATTATCTTTTAAAGAAATGTTGGACATTGTTTCATTTATTGATTCAGTATCCGTTTCGTCCAAAACATGAATTTTTTCTGAAAATGTATCATCAATGACAATAGCCTTCCTAATTAAAGTTGGTGTATCCATATTTAAAAAATTTATTGGTTTTGAAGAGGAAGTTTCTTCTTTTATTGTTTTATTTTTTAATAGTTTTTTTCCTATCTTCTAAAGCTTTTAAAAATTCATTACTAGGATTTTTGGGCATTTCAAAAGGTTTAAATAAATATATATTTTTTTTATCTTATTATTTAAGGATTTTTCACTTATCTTATTAATTTCAATATTAATTGTATCTTCCATTCTGTTTAATTGTTCTCCCATTGTATGCAAATGTTGATTAGTATAATTATTTTGATTTATTATTTTCTTTATTCTTGAACCTTCTTCATTTGTAGCATTTTTAACAGGGGTAAGAGTTATCTCTATGTTTTTGTGAACAACTGTTATATTATTTAGTAGTGGATGATTTGATTCTATTATCTATCCATCACCTAGTTTCCATTTAAAACATCCATTAATTACATTAATTTCTTTAGGTTTTAAATAATATTCTTCAAACCATTCGAAGAAATATATCTGAGCTCTAATTTCATTCATGAAATTATAATATTCATCTTTTATTTTCATTTTAATTTTATTAAATGTTTCAGAATACCATTTTCTAATTTTTTTCATTTTTAGGTGAATTGAATTCATTATTTAGAAGTATTATATCTAGTTCAAAAGGTTTTTTTATTACATTTAGTTCTAGGTTACCTATTTCTGATAATGAAGGTTCTCCATGTTTTGGCTCATTTGGTTGATAAACTGGTTGGGTTATACTAGACCTATTGTGAACAATTCTTGAAAGGGATGGGTTATCATAAATATTTGATTGCCTATCTTGCTAGTTATTTGATTGAGTAGGGAATGGAGTGTAAATTATTGGTGGAGGATTTGGAAGGTCTACTGATCTTCTGGAAGAAGATGACATAGATTTTATTTCCAAAGGTCTATTGAGTTGATCAAAAGATCTTCTACTGAATTGGATGGTGACTTTACCATCCGGATGTTGAATCAAGTTTGATGGTTCAGTATAATATATTGATTGTTTAGGAAATGGATTTTATACTTCTTAATGTTCAGGTAAATTAACCTGGGACTATTTAATCATTTTTGGGGCAGAAACATTGGCTTTAGTTAAGTATATTTGAATAAGAAGAGTTTACCCCCTCTTATCCATTTTATATGCTTTAGAACCAAAAGCAGTTTTCATTAATTTGAAATATATATTACAATCATTGGTATTGATCCTTCTATCATTTTATAATTATGTGTTTTAATCTAAAGGATTAAGGAACTCATTATTGTCTTATTTCTAAAAGAAAGAGTAATATTGGGATGACATTCAAATTGTATTGGTCTACTACTAAGACTAGTTTCAATGGTAGCATGAATTGATCTTTCATATATTAATTCTCTAGCATCTTTGAGAACCATAAAGATAGAGGTATTTAGACCTAATTTAGTAAGAGATTTTGCTCTTACTTGTACTAAACCTAGATGCATATAATTTCAGTTTTTTGCATATTTTTCTATTGAATCTGTATTTAAGAGTTTTATTGTTGTTAAGCCATCAGAAATTGGAATGTTCTTTTCTTCAATGGCTATAACATAATCATTTTTCCCAAAAATTTTCCATTTGCTTATTTGGTATATTTGATCATAAGAAGTTTTTGGTATTTTCCATTCATCTATTGCTTTATCAAAATCTTTTATATATATTTCTTCTCTATTGTTTAGCATAGAATCTTCTGACTGCTCAGTGGAAGCAAAGCTAGAAGAGGACATAGATCTTTTAAGTAAATTCATATTTTCGAAAGAGACTAACTTATCTTAATCTTATAAATCTACATCACAAGATTAAATTTAATCTAATATTGTGATTTCCAATTTATGACCCTTTTGCAACCCTAAATGATTTTATACTAATAAAATTTCAGGCAACAATCCTAAAATTAGATTTTTAGGCTTTAATATTCACAATGGAACAATAATTCCAATATAAAGATTTATAGAATTCACTAAGTTTCATGATGAAATCAAAGATAAAAATTAACTCCAAAGGTTTTTAGGAAGCTTAAATTATGTTGCAAATTTTTTCCCAAATCTTAATATAATTTGTAAGCCAAAGGTTAAAGAAAAATCCACCTCAATGGACAAATGAACATACGAATACAATAAAATTGATCAAATAAAGAATTAAAAAAATTCCTTGTTTGCATTTAGCAGATCCCTCTCTACCAAAAGTAATAGAAACTAATGCTTCTAATTTATGATTTGGAGGAATTCTAAAACAGAAACAAGATAATAAAGAATACATTATTCAATTTGTATCAAAAAATTGGAATGATTGTCAATGTAACTATTCTACAATTAAAAAGGAAATTTTAGCTATTGTCTTAACAATTTCTAAATTCCAAGGAGATTTGTTAAATCAAAAATTTCTTTTACGAATTGATTGTAAAGTAACTAAAAATGTTTTATTAAAAGATGTTTAAAATATTGCGTCAAAACAAATTTTTGCCAGATGGCAATCCATTCTTTCTGTATTTGATTTTAAAATAGAGCATATCAATGAATCTTCAAATTCTCTTTCTGATTTTCTTACTCGTGAATTTTTGCGAGGAGATACCTCCTAAAAAAGAGAAGGATAAAAGAGAAGGATAAAAGAAAAGAGAAAATCTCCTCAACTTCCAATAAAGGATTAACAAATCTCAAATCATGATTAGATGTATGTAAACCATCTAACACCCCATTAACAATCAAAGAGGAATCCTCTTCTAGGACCTCAAAACCAATATCTTCAAATAATCAATCCATTTCCAATATCCAATCCAATGAAGTCCTTTCAAAATTGGCAGATATGGAATATTTACCTCTATTATTAAGAATAGTATCTCCTAGGTGTTATCTTTGGTATCAGAGCTAAGGAAGGAGTATATAGATATTTTGATTAAATTTATATTTTCTTAGTGAGACAATTGTCTTTGTGACAATTTAAATCTTATATTTTCTAAGTCACTTAATTCACTACTAGGATTTTTAGGCATTTAAACTTATTTGTACAAAATACAAGAGCATAAACAAATATGAATGGAATATAGATAGATACTCAGAACAGAAAATTCTCAATGTCCTTAATCAAATGATAATGTTCTCAAATGCTAATAAAACTGTTCCAAATGTTACTAATTATTAAGTAGCACTCCTTTTAATTTTTGGTTTTATTAGACAATTAAAAGGATGGTGTCTAACTAAGGAATTTTAAGTAAGACAAATTAGAGAGTAACTTAGAAGTTATTTTAGAAGTCGTCTTAGAAGCTAACTAAGAATTAAACTCAAAAATTGAATTGAAACTCACTTATAACAAACTAATTACTAATAAGTGAGTATTTAACTAGTATATGTATATATACTCATGACCTGTAACTAACCGTAAAAGAATTTCCTCTTACTAGGTGAAGTCGTAGAGAAGGAAGTTCCTAATAACAAGTGAATTAGGATTGTATCAAAAGTTAGGCAAGTGGAATTGCATGCATAGGGTATAAATTTACATCTGACTATCTTTGCACATGAGTGTGATGTTTGTCTACATGATGTTTAGAATTGTTGCGTATAGAACTTAACTTACCCTTGCTTGGTGAATTGTGAATGTTCTGGTTTTTGAATTAAGTGATTGTTTGAATATTGCTTGGATTTGTGATGGTGGGCACTTCTAAAGAATACTAGGCTAAACTTAAGAGAGGGGGCAGGGCGGGGTAAATTGAGTTTAAGGACAAATTGCAATTCCTTTCCAATATAAACAACTAAATGCAATAATAAAAGTAATCAAAGCAACAATAGAACAATAATAAGTGCAGAAATTAAAAGAGATAGGGATAAAGAAGATTAAGCCCAAATATAACGTAGAGTTCGGACTGCCCCCTAGTCTCCACAGACACATAATGCCTCCAATCGAGGACTTCACACCACTTTATTGATTTCTCAATCCAAGTTGCAAGAGCTACACAAAGACAAACTTGATTATATAAGTTTCACATTCACAACTCTCAACACAAATCATAATCTCAACTCTCAACACAAAGACGTAATCTCAAGAATTATTGGTATAGTGCTTTTAACTTTCAATACTTGCAACTAATAACTTATAAGCATTACACTTCAAATCTCTCTAAATATTAACAATTTATGGTACAAGAGACAATGAGAATTATAGACAACAAAAATACAAAAGAATGTTGAAATATTGCAACAAAAGATCAGTTCTCTACTGTCCTTAGTCAGGTTGTTGAGCATTTATATTATCCCATTCATTTCTTTTGGTTACAATGTATTCAATGCTGTAACAACTAGTTGAATCTAACTTACCGGCATGTCGGTACTTTAAACTACCGGTAAGCCAATAAAAATTACTCTATTGGCAAGTGAACCAGTAAGGCAATTCTTCTAGGTCAGTAAGCTTTTCTTTATATTTTTCAAGGCTCTATACCATTAGCCTGGTTCTTCCTTAAGCCATCAACCCAGTAGGCCAAATGTCACTTGAAAATTCTTTTAACATGCAACAAATGAATACTCTTTGCAATATAACTTCAAGATCATTTGATCACCACTTCAAAAGATTAAATTTCTTATAGAGATAATTGATATATTTAATTATTAGGCAAGCTAATTGAATTTATTCAATTATCTCAAAATAATCAAATAATACTTAGTTTAATCATCCACTTGTTTTTATTCTCTTAAAAAACAACATGTTTAAATATACACTTTTTGTTTTGTTCTCATCAAAATCAAATAATAAACCCTAAGTTCAACAACTTCGTAATGCTATATTTTGTATAATGTTGGTAATGTTTTATGTGATGAACTCTAGGCTTGGTTTTGATTAAAACATATGAAGATTTATGCTATAATGAAGATTCAATTAAGAAGCTATTCTTGAAGCAAATTCATAGACAAAAAGAGTATTGATGCATTCACATCATGGCATAAAAAGGACTTATAAGTCAGTTTTATTAAAACTTCTAGTTTTGCTAGGATAAGTTGACAAAGCTAGGTTTCATATATATAGCTTTGCATTAGCCAAAACTTCAACCATGCTTCGTAGATTTTTGTTAGGTTGAGATGTTTTGCTAGGTTCCCAAATATATTTTCCAGATGCCTGAATTTGTAGTCGACTAAACCGGATAAGTTACTAAGCTAGTTAGGATATCGGTATCAATACATGTCACGTACATTAGCATGGCATTCAATTTGCATTATCTTATTTGTCTCGTAGATATTAACTTAATGTGAGACTTGAGTATCTATGTTATGTGTTTTAGTATATTGTTGTTTATTTTCTACTCTCACTCAACTCAATGGTAGTTAAAGGGATAAGTTTTCTCTTATCTTTAGGTTGTGATGCAACTTTTTAGGGTGTCACCAACAATAAGGGTAGACTTTTGGAGAATACTAGATAGAGTTAACTATTTAGAAAGTGAAAGTATCGCTTAACAAGTACAATGAAGACATAGAAGCTTAACTATAGTTTAGTAATCAAGTTTTCGAAGTTTGTAAATAATATAAATATTTATAACCAAAAGCTTATAATTGGACTCTTTTAAGTGCCAAATATATAATGAAGTGTTATATTGTTAGAATTGAACTTATATTTAACAGGTTTGCATGTGTAATAGGGCATCCTATGCTATGCCAGGATGTGACATCATTTAGGTGGTATCAGCGCATAAGTTAGGGGCCTTAAGTTTCTAAGTACATGTAAGATGTATGGGGTAGCTAAGTGGTATAGTATTATAACTTTATAACATCATATGAGTACTTACTATTTATGTTCTTTGGTGGTGTCCAAAAGATGATGCGAAGAGGATGTGGAAAGCCTTTAGTAAATCGAGAACCCCAAGAGCAAAGGGTGGAACCTCAGCTACAACCTAATCTAGCTCTAGTGTACCTAAGAGCTTAGTTACCACTAGGACTTACTAGGGTAGAATTGAACTAAAATGGTTCCTTCGAGATATCGAAGAAAATTAGAGGGAAACGGTCTACAATTGAATACGAGTAGCAGATGTGAAGCTACTCGGAGGATGTGACTCAACAACGAACACAACACAACTTGACACATCACTTGATATGATGCATAAGTTGATGTCAAGGTCTACCCGCCACTAATCCTGGGCAATTCGGTAAGATTAGATAAGAGTGTAAGAGGTATGGACTTGGAAAGGATTGTCTCACAAGAACAAAGTATTCAGTATTAAGATGTAAGTTATCTCCGGCTTATAAGAGAAAAGAACTATTTATAGTAAGTCTCTAGGGCAGCATTACAAATAAAGAAATTATAAGAAAGTATTTACAAGAAGAGGATTCCTAGCGCATACGAAAAGGGTAAAAAGGATAACAAACAAAAAATGGAAAAGTAGTTAAATGTCAAACAAGGTAGACCGTTGGCAATATAGCATTGGTCTCGTATGAATATTCTCAAAGCACAGTAGGCAAGAAGGGTCAAAATGTTACAACACTAAAGGGGCTGGGACGAGAGAGATGGTGGTATGTTGAGAGAAAACTACTCAACTATTTAAGTAAGTCTCTCATCACTCGATAAGTAATTCTCGGCAGCAGTTGGTCGGAGTACTCAGCATAAGGTCTTCGGCAAGGGAATGGTCGGCATCATCACTACCGAGTATACAAATCAACGTACGACAATGTGAGGAGCTTAGGGAGTTCAACTACCTTTCTTCGATGTATAGTTTCTCATCATCAGCCAATTACTGAGAGAGAATTCTTCAAGAGAAGGATTGGAGGCCTTAAGGGCACGTACAAGTAATGGGACCACTAACCAGCAATGCATCATTTTTCTAGGGTTGTCGAAGATTTGCCCTCAAATCTTAGCTCTCATCATCATCGGGCACATATGGAGTTAGGTTGGCAACGTTGAATGTTGTAGATATGTCGAAACCTTCGGGTAGCTTAATCTCATAGGCATTATCATTAAGGTGCCTTAGGATCCTATAAGGTCCATCCGCTCTGGGTGATAGTTTATTTGTCCTCTTGCTCGGGAAGTATTTTTTGCTAAGATGGATCCAAATAAGGTCCCTAGGAGCATAAATGATTCGTTTCCTTCCACGGCTTCCCATTTCCTTCTATCGAGCCATAATTTTGGTCGATTTCTTGGCAATTCTTTGGTGTAACTTGTGAAATTCCTCAGCATGCTGCAAGCCAAATTGACTCTCCCCTTGTATAGATGGACTGTTAACTAAGTCCAAAGGTAGGTTCGGGTTAAGTCCATAAACAACCTCAAATGATGATGTTCTAGTAGAGCTATGAGTTGAGCAATTGTAGGCAAATTCAATGATTAGTAGGCATAAATCCCAGTCACTTGAGTTCTTTCCAATAGTAGTGCGCAAGAGACTATCGACGATTCTATTAACTACTTTAGTTTGCCCGTCTGTCTAAGGGTGGCAAGAGGTACTTAACAGGAGCTTAATGCTGATTTCCTCCATAGGGTTTTCCAAAAGAAGCTCGTAAATTTCGAATCATGGTTAGACATAATACTTCTTGGCACTTCATGTAGTTACACAATTTACTGTAAAAAGAGGTTAGCAATGAATAAAGCATCATTAGTCCTATAGCAGGGAATGAAGTAGCCCATCTTATTGAACTGGTCAACCACCACCATGATCAAATCGTATCTTATCAGCATATGGGGAAGGCTGAGCATGAAATCCATGCTTATATTGATCCATGGCTAGTCGAGAATTAGTAGGGGCATATATTCTCCATAGGGCTCTCTCCTCCCTTTAGCATACTTATACACCTTATACCCCTTAAGTATTCGGGGTACATCTTTCATCATCCCAAGCCAGTAAAAATACTCTTTCAATATCTCAATTGTTCTCTTTTCCCTAAAATGGCTAGCTAAACCCCCAGCATAAGCTTCTTGAACTGGTAGCTCCCTTGTAGAACTACTTAGCACACACATCTACTTGCCCTTCATCAAGAACCCCTCACTTAAGTAGAATCCATCCATAGCTCCTCTATTACTACGCTTAGCTACTAAAGGCCCAAAATGTAGGTCATGCTCATATCGATCGAGTAGAGTACCAAATCTAAGCACATTAGCTTGCAACATCGTAATGAGGGTATGACAAGAAAGTGCATTAGCCACTATATTAGTACTTTCCTTCTTATACCTGATGACATAGCAAAAGGTTTCCAAGATCTCGACCTACTTGGCGTGATACTGTAAAAGCTTCTACTACCCACGAAGATGCTTAAGAGATTCATGATCAGAATAGATGATGAATTCTCTCGGCAATAGGTAATGCTACTAGTTTTGGAGTATATGGATAAGGGCATAAAACTCCTTATTGTAGGTTAAGTAATTTAGGGTAACACCTCAAAGTTTTTTGCTAAAGTAGGCAATGGGTCGGCGCTCTTACATAAGTACAACACCAATGCCGACAATAGACACATCACATTCAACCTTGAAAACCTTCTTGAAATCTAGTATAGGTAAATACTGGAGTAAACGTTAGCTTACACTTCACATCTTCAAAACTCCTCTGAGCCTTTTCTATCCATTTAAACTCAATGTTCTTCTTGGTCAATTCAGTCAATGGTGCAGTTATGGAGCTGAAGTTTCGAATAAATCTTCGATAGAATGAGGCTAAGCCATGGAAGCTCCTGACTTCGGCTACACTTGTCGATGTAGGCCACTCCTTAATAGCCTTAACCTTTTCCTCATCAACTCGAACTCTACTCCTTGTAACGACATATCTAAGGAATACAACCTTGCTCTGACAAAACATACATTTCTTCAGGTTACCGAAGAATTTCTCAGCATAAAGTATGTTAAACACCAATCTCGAATGTTTGATATGAACAAGAAGGTTGGTACTATAGACCAAAATATTGTCAAAATAGACCACAACGCATTTGCCTATCGATGTTCAAAGCACATGATTCATGAGTCGCATAAATGTACTCGGCGCATTAGTTAAACGAAATGGCATAACCATCCACTCAAACAGACCATCCCGAGTCTTAAAGGATGTTTTCCATTCATCTCCCAGTCTCATTCATATTTGACGATAGTCACTCTTTAGATCTATTTTCGAAAAGATACATGCACCATGCAACTCATCGAGCATGTCATCCAACCATGGGATTGGGTATCGATACTTAACAGTAATCTTGTTTATGGCATGGCTATCAATGCACATCCTCCATGATCCATCTTTCTTTAGTACTAGCATGGTTGGGACGACACATAAGCTTATGCTCTCACGAACATATCCACAATCCACCAACTCATTAACTAGCTTTTTCAATTCGGTTGCTTATTCAACATTGAGTTTATAGGTAGGTCGATTTGGTAGGGCTACTCTAAGTTGAAGATCGATGCAATGCTCAATTCCTCTCAAGGGAGGTAATCCTTTCGTCATCTTGGATGGAAATAGGTTAGTAAATTCCTAAAGTAGTTGTAGCACTTCAGCAAGTAAGTTTTTAACCTCTCTAACCTCTGGGAGTCTCCTGACTAAGAGGAGTACATAGTCCTTAGGTTTGACCTCTCGTGCAAACTGAGCTCAGGAAATCACTAAGGACTTCCATTGCAGAGATCTCACAACCTTTTCCTAGGCTTCTTGCACTTCCTTAGGACTCATCGGCATCAATATAACTTTCTTCCTGTCCTTTTAAAACATGTAGGTGTTGATATACCCATTGTGTAACATCCTTAGGTCAAATGGTTACGGTCAGCTGAGTAATATGTAGGATGCACATATGGGCAAGACATTACATAGCACCTAGTCCTTATATCTATCACTAACAATAATTAGCACTCTAACTTGCTTGGAAACATGTAATCTTGCTCTTTCTTTCAGCCAGTGAATCTTATATGGCTTGGGGTATAGAAGAGTTAGCAATTTCATGGCCTTAACTACCCCTTGCGCAATGACGTTAGTACAGCTACCTCCGTCAATGATCATAGCACATAGCTTGCCATTCACCCAGCAATTTTTATGAAAGAGGTTCTCTCTTTGCTCATTCTCATTAGTTACAAAAGTATTGAGAGATCATCGAACAACAAAGCAATACTCAGCACTACCCTCAAGGGGTATCTCAGCTCCCGAACCTTCCTGAAATTCTTCCAGCTGGGGCTTATCTCCCTTGATGGTCATGACTCGGTAGTTTGGACATTGACTAGCCATGTGACCTCATCTTATCTCCCTTGATGGTTAAGATACTTAAAACATTTGATTTCTCGAGTTTTCTATCCTGAGCTCTAACCCTGGTCTCTTCGAATCTCAAGTTCCTTGGTCTTGCTCTTACCTTAGCCCTCATTTGGTCGGCTCAACATGTGACCTTGGTGTTCGACCTCGAATCTATTTGATGCCCTGTCACTCCCTACTCTACTCAGTAAGCCATTCTTACTTGGCATCATTGTTCTATTACTCAACATTCAACTAGCTTGGTTCCATCATTGCCTTTTAACTCTTTAGGCTACTCGGATGGTTTCATCTAGAGTTGTGAGGCTCTACAATTCCACGATGTAACCAATCTCAACTCGGAGTCTCGAGATGAACCATATTATAGTTCGGGTCTCAGGCTTGTCGACATCACATCGTATCATGAGCAATTAAAACTCTCAGACATAGTCGTCTACGAATCTGTTACCTTACCTCAAGTCTTGGAGTTTTCGAAAAGTGTCTTACTCGTAATGTTCGAGAACGAACCTACTTCTCAGAACTCTCTTCATCTTATTCCATGTTCGGACTTCGTGTCAGGCCCTTAGACGAACATTCTATAGTTTCTTCCACTACATTGTTGCATACCTAGAAAATTCTAATGTGGCTACCCTAATGCGGATAGTATCTTCGTAATCGTAGAAGTTGATTATCTTTTCAATCTTATCTTCCCAATTGAGGTAGTCATTAGCACTATTAGACCTGTTAAAGCTCGGAATCTATACTTTAAGATGCTTCGCACCTTTTTGCACTCTAAACTCACACTCATCCATCACATCATACTAGTCTTCTTCCTCTTCGTACTCTTCCACTTCGTCTAACTCTAACCTTCTTTTCGTAACTTTATCAGCATGTCACGGTAGTACTTAGTTCACAAGAAAGGCTTCCGAAGCTCACTCATTCATCTACCTCCTCGGCCTATCTCTCATTTATGTAATCCAACCTCTAAGACCCTGTTTACTGAGACAGCTAAGTTGCCCATAATAGCTGCAAGATCTTATATCTACTTACGTAATGTTTATTGGCTAACTCGACCACAACCATAAGCATCACTCTCAACATTGTGAATCTCTCCCTATACACTAGGGTTTGACATTCTCAATACAAGCTTCATCAAGGATACTTTACGTAAATGCTTTCTATACACAAATATCTCGAATAGTAAGCACAACAGACTAACACTACACAGCTTTCGGTCTAAACCTCAAGCTCTAAAACTAGGAAATATGGTGTGCTTAGGAGCTCAATTATCACTAGGACTTATTGGGGCAGAATTGAACTGAAATGGGTCATTCGAGATATCAAAGAAAATTAGAGGGAAACGGTTCACAATCGAACAAGAGTAGCTGATGTGAAGCTACTCAGAGGATATGACTTACCAACGAACATAACACGGCTTGATACTTCACTTGATATGATGCATAAGTTGATGTCAAGGTCTACTCGCCACTAATCCTGAGCTATTCAGCAAGATTAGATAAGAGAGTAAGGGGTATGGACTTAGAGAGGATTATCTCACAAGAATAGAGTATTCAATATTAAGATGTAAGTTATTTCCAACTTATAAGAGAAAATGACTATTTATAGTAAGTTCCTAGGGCAGTATTATAAATAAAGAAATTATAAGAAAGTATTTACAAAAAAGGGATTCCTAGTACATACGAAAAGGGTAAAAAGACAACAAACCAAAAATGGAAAAGTAGTTAATGTCAAATGGGGTAAACAACTGGCAGTACAGCATTGGTCCCGTACGAATAGTCTCAAGGTACAACAAGCAAGAAAGGTCAAAATATTACGACACTAAATGGGCTGAGACGGGAGAGATGGTGGTATGTCGAGAGAAAACTACTCAACTGTTTAAGTGGGTTTCATCACTTGGCAAGTAATCCTCGGCAGCAGTTGGTCGAAGTACTCAGTATAAGGTCCTTGACAAAGGAATGGTCAGCATCATCACTATCGAGTATACAAATCAACGTATGACAATGTGGGGAGCTTAGGGAGTTTAACCACCTTTCTTCGATGTACAGTTTCTTGTCATTAGTAGGTTGCCGAGAGAGAATTCTTCAGGAGAGAGATTGGAGGCCTTGGAGGTGCATGCAAGTAATGAGATCGCTGACCGGCATTGCATTAGGATCTACCTCAACTAGGAATGGAATTAATGCAACATTTTATAATTGCTCTAACTAGAGTTGGTGGAGGTGATAAGTTGGCTTAGGTATAATGGATAGTGAAGCCGTATGATGATAAGAATACTAATCCTTTAGTTGCTGAGGAATGGATTGATTCTCTAGAAAAGGAATTTGAAGTGCATGAAGTGAAAGAGGATAGAAAGGTTAGCATTGAAGCTATTATATTAGATGGTCGTGCAAATGATTAGTGAAAGCATAAGAAGTGACTTTTAGCTCAACCTATTGAGTGGAATACTTTTAGGAATACATTTTTAGAGCAGTATTTCCCTAAGTGTATAAAGGAATAGATGTGTGAAGAGTACTGCAAACTAAAGTAGGATGTGAAGTCAATTAATTAGTACGAAAGGGAGTTTAATAGGTTCCTGAAATTTGCACCAAAGGTTGTCTAGGATAATGAATTAGCTAAGGTTGGAAGGTTTAAAGTTAGGCTTAATTTGTATTTCCAAGCAGAGTTGAAAAGAGTTAAGATAATAAGGTATAGTCACTTAGTGAATGAGACCTAACTAATTGAGTAAGCTCAAATTTTGCGAGAAAAAGCTGATAGAATGGAAAGTAAGAAAAGAAGGTTTGTGGGAAGCTCCAGTAGCAGCAATAAAATGGTAAAAGGAAAGTAAGGTAGGCGGTTTGTAAATAAGGATTAGAGAAGTGGTGGAACTACGATATCATGTTGGAAGTGTAATGCAAGGCATTGAGTTGTGGATCGTCCTAAGTTGTGTGAAAAGTGTTTTAAGTGTAGAGAAGCTAGACATATAGCAAGGAATTGTTAGAATCCTAATCCTAAGGGTATGTTTTGTACCAACTATTGCATGATAGGTCATAATGTGAATTGGTGTATTGAACCATAGGTAGGGTAGGAGCAAGCGTAGGGTAATAGACCAGAACCAACCAATAGGAACAACAATAGGTTAAGTAGGGCGATAGGAAGGCCTAGGGTAGAAGGTAGAGTTTATGCACTTTAGCAAGAAGAAGTAGGGGATGCTCATATAGTAGTAAGCAAGTAATACTTAGATTTCTATAATTTCAATATATTTAATAGTTAGTTAGTTTAAATATATACAAATGTTACTTATGAATATTGTAGACACCGCATTTTTGCTAATTTAAATTTTTTTTTTTAATTGAGCCAGGTTAATAAATAAACAGAAAAATAGAAAGATAAAATAAAAATAATAAAAAATAAAAAACGAAAATTCAAAGAAAAAATAAAAAAAAAAAGAAATAAATGTTAGGTCATAGCAAGTTAAATAACAAGTTAAGTTGTATCAAGTTAAATTAAGTAATGAGATGTGCGAAATTAATTAATTTTAGGCCAAGACTAATATATAATAAGTATTTATCTAATTTAAGAGCTCAAAATTAGGATTTATTAAATTATTGGTCTAAATCAAGAAAGAAAAAAGCCCGACCTAACTAGGGTTTCTAGAAGTTAGGATAAATCTTAGAAGAATTGTAATCGAATCTTCCATATCTTTCATATGAAAGATTCGATTTTAAGCCTATAAATAACACATTGGCCAAGCATTCAAGGATAGTTTTTTTTTTTTTTTTTTATCACATTCCTACCCAAAAACACCATACATACCCCTATGCAACTCCACTCGTTGCTATGCACTACCACTCACCACCACACGTTGCCACCTATACCACACGTATCACTGCTATACACCATTACACATACCACCGCATACTCTACAACCACCGCCACTGATGCCTACAACTACCACCGCTAACAGCCATTACACCACCGCACTACCAAAGCTTTGCTGCCAGCACTGCCTAGGCCATAGCCAGAGTTACCAGCCACATTGCCATTGCCAGAGCTATCGCCTACGTGGCCGTCGCCTATGCTACTGTCACCATCGCCCATGCCATTTTCACCCCCGCATGCTACTGTCGCCCATTGCCTACGCTAGTGTCGCCTTCATGTACGCCCAACATACCTTTACACATGCCCATCACTCACTCGGTATGCTCACTATCGCTCATAGTTTGCCTAATGATTGCCTATGCATGCCCGAGTCGCCCTCACTATCACCTAGCCACGTTCACGTCTTGCCCTCGCTATTGCCCAACCATGCCTACATGCACGCTATTGTCGCCCAAAGTCTTGCCTAAGTGCTCGCCTGTGCATGCCTAGATGCTCACCCATTCTCACCCATCCACATACCTAGATGCTTGCCCACTTTCCCCCAAACACACGCTTAGGTACTCTCCCATGCTTGCTCGAGTTACCGTCCGTGCTCGCCTACTATTTTGTCCATGCATGCCCAGATCACCGCCCAACATCGACGATCCAATGCTGAGTAAACTTTTCAATTATTTTATTTTATTTTAGCAATTTTTTATTAATTTTTTTCATTGGTTATTTATTTTAAATATTAATTAATTTTTTTAGTGCAATTTTTTTCTTATTATTTATTTTGCAATTTTTTAGTTAAGTTAGGTCTTTCTTGAAAAAAAATTCATTTTTTTAATATAAATATATTTTTGGCACTTTGGGTTTTTCTAGAAATATAAAAAAATCTAAATTAAGTTTTTTTAAAAAAAGATAGCTAAGGTCTTTGTTTAATTTAAGAAAATTAGAATCTTTTTAGGGTTTTTTTCAAATAATAAATTGATAAACCTATCCATTGAATATTTTATATAAAAAAAGAGAGAACTATAACTAGTTTAATCCCGATTAATAGGTATATAGGTACCTTCGAGATAACCGTAAAAAAAAAAATTGCCCCTTTTTAGAAATTCATAATAAAAAAAATCATTTTTAGTTACTTTTTCCTATTTAAGTATATTTTAATATTTTTAGAAAAATTACAAATATAAAAGCCATCAATTTTTCTTTAAGTATTATATGGTAACTTAATCTTAATAGGTTAGCCTCTAAATATGATTTTTATGATTCAATTTTCTAAAAATCAACTTTTTTAGAATATCCACAAACTAGTGGTTAAACTAAGGTTTTCCAACTCGAAAACTCTAAATTTTTTTTTTCACCAATTAAACTGGTTATGACTCTAATTTTTAAAAATTTTCTAGAACAATATTTCCTTAAGTTTAATGTCAAGTAATTTCTATTAAACAGGCTGGGTTTAATATAGGTTAAATTAAGGAAATTGAAATAGGACTCAATAAAGTTAATAACTCCACTAGGGACACCTAATGGGTTAGCTATGTGAAAGTTAAAAGATTATTGATGGGTTTTTGTATTATTATTTTCTTTTTTTGTATTATAGTTGTACTAATGGTTTTTTTAATGATGCAGGCCTTAAAAAAAAAAAAAAAAAAAGAGAGCTTGGCCCATTAGGTCTTCTAGGGGATTAGGAAAGATTTTTCTCATGTAATGATCATTTGTGTGTTTAGACATAGTCGAACCTAGGCTACCGTAGGAAGAAAGGATAGGCTACCGTTGTATAGCCCTCAAGTCATTGGGGTCATTATCCCTACCTGGCGGTAATAAGCGAGCTCACTTAGGCTTCGATGTAGCCTACTAAACTTCTCTCCGGAAAGCCTTAGAGCTACAGAGCTTGGGACTCATAGACCCCACCCTCTGGCATCATCCCTTTCGAAAAACTCGATCAATCCACGCTTAGCCCAATATTACTCTTTAAGAAAAAACTAGCAACCCTTATGTATGAGTATTTGCAAACTTCATTTTTTTAAGAAAAATCCTATTTCAAACTTGCTTATATATAAAAGTATTTCTCAACTGCGGATTCATCTATTTCCTATAAATTACTAATCACTTACCCATACTACATTGCATATGTATGTAACATATTGCATTTTTATTATGCTCGTTTCTTTATGAATATTTTATTTCCTTATGTTATATGTATACATATTTTTATTGCTCCATAGTCAATGATAGGTTGCGTGATTTCTAAGAAAATTTCTGAAAAAAGCTATAAAATTATTAACATCATATCCAACTTTATTCTAAATTTAGTAGCCTTGTTGTAAATAATCATTTCCTTTTATTTTGTTTATTTATTTTTTATAATATAAATATGGAAAGTCAAGGTAGTGTCAGTTTAAAGCCCATCCATGAAGTCCAACTGGATAAATATTCCTTCCTTGAGGCCATCTTGAGAGGTTGGTTGAGTCAACTCTCGCCTGCTAAGCAAGACCACATTTGCAAGAAGATCAGGCTAGTCATATCTCTCATGCAAGTCCAGCTTCACTAGCCTCTAATTCAGGCCCTTATTCATTACTAGGACCTTAAATCTGCAACTTTCAACTTCAACCCACACATTTTGACACCCACCATAAAAAAGTACTCACAGCTACTTACTACCCCGCCCCTTGAAGCAAGCATAACTGTCCTAGATCTCAAAGTCTAGTGCGAGAAAGCTTTCATGACACTGTTAGGAGTCAAGAGGTCAGCCTTGGCCCCATTCTTATCTTTAAAGGGCCAGAAATGTCTCAATATCTTAAGATTAGTATACTGGTTCTTAAGCTTAGATGCTTATTAGAAGTATCGCCGAATGTTTTATGGAGGATACAAATCGTAGGCTAAAAAGAGGGTTAATGTATTTATTGTAGCAATGTTTGGAATAGTGTTATTTCCCTTCAGATATGGCTAAGTCCATTATAGAGTTGTAGAGCTAGTAACTCAATTCCTAGCTGGTAAATCCTATATACCCACATTACTGGCAAAACAGTTCAAGACACTTACCTACTTGAAGAAGCAAGGGTACAGTTATTTTACGGCAAACCCCATAATTCTTACCATGTGGTTCCTCAGTCATACACAAGAGTATGGAGGGAATTTGCTCAAAGAGTCCTTGATTGAAAATATGAATCTAATTTACAACTTTACCAGTTACCTCAAGGTACCGAATGAAGCTCAATTTAATGGATGGGTGTCAATTATCAGCAAAATGCAGCCAGTAAACTTTATGTAGATAGCTAGATGAAGCCGCTACACTCAAGCCATCTTAGGGTGCACCAACTATGCAGGAGTCTCCCTAATCAGCATTACTGGCTGTACAGGATACTTTCCAGCTTATGTCACCAAACAATTGAGTCCACTTCAAGAGATAGCCTATAGAGACTCCCTAGATACAGTCACGATGAACTATCAAGATCCCTATCTACCTACAGCTACTCTGATTCAATGACTGATAGAACTCATGATGCTGTGGGAAAGAAGAGAAGTTAAGAAGATAGTCAATGTGGGAACATTAAGGGGTAAAGTTGGAGAATACTGAGTCACTAAGTAGTTCATTTATGATCAGTTGGAGAAGACTGGACAAATATAGTATGAAGCTTTAAACATATCCAAACATGAGCTAAAACTGACACGCCTTTCATCGACTGAGTAAGCCTACCGAGACACAATACGGGCTAGGGTTAAAGTCTAGTTCTAAGAAATTAAGAGAATTGTTGAAGAGTTAAACTTGGAAAACAAGAGCCTATTGGAGGAAAATCAATTCTTGAGGAGCAAGATTTGAGAAAGGGATGTTATGGTACAAAGACTTATGAAGGAAGTTGATGAAGCTCATCTTAACCAAGTCATTGGCTCTTGTAGATATAGGATTTAAGTTCTTAGGAAGATTAGTTAAGATTTTTTCTTTTCTTTTCGTTTAGTCCGTTGTATAAGTTGGATCTTATGATTAATAAATTCACAAATTTAGTAAATAAAATTTTCATTAATTGCACAATCTTTTACTCATTATTATTATTATCATTTATTTATTTGTTTAGTTGACTTTAAAAAAAAGGAAAATTTGAAAAAGAAAATTTAAAAAAAAAAAAGAAAGAAAAACAAAAGGAGGCAAACAATAGAATAACAAAAGTCATAAAAAAGAGAAAAAAAAAATCTTTAATTTACCAAAAAAGTCTAAAACTTGGGTTTTCACGTAGGATTTCGAAGATAGCATTCAAGCAAGTAGACTTAGCTAGAAGCTCGATATTCACTCATTCTAAGGCGAGAATGTCAACTCAAGGTATTGGAAACATCAGTCAAACTGAGCCCGACCCGAGCGTAGCAACTTTAGAAGAAAACATGAACAAGATGGCTAAACAGATTTAGGCTCTCACTCAGGTTGTTGGGATTCTTGACAACAGAAAAAGATCTCAAGTCAACCCAAATCGGAATGCAAAAACAACCCCTCCCCCTGAACTGGAAGATGAAGAATCAACCCCTAATGCTAAGGTATGGAGGAAGGAGATCGAAGAGAAATACCGCTAGATGGAAAGAAAGTTCATGCTGAAGTTGACCGAGAAAATGAAAACCCTGAAAATGGTTAATGGGCTTGTACAGATAAAGATGATTAATTTGTCGACATATGAAGATGATAACTTCTCGGAAAGATATAAAGTTCCTAAATTTAAGAAATACGACAGGACTGACTGATCGAAGCTCTACATTAGGTTGTATATTAAGAAAATGGGAAAATACAAGAAGTACAACAAGGCGATGGTCTAGACCTTTTAGTACAGCTTGATTGGGCCCGCCTTAACTTAGTATGCTAAAATAGATTTGAATGAGATCGATACTTGGGATAAGTTAGCATAGGCTTTTTACAACCATTATAAACTCAACATCAAAGTGGCCCCATCTATGTGGGATTCGAATAATCTACAAAAGAAGACCAATGAAAACTTTAAAGAATATGCTCAGAGATAAAGGGGCATGGCAACTAGAGTAACACCACCCTTAATAGAAAAGGACTTGAATTTTGCCTTCATCAACACTCTTGGAAACCTATATTACCAACATCCAGTCGGGCACCTTACCTCCAACTTTACAAAAATTATGGCCTCAAGCTGCTGAATTGAGGAAGCTATTACCACTGGAAGGCTTCGTAGTCTTAAAGCAACTGAGAAGAAGACACCTCCCGTAAGGTTTTCCAACAAAGCCAAAGAAGCCACCATAAGCATTATCAATACCGTCAACCTTGTCAGACCTATAGCCCTAGTAGCCATGATTGGAGAATTTAATTCCCCACCGAATCCAAATCAAAATAACCGCCCATAAAGAAGACAGTTTACCTATATTCCTATTCCTTTAAGTCAAGTTCTTGTGTGACTAAGGAAAGAGAAGCTTTTGACGTTTGAAATACCAAGGGAAGGATAGAGACTAAGAGATTATAACTTGAAGCTTCGTTGTGATTATCATTTGGGGTAAGTGAAGCACTCTATAGATCAGTATTGGAGGCACTCTATAGATCAATGTTGGAGACTTAGACATAAGATACAAGATCTTTTTTATGCCAATTGGTTTAGTTAGATTTCATCCAGACTCCCACTTCTAATGTGGGTAACAACCTTCTACCGAATCATGGAAATTCAATCAATACGATCATTGCTGAAGTTTCTGAATTGGAGTTGATCTAGATAATCTCCCCATCACTATTGAGGAAATAACTTAGAATTTGACGCAAGCTGGCTATTTGCAGAATATGAATCTTCAAGATAGGACTCGGACTAGACTGGCAATATATTAACTGTTGAAGGATAGAAAGATAAAGAAAGCTGATATCATGGCTATGACGATCCTAAAACCGCAAAAGAGAAGTATTGAGAAGGAGCTTAGAAAAAGATATGAAGTTGGCAATCCGATGGTTGAGACCCTAAGAGAACCATCAGGGAAGTTTGAGTATTTGGTGGATTATGTTAGTTCACCTATTGTATATGCTGACACACCACCCACTGGATGGGGTCTAGAATTTGAGGAAGAAGATAAACTTATTATAAAAGCCAAGAAGATGGCTAAGATGGTGGGAATGATCGGAGATGGGTCCAAGCCATTGGTTTTTAAGTATGATAAGAAGACTAAGAAGGTTGAAGAATTAGGAAAGCTTAAGAAGATTGCTTTCAATATCCCAATAATCCTGAAGAATTACAAAGCAACACCTCTAGAAAACCACAAGGTAAATCAAACAACCAGGGCCTCATCACCTATGGTCGGTGGGCTTACGTGCTTGGGACGAGTTTAGGATCAAAACGAGGAAGCTAAGAGGAAGTCTACTATAGAAGAGGCCTCTCAAAAGATCTTTGAGGATATGGATGATAAAGATCAAAATGTTATCAAGAAAATAGTGAAAGCCAACAAGTATAAGATAATGGACTAACTAGCTAAAGTACCAGCCCAAATCTCCTTAATGGGCTAACTATTGTCATCAGATACTCATTGGAAAGCTTTAATTATAATTCTAAAAGATGTTAAGGTACCCAAAGGGATTTCCATTGAGATGCTAGGTTGGTGTTGAACTCGATATTTGCGATGGATCAAATTTCATTCTTTCCAGATAGGTTAGGTAAAAAAGGAGAGCAGTACACGAAACCCCTCTTCATAGTGGTTAAGTATATAAGGAGAGTGGTTGCTTGAGTTCTAATAAATAATGGGTCTTCATTGAATGTGTATCCTTTAGCGACACTAAATTTACTTAGAGTTGATGCAATTGAGATAAAACCTAACTCGATTTTAGTAAGAGCTTTTGATGGGTTAAAAAGGGAGATAATTAGAGAAATTGGGTTGCAAGTTGAGATTGGCCCATAAGTGTTCACTATTCCTTTTCAAGTTCTAGATATACTGTGATCTTTCAACTTTTTGTTAGGAAGACTGTGGATTCATCCAACGGGGGCAATTCCGTTTAGTCTACATCAGAAAGTGAAATTCATAGCCAACGGGTAGTTGGTTACTATTCTCAAAGAGTAGGACTACGAGATTTACAAAGAAACAACTATTCCCTTTATCGAAGATGAAGAATTGGAAGAGCTAAGGTTGCAAATTTTCAATGAAGTCAGTATGGTCAAAGAAGCAAGACAGGGGGCATAGGGTCGTTTAAAATAAACTAAGCAGTAGATTGGAACATTTGTGCTTAGGTATAAGCTTATTGAAGAGGAGATTCAAGAAATGAAGCTTAAGATCAAAAGCAAGAGAGGAGATCAGCTGTACCATGCTCACATGGAATTTCCAGACATCCGCTAGACATTCACAATACCAATTGGTGTTCAAGAACCTAATGTAGCTAGTTTATCTAAGGCCTTAACTTAGTAATGCAGCATTGGTCCAAACGAGAAGGAAGATATTAGTGTACTAATTTCCTTATGTAATTGGTTTTCCATTTCCGTTAATAGGTCTCTTTAGAAATGCAAAATTAGATTAATTAGGAGCATTCAATTTCAATAATTAGTCCGATTAGTTAGACCTTTTCTTTCAGACAATTTGGATTCATTCATTCAATAAATTTCATTCCTTTCTTTCTATTAATTCTTCTTTATTATTTATTCGTTGTCCTTTTTCTTTTTTCCTTTATTCTTCATATCCGATGAAAATGATGAATGCAATGGATATCTTACGTATGTAAATGATGAAAGTACCAATATCACCTTCGGTCCTGTTGGGTCAAACGTTGGAGATGATATTGAGACTCCAAATAAAATTCAAGAGAGTTGGCATCAACATGAACAGGGTAAAGTGATTATTGACGAACCAATGGATGAGATTAAACTAGGGACAGAGAAAAGTTTACAAAACTTGAAAATTGGCGGTAATTTAACAAATGATCAAAAACAGGAGTTGTCTCGATTGTTATTAGAATACTTGGATATATTTGTTTAGTCTTGTGAAAATATGCCCAGTTTAGATTCATCTATTGTAGTTCATAAATTGCCAACCAAGGAGGAAATTAAACCGAAAAGACAAAAACTTAGTCTATTTAGGCCAAACATACTTCTCAAAATAAAAGAAGTGAAGCACTTGCTAAAAGTTGGGTTCATAGAAGTATCGGATTACCCCGAATTAGTGGCCAATGTGGTCCTAGTGTTGAAGGAAAATGGGAAAGTTAGGGTTTGTATAGATTTCCAAGATTTAAACTAAGCAACACCAAAGGATAACTTTCCTTTGACATATTAGTGGATAATACAGCCAGGAACCATATTTTCTCGTTTATGGATGGTTTCTTAAGATATAATCAAATTAAAATGGTAGAAGAAGATAAAATCAAAACAACTTTTGTTACCACTTGGGGAACATTTTGTTATCATGTAATGCCTTTCGGGTTGAAGAGCGTTGGGGCAACTTATCAGCGTGCTATGGTTTCTTTGTTTCATGACATGATGCACTAGTAAATCGAAGTTTATGTGGATGATATGATTGCCAAATCCAAGGAAGATGAAAATCATGTAGATATTTTGTGAAAGTTATTTGAGCAATTGAGAAAGTTTCAACTGAAGTTAAATCTTGAAAAGTGCACCTTTGGAGTAACTTCGAGCAAGTTGTTAGGTTTTGTAGTAAGTAAAAAAGGGATTAAAGTAGATCCAGATAAAGTCAAGGCAATCATAAACATGCAAGCAACAAATCCTGTAAAAGAGGTTCAGGGATTGTTAGGAAGATTAAATTACATTGCTTAGTTTGTATCGTAGTTAACTGAATAATGTAAGCTGTTTTAAACTTTTAAGGAAGAATGCAGCCATGGAATGGGATGAAGAGTGTAAGCAAGCATTTGCTGAAATCAAAAAGTATCTCATGAATCCTCCCGTACTGGTCACTCCTACACCAGGACGGTCCTTGATCTTTACTTAACGATTCTTCCTAAATCGATGAGATGCATGCTGGGACAGAAAGACGAAATTGGAAGAAAAGAGCATCCTATATACTATTTGAGCAAGAAATTCATAGAAGGCAAGCAAAAATACTCAGAAGTGGAAAAGACATATTGTGCCTTAATATGGGTGATGCATAAGCTTAGGTAATACACTCACTATTATTCAATAAAGTTGTTAACAAAACATGACTCATTGAGGTATTTAGCAGAAAAGCCAACATTGATTGGAAGAATATCAAAGTGGCAAATGTTACTCTCTGAATCTAATATCAAGTATATAAGTCAAAATTCAGTCAAGGGACAGGCAGTGGCTGATCAATTGGCAAAATACCCATTAGAAGATGAAGACAATGGTTCAAAAGCATGATTTCCTGATGAAAATTTGATGATGGCAAATGAATTAAGCGATGAAAAATTAGGATGGAAAATATATTTTGATGGAGCAGCCAATGTGTTTAGATGTAGGATAGGAGTAGTATTGGTATCACTTGAGGGTAACCATTTCCCTGTTGTAGAGAGGTTAACATTCCCATACAACAACAATATAGCAGAATATGAAGCTTGCATTTTAGGGCTCAAAAAGGCGCTAAATATAGGAATACAAGAGTTAGAAGTATACAGAGATTCTTCCCTTATAATTCTCTAAATCTTAGGAGAATATAAGATGAAGGACAAGAAATTGGTACCTTATCATGAACATTTAGGCAAGCCAATTGAAAAATTCCAAGAGGTTTCGTTCACTTACATTCCAAGGATCCAAAAACAATTTGCTGATGCATTAGCTATGTTAGCGTCAATGGTGAAAGTCACGGATAGGATAGAAATTCAACCCCTGAAGATTGAAGTGGAAGAAAAACCAATTTTGGCCTTGTAGTGTAAGAGAAGGGATGTTGTACAAGAGATCACGTTGTAGCCGATGCAACATTGCTAAGGTGTATAGGTGAAGAAGAAGCTGAGAAATTAATGAAAGAAGTGCATGAAGGAGTTTGTGGTCTTCATATGAATGGGTATATGTTAGCCAAAAAGATCATGAGAATGGGGTACCTTTAGATGACAATGGAGTCAGACTGTATCAAGCACATGAGACACTGTCACCTATGTCAAGTATATAATAACAAAATTAACGCTCCTCCCTAAGAATTGCATGTGTTGTCAGCTCCATTGCCTTTCTCATTATAGGGAATTGACATGATCAGTCTAATTTCACCAATGACTTCAAACAGGTATAGATTCATTCTAGTCACAATCGACTATTTTACTAAGTGGATAAAAGCAACGTCGTATGCTACGGTGACTAAAGGAGTAGTGGTTAGATTCCTAAAAAGAGATATTATTGTGAGATATGGTGCACTTGAGTCTATTATTACAGATAACGGGATGAATTTGAATAACAAGTTGATGGATGAAGTGTGTAGCCAATTCAAGATCAATCATAGAAATTCAACTCCATATCGACCTTAGCTGAATGGAGCAGTTGAAGTTGCAAATAAGAACATCAAAAGAATCATTAAGAAGATGGCAATCACTTATGGGGATTGGCATGAGATGCTTCACTTTGCTCTCATGGCCTATAACACCTTAGTTAGAACTTCTACTAGTGCAACCCTATATTCATTGGTGTATGGAATTGAAGCAATACTACCGATGGAAGTAGAAATATCTTCGTTCCAAATATTGGCAGAAACTCAACTCAATGAAGTAGAATGGGTGAAGAAGCAAATAGAGCATTTGAATCTCTTAGATGAAAGAAGGCTTGCAGTGATATGTCATGGTCAGTGCTATCAACAGTGGATGATCCAAGCTTTTAACAAGAAAGTATGCAAGGCACTTCAAAGAAGGAGACTTAGTGTTAAAGAAAATATTATCAAACGCAAAAGATCCTAGGGACAAGTTTGCTCCAAATTACGAAGGCCCTTATATAGTGAAAAGGGTATTATCAAGAGGTGCATTAGTACTAACAGAGATGGATGGCCTAGAATTAAAGGGTCCAATGAATTCAAACGTTGTCAAGATGTATTATCCATAAAAACAGAGTTCAATAAAGGTTTCAATTTTTCTTAAATAAGTTTGTGGTTAATCTTTCATCGTTTACAAGTAAAGTTGATTTCCATGAATACTTTCGAATTCAAATGGTCATTGACTAACAAACACTTCACTAATAAACCCTTAAGGATTTTTTTAGCCTCATACACTTAAACACCAAACCCTTACCAATAAATCTAAGTCACCAAATAAATTGAAATCGAATATTCTTGATAATTTAATCTATATTTCTTTCTTAAAGAGATATATTGTTTAGAAGTCATGAAGGGTAGAAATTGAAATTTGAAATTGGACCAAGCAAATTCAAGGTGTAGGCATGGTTTAGTTACATGATTCAAAGGAAAGAAGAAAAAGAAAACAAAACAAAACAAAGGAAGAAAGAAAAGAAAAAAAGAGGAAAAAAGAAAGAAAAAGCAAGCACTATCCCTTGGTGAAATTTTGCTGATTGAATGGGTGAATATCGGGATTTGATCTAAGCATGCCAATCATTTGCTATCTAAGAAATCCTTCGGTCCTAGAAGAAATAACTTTAAAAGTCTTTAGAAAGAGATATTTAGAAGAATTAAACTAGTTTTTGAAACAAATCTCGAGGAGGTCTATCCTCTTTGGATTAACCAAAAGGAATCCAAAAGAAATTTATCCTCTTCGAATCAACCAAAACCAATCTTGAAGAGATCTATCCTCTACGGATTAGCTAAGACCAAGTCAAAACTCGAAGAGATATATCCTCTTTGGATTAACTAAAAGGAATCTAAAAGAGATCTATCCTCTTTAAATCAACCAAAACCAATCTCGAAGAGATCTATCCTCTTCAGGGTAACCAAATCCAATTTTAAATAGATCTATCTTCTTCAGATTACCAAAGTGAAAATTAGTTTTTGAAGGGATCTGTCTTCTTCAAATCACAAATCAAAACAAATCTCGAAGAGATTTATCCTCTTCGAATTAAACCAAAACAAAGCTTAAAGAGATCTATCCACTTCGAACTATCCACCAAAACAAAGTTTTAATCTTAAAGAGATTTATCCTCTTTAGATTATCTAAGTCGGGTTTGGTAAAAATGGATATCTCTTTTGTCATTATACAAAGAGGGGTAACTATAGATGTCTTATTTTTGTGAATTTTTTTTTTTTAAATTGAGCCAGGTTAATAAATAAACAAAAAAATAGAAAGATAAAATAAAAATAATTAAAAAATAAAAAATGAAATTCAAAGAAAAAATGAAAAGAATAAAAAAAAAAACAAAAAAGAAATCAAAGTTAAGTCATAGTAAGTTAAGTAACGAGTCGAGTCGTATCAAGTTGGATTAAGTGACTAAATGGATTGAATTAATTAATTTTAGGCCAAGACTAATATAGAATATGTATTTATCTAATTTAGGGGCTTAAAATCAGGATTTATTAAATTATTGGGCTAAATTGGATCGGGCTAGGCTTGGAAAGAAAAAAGCCCAATCTAACTAGGGTTTTCAAAAACTAAGGTAAATCTTGGAAGAATCGCAATCAAATCTTTCGTATCTTTGATACGAAAGATTCTATTTCAAGCTTATAAATAATACGTTGGTTAAGGATTTGGGGACAGTTTTTTTTTTTTAACACATTCCTACCCAAAAAAACCACACACACCCTATGCAACTCGACACACCACTACTCACTGTCACGCACCACTACCTACACCACACTCGTTGCCACCACACACCACACTTACTGTTGTCGCACACCACCACACACATGTTATAACTACTGCCAAGGACGCCCATAACCACCACCGCTAACGGCCAATACATTATCGTACTACCAACACCGCCCGTACCACCCAAGCCATCGCTAGAGCTACCACCCACATCACCATCGCCGTTGCCCGAAGCCATTACTAGAGTTATCGCCCACGCTAATGTCGCCCTCGTACACGCCCATCGCTCACCTCACATGCTTGCTATTGCTCGTAGTTCGCCCAATGACCACCTATGCACACTCGAGTCACCTCATTATTGCCTAGCCAAGCCCACATCTTGCCCTCACCCATATGCATGCCACTATTGCCCGAAGTCTCACCCAGGTGCTCATTCGTATACGCCCAAACACTCGCTTACTCTCACCCATCCGTATGCCCAAACGCTTGCCCGTACACGCCCAAACGCTCGCCCACTCTTGCCTAGCCACACACCCAAGCCCTCGCCCATCCATATGCCCAGGCACTCACCTATGTTCGCTCAAGTTACTACCCGTGCTCGCCTACTATCTCACCCATACATGCCTCGATCACCGCCCAACATTAACGATCCAACGTTGGGTAAAATTTTTAGTATTTTTTTATTTTATTTTATTTATTTATTTTTATTTTACATTTTTATTTTAGCAATTTTTTTATTAATTATTTTCATTGGTTATTTATTTTTATTATTAATTAATTTTTTTTTGTGTAGGCTTTTTTATTGTTTATTTTTCAATTTTTTAATTCAATTAGGTTTTTCTTGAAAAAAAAACATTTTTTTAATAAAAATATATTTTTGGCACTTAGGATTTTTCTGGAAAAATCAAAAAATCTAAATTGAGTTTTTTTTTTTTTTAAAAGATAGTTAGTTAGGGTTTTTGTTTAATTTAGGAAAATTGGATTTTTTAAGGGTTTTTTTAAATAATAAATTGATAAAAAAATAAATTTGGATTGATTTTTAAAATAAAAAATAATCCATCCATTGAATATTTTATAAAGAAAAAAAGAGAGAACTGTAATTATTTTGATCCCGATTACCAAGTACGTAGACACATTTTGGGTAACCGTTAAAAAAACAAAACTTTTTTCCCCATTTTTAGAAATTCATAATAAAAAAATCACTTTTACTTACTTTTGCCTATTTAGGTATATTTTAATATTTTTAGAAAAATTACAAAAATAAAGCCCATCAATTTTTATTTAATTATCACATGGTAACTTAGTCTTAATAGGTTAACCCTCAAACATTATTTTTCTAGTTTAATTTTCTAAAAATCAACTTTTTTAGAATGTCTGTAGACTAATGATCAAATTAGGGTTTTCCTACTCGAAAACCCTAATTTTATTTTATTTTTTACCAGTTGAACCAATTAGTGACTCTAATTTTAAAAAAAAAAATTAGAAATATTTCCTTAAGTTTAATGTTGAGTAATTTATATTAAGTAAGCTAAGCTTAATATAGGTGAAATTAAGGAAATCAAGGAAATCAAAATAGGACTTGACAAATATAAAGTGATATAGTTATAAATAATTGTTCTAGGATTGGTACGCATATGAGATAATTACATGTGTACGTTATTTGATACTGGAGCAACTAATTTATATGCCTCGAAGGAATATGTCAATAAGAATAAATTACCAATAGAAACCTTACTATATGAGATGGTAGTCACAACACCATCTAGGGGAGAACAAGTTGTGTATTACAAGCTAAGAGACAAGAATGTTTGTGTAGATACTCATGAGATGTCGGTAGAATTAATAGTCTTGGATATGAAAAGATTTGATGTAATATTAAGGATGGATTGTATGACCAAGCATAAAGAAAAATTTTGACTATGAAAATATGACGGTGGTGTTTCAAAGGTTAGATAGGGAGGATTATTATTTCAAGGGAAGTTCTAGTGATACAGTTCCCCAAGTGATCTCAATAAGTAAAGCAAGAAAGTTGATATGTAAAGGGAATGTGGGTTACTTAGCTTCGGTAGTGGATACAAAATCTAAGTAAATCAAATTAGAAGACATACCTGTAGTACGAGAGTTCCCGGAAGTTTTTCCTAAGGATTTACCTGGTATGCCACCCAATAAGGAAATTGAATTCACCATTGACCTTGTTCCAAGAACTACACCTATTTGTAAAACCCCTTACCATATGGCACCAATAGAGTTAATTGAACTAAAGAAGCAAATTTAAGAGCTGTTAGATAAAGGTTTCATTAGACCTAATATGTTACCGTAGAGTGCACCAGTACTTTTTGTCAAGAAGAAGGGTGGAAGTTTGAGGCTTTGTATAGATTACTGAGAGTTAAATAAGGTTATGATTAAGAATAAGTATCTGCTTCCAAGGATCAATGATTTGTTTAATCAATTAAAAGGAGCTACTATGTTTTCAAAGATAGATTTACAATCGAGGTATCATCAATTGAAGATCAAGGAAGAGGATATACCTAAGACAGCTTTTAGAATGAGATATGGACACTACAAGGTCTTAATAATATCATTTGGTTTAACGAATACCCTAACTACTTTCATGTACATGATGAATCGTGTGTTCAAGAAGTATCTAAACAAGTTTGTTGTAGTGTTCATAGATGACATTTTGATTTACTCAAGAGATAGTGAGGAACATGTGAAGTATTTGAGAAAATTACTTTAGACATTGAAGGAAAACCAATTATATGCTTAGTTAAAGAAGTGTAAGTTTTGGTTAGAGTAAGTTGAATTTCTTGGACATATTGTATCAAGTGATGGAATAGATGTAGATCTTGCAAAAGTAATGATAGTGATGGATTGGGCAAGGCTAACAACTATAACTAAGGTAAGGAGTGTCTTGGGAATGGTAAACTATTATCGGAGATTTATGCATGACTTCTCTAAGATTGCTATGCCATTAACATAATTAGCATGCAAAGGAATTCAATTTGAATGGAATGATAAGTGTAAGAGAAGTTTCTAAGAACTTAAGAAGCGATTGGTTATTGCACCTATTCTAACATTACCCAATGGATCAAGGTAGCACTCAATTTATTATGATGCTTCAAGGAATGGTTTCAGATGTGTATTGATGTAGAATGATAAGGTGATCACTTATGCATCAAAATAACTTAAACCACATGAGGGAATTATTTGACACCTAACTTGGAACTAGTAACAATAGTATTTACCTTAAAAGATTTGGAGACACTACTTATATGGTGAGAAGTGTGAGGTGTATATGGATCATAAAAATCTCAATTACATTTTTATGCAAAAAGAATTGAATGTACAACATGGTTGGAATTGCTTAAGGATTATGATCTTTCGATTCACTATTACCTAGGAAAGGCAAATGTAGTTGTGGATGCTTTAAGTAGGAAAAATTTCATTAATGCTGCTATGTTAATAACCAATAAGAAGGAGCTAATTGAATAGATAGAAAGAATGAGGTTAGAAATCTTAGTCCAAGGAAGTAGATTGATGTTGGCAATTTTGGAAGTATAACCTACACTCCTGGAACATATAAAGGAAGCTCAGAAAAAGGATGTGGAATTACAAAAGATTAGAGATAATTTGGAAAAACACCCCAACTTTTGGATCTATGATAAGGGAATGTTAAAATTTAAGGAAAGGGAGTATATTCTAAAAGTCATGGAAGTTAAGGAAGTGATTTTAGAAGAAGCTTATGATATGAAGTATTCTTTGTATCTTGGAAATAATAAGACATACAAGGATTTAAAGTAGAAGTTCTAGTGGATAGGAATGAAGGGAGATGTAACGCAATATATCTCTAAGTACGTAACCTATCAAAAGGTTAAAGCAGAACACTAGAAGCCAGGCGGGTTATTTCAACCTTTACCGATACTTAAATGCAAATGGGAGCATGTAACAATGGATTTTATAAGTGGTTTACCCAGAACAAGGAAGCAATATGATATAATACGGTTTACAATAGATAGACTTACTAAGTCTACAAATTTTCTGGCTATTAAGTAAACTACAATTGTATCTCAATTAGCTAAAGTGTACATTAAAGAAATCGTTCGTTTACATGGGGTACCAGTATCACTCATTTGTGATCGTGATTCTCAATTCATGTCATGATTATAGCAGTCTTTACAAGTAAAATTAGGAACTAAGTTGAGCTTTAATACAACATATCATCCACAAAGTGATAGACAATCATAATGTACTACATAAACACTAGAAGGTATGCTTAGGGCATGTGTAATAGCGTTTGGTAGAAATTGAGATGATCATTTACTATTGGTAGAATTTGCTTACAATAATAGTTATCATAGCACCATTTAGATGGCAACATATGTAAACATTATATGAACGAAAATGTAGATCTCTGGTATATTGAGATGAAGTAGGTAATAAACAAATGATTAGATCAACTATGCTACAAGATCTTAAGGAGAAAGTAATGAGACTAGTAAACAGTCAACAGAAAAGTTATGTAGATGTTAGAAGGAAGCCATTGGAATTTCAAGTAGTCAATTGGGTGTTTCTAAAAATATTACCAATGAAGGGTGTCAAGCGTTTCAGTATTAAAGGAAAGTTAAGCCCATGATCTATAGTACCTTATCAAATTAAGAGAAGAATCGGGAACGTGGCTTATGAATTAGAATTACTGGAAGAAACGATAGATATTCATAATGTTTTTCATGTTTCAACTCTAAGAAAGTTTATAGGGGATCCTACGACTATATTAAATGTACCACCTATAGAGCCAAAGGAAAACTTGACATATGTGAAATGTCTAGTAAAGATTTTAGATACCAAAATACAAAGATTAAGAAATCTGGATATTGAGTATGTTAAAGTGTTGTAGAGTCAACACAATGTAAATGAGGCAATGTAGGAGTCTGTAGATCGCATGAGGACTCAATACCCTGAACCATTTACTCAATCTTAGTATGTTGATTCTAATAAGTTATTTATAGTGTGTTAGATTTCTTGGAATGTGAACTAACCTATTATATAAGTAAGTTTCAAGGATGAAACTTTTTGTAAGGAAGGTAAAAGGTGAAACCCTAATTGATTAAGCACTTTAGTTAGTAAACTAACCAATCCAAGTTAGGACATTTAGAGCATTCAAAACAATTTAAGGCTTTCGAACAATTTTGTCCAATTTAAGCCAAATTTTAATATAAGATCATAAAAGTTAGACGAAGAATACTGGCAAGGTTAATTTCTCAAAATAATGTGTATATAATATTTAATTTCAATAAAGTATATCTTTACCAGGTACGTTTGTTAATTATCAAGAACTTGATGTTTAAGTCCCAAAACTTAATGAACTATTATAGATAAATTATATGTCTAATAAATTAACATATGGAATATATACATATATGTCATGTGTAATTTTAATGTATATAATTATAACCAAAACTAATTAATATACCCGAAAATGCTTAAAAATACCTTAAACTACTCACAATTAACCAAATAATTTAGGAAAATTCATAAGAAGTTCTATAATGTAACAAACCAGCTAGATTCATCTATGTGAGGTGTGGAAGCAATTAAGATAGCTATTAGTTAAATGCATTAACCAAATGATTCCTAAAATGCATGGATCTAGAAAGTATTTAAGTTATTTTGGAGAGAGAAAATGTCATTTATCAATCTAAAACTTTGGGATTTTCACCAGCTCTTTCTAGATGATCAAGTAATCCCTTAGTAACTTAGAAAAATTACAAGAACAAGAAAACAAAGTAGAAGAAAATTCTGGGAAAAATTAGAATAAGGACTGCACAAATAAAGCAAAATCCATGAACACTAGACTAAGAAATACCTGAGCATGAACCACCAACACCACTTGACAGTGGTGGCTACGATTAGCTTGGTTGACAACCAGGGAGTGGTTGTTGGTAGCTGGCTGGCCACCATTTTGGTAAGTCAATTTTATACCCGATTTTACTTGAAATTGTAAAAATACTAAATTAACTCCGAAAATTATAAAAAAAAATCATTTATATATATTTTTGTATGTGCTTTTAGGGAAAAATATTAGATTAAAAATTTTTTAAGTGAATATAGTACTTCCTTAAGAAACTAAACAAAATTGATCAATTTTCGTGATTGATTTGAATAACTCTATTGTTGTAATTTCTAACCCAAACATTTTCTAAAGAATACTTATGTTGCATGTAGATGTTATATGAAGAGTTTTCAAACAAAACGGATTTCTATAATTTTTAGAGATTTTTTAGTCTTTAAATTGGATTTTTAAAAATGCCATTTTCTTGAGGATTTGGTGTATGGAGCTTAATGAAATCCTTAGTATCAGATTCTAAGGTTTATTTGGATCACATTTCACTATGAAGGATAATTTGGAGTTGTGTGGTTTGAGTAGGAGATGAGATATAGGCAAGTTAGTGGACTTAGGTTTCAAGCATTATTAGGTAAGTATGTGAATCTGAAGAATTTAATATTATGGTGTTTCTTGGTATGATAAACCTAAAAGATGAACATGATTGAACATGTTTATAATCTAGAATATGATGTTCAATGAGTTATTTCAAGTAAACTCATAAAATCACATATTTAGACAGCTCTTCAAAAGGTTAGTCTATTTGAAAAATGAATTAATTCCAATTTAGAGACTTGACCAAAAAGCTATTAGATGTGAAATACTTAGTTGAAATAACATCTATAAGTTAATGAGAGAAATTCTAGATAATAAGGCTGTTTTCAGATACTTCTTCAAAGGGTTCCTAACTAACAAAATAGATACTTTCATAGAGAGTTTTAAAATAAAAATTGTAATAACACTATTGATCATATACTTGTTCAAAAGGTTCTAAAACTAGATTTAGAAGCTACAATACCTAAGTATTTTTTTTTCTTTTTGGGTAAATTGAATCTAGACAATTGAACTAAATGTAAGTTTGAGAGATTTAACTATAGATGTAAGTTAACTGGTATCTAACTAAGGAATTTTAAGTAAGAAGAATTGGAGAGTAACTTAGAAGCTAATTTAGATGTTGTCTTAGAAGCTAATTTAGAAGTTGTCTTAGAAGCTAACTTAGAATCAAACTTGGCAACTGAATCAAAACCAACTTATAAAAAACTAATTACTAATAAGTGAGTATTTAACTAGTATATGTATATATACTCATGACCTATAATTGATTGTAGAAGAATTTCCTCTTGTTAGGTGAAGTTGTGGAAGAGAAAGTTCCTGCTAACAAGTGAATTAGGATTGTGTAAATAGGGTATAGATTTACATTTGACTGTCTTTGCACATGAGTGTGGTGTTTATCTAAATGATGTTTGGAATTGTTGTGTAAAGAACTTAACTTATACTTGCTTGGTGAATTGTGAATGCTTTGGTTCATGAATGGAGTGATTGTTTGAATATTGCTTAGATTCACAATGGTAGGTACTTCATGATGCTATATTTTGTATAATGTTGGTAATGCTATATGTAATGAACTCTAGACTTGGTTTTGAGTAAAACATATGAAGATTTATGCTATAATGAGGATTCAAATCAAAAACTATTCCAAAAGCAAATTTAAAGACAAAAAGATTATGATAAGCCTTGTTGATATAATTGATGATGATTAAGATTTGGTTGGTGCATTCATGACATGGTATGAAAAGGACATCCAAGTCAGTTTTATTAAAACTTATGGTTTTGCTAAAATAAGTTTATAAAACTAGATTTCATGTATATAGTTTTGCATTAACCAAAACTTTAACCACACTTTATAGATTTTCGCTAGGTTGAGATGTTTTGTTAGGTTCCCAAATATATTCTTTAGATGCTCGGATTTATAGTCGACAAAACCAAATGAGTTGCTAGGCTAGTTAGGATATCGGTACTAATACATATCACGTGTATTAGTATGGCAAACAATTTGCATCATCTTATTTGTCTCATGGATATGAACTAAATGTGAGACTTTAGTATTGCTTATTTTCCACTCTTACTCAGCTCAACAGTAGTTGAGGGGATAAGTTTTCCCTTATCTTTAGGTTAGGACGTAACTTTTTGGAGTGTCACCAATAACAAGGATGGACTTTTGGAGAACATTAGATTGAGTCATCTATTTTGGAAGTGAAAGTATCACCAAACAAGTAAAATTAAGACCCAAAAGTTTAACTATAGTTTAGTGTTTAAGTTTTTGAAGTTTGTAAATGATGTAAATATTCGTAACCAAAAGCTTGTAGCTAAACTCTGTTAAGTGCCAAATATATAATGAAGTGTTATTTTATTAGAATTGAATTTATATTAGGTTTACCTATATGATGAGGCATCTTGTGTTATACTGGGATATGACATCCTTTAGGCTATTTCCCTCACATAATTTTCTTTTTTCCTCGAATTTCTAATCTACTTTCAAAACTTGACATAAAATCCACCAAACTAATTTCCAACATTAATTTTTCTCACACAACATTACGAAACCATTTCCTAACGATCTATTCCTCATTCAAACATCATCTTATGTACTAAATAAGAATTTACAAACTTACTTACAAAGAAGAGTCTTCTTCTAAATTGATTGTCTATGTCACAACTTCAACAACAATCTATTGTAAAGAACATCCAAACTCAACAACTCCAATAGAAATAGACACATTTTAACTACAAATACTTGAACTTAACCCTTTTCGAAACACTTTCAATGAAAACCACTGCTTCTCTTCTCCAAGAAACGTAGAAGGTCCAATCCATTCAGCAAGTTGTGTCAAGACTTGTCTTTCTTCATAGAAGTTGAAGGAATTTCAACATAATTTCTCAATTACCTTCAATCTCCAACATTGAGCATATAAGGGGGATTACATCTGGTGAAAAGTTAGGAAAAGACACATTCTGAAAATAAAAGTGAAGGAAAGAGAAGCAGATATGTTCGTTTATATAAACCAACTACAAATGTCTCATAAGTAATGGCAAAAATACCCTTACCCCTTAAAGTTTATTACCACTTTGCCGTTCTTTTACATATATATATATTTGTTTATCTCTTTGTTCTTTTATAAAAATACTAGTTATTATAGTTTTTTGATATTTACTAAGCCTATCAATTTAATTGAATTGACAAACAACAAAAATAGAAGATACTTGAAAAGGAGCATTGATCAATTCAGTTGTTGGAAATCCTAATGTAGGGGGAAAATTTAATAACAAATTGTTAGAGACGAAACTAATGACTTTCATGTATGAAATATCAACTTTCAAAGGGTTTAATAATGCCCTCATTATATAGAACAAGTCACTTTAGGATACAAAAGAATTGTTCTTAACTTTTTTTGAGTAAATCTATGAAAAGGATTAATTATAATAATTGAAGAGATAAACCATATTTATTTGTGTTTAGAAGACATAATTAATTAACTTGAACAAATGCAAAGTTTAATTTCTAATCTTTTTTAAAGAAACTACATTGATTACTTACCTATGCAAGTGTAAATGCAATGTCTACGATTATATAATATATATGTTAATATTTAATTCCCCCACATGGAATTCATGTGACTATATTACCCATAATTCAATATACCTACTTATAAGTACATTAAGCTCTCCTTTTCTCTTCAATGTGGGATTAGTACCCTATATTACAATTTACACTAACAATCCCATTGTAATGTAGCCTTTTGATGTAATAGAAATTATGTATATAAGAAGATATATCTCGATTCATTTACCCAACTATTGCAAATACTCTAGAATCTTAATAAAGTTAATGGTGTCCATAAATTAAACTAGTACTTCTAGCATTGAAATTAAAAATACTATAGACATAATATTTATTAATTTATTAAGAGATTTATTACTACTTTAGCACAACTACAACCATGTGCTAATCCATATATTCATGAACATCTATACAATCCAATATATTTTGGTCAAAGTGGTATCGCTTCTATGTTCATGTAGATGAAAACCGGTTCTTATATTTAAACTTCAATAATGGCTTTATTTGTTCATCCTCTAAATCCATTAATTAAGCACTACTTTGATTATTCTAGGCAGGATTCTCTCTTTAGTATCATTAGATAGTGTACATACTTTATAGCAATTTCATCTTACCCATTAAACTTTGAAAATAGTTGTTCTAACTCAAAGTTAGATTACCATTACTAACGTCATTATTAGGTTTCAACTTAAGTCCCACTCTACATGTTGTTGATATCACTAAATCTCTTCATGATGGTTTAGTCAATGAATGAACTAAATTATTCACATATTTCACATAGGTAATGGTAACAATATCATTAGAGGCCAAATTACAAACATACTTATGTCTTAGGCTATATGTCTAGAGTTGCCATTATAGATCTTGCTATATGCCCCACCATCATAAGTGTAAGGAAATAATCAGGACTTCTTAACCATTAAGCTTCCTTACTTAGTGCTATCAGAGCCATAAATTCAAACTTTATTGTCGAATGTAGTAAACATGTTTGTTTCTTAGATGTCCAATTGATGGTTTCTCCTCTTATTGTAAAAACACAACCTAGTGTAGACTTATTGAAACTTATTGTTTAGCTTGCATTTATATAACCTTCTAAAATGGTAAGGTATTGCAAATACTCTCGATATAGTTTTCTTAATATATCTAAGTATTTTGGAAATAACTTTTTAGTTATCAACACTGTACATCAAGTTTACTTATATATCGAAAAAGTTTACACATAGTAAATGCTTTATTTGGCCTTTTGCATTGCATACATCAAGCCTCCTTTGGCTCTAGAATACTCCAATTATGAAAATGATTCTAGCGTCATTTTCCATTAATTTCATACTAAAGTCAAATGGTATATTCTCTTCTTTGATATTGAGATGTCTAGATTTATTCAATAATTTGTCCATATAATGCAATTGATTGAGTACATATCCTTTATCATGTCTCATAACTTTGATTCCCTAGATAATATCAACTCTATCCAAGTCCTTTATTTTAAAAACTAAAGTTAGATGCTTCTAAGTCTCAATTATACCAACCATGTTATACAATAACATGTGATCAACATAGCTACATATAATATTCCATACTCTTGTGTATATTTGAAATAAATGCACTTATCAATATTTTTCTGCTTAAAACCATATGACAAGATTGCATAATCAATTTTTTGTACCTATACTCAGGAGACCATACAAAGCATTGCTTAATTTGTAAATTTTATTCTCATTATCGAAAAGTATACACACACATATACATATACTGCCATGATTAATCTGTAAACATTTTTCTTGTTACCAAGAAATATAAATCTATCGGATGTATATATGGACACTATACTTCCTCATTCAAGTGACCATTAAGAAGGTCAATCTTTTCATCCATTCAACGCCTAAGTAATTTGTAAATTGTTGCTAAAGCAAACAAGATTCTAGTGGATGTAATTCTAATTACTAAAGCATATGTATTAAAATAATATGTTTCTTCCTTTAAAGTAAAGCCTTTTTGCTACTACCCTTGTCTTAAGGGTTTGAATTGAATCATCTATATTGTTTTCTCTTCTAAACACCCATTTACAACATATAGGTTTAGACCTATCCAATAAGATCCATGTATTGTTGGATATAATTGAATCCATTTCATTATTTATTGTTGCTTATCTAAATTAAAGCAAATCTATTTTACATTGCATCTTTAAATGTCTTAGGCTTTTCTTCTATATAATACAGAATTGGCAATTTATTTAGGACTTGAGTTTTGCTCCTCTTAACTAGGAAGATTAAGAGAAACAAAATTAGAATCTAAAAATAAGGGGACAATAGGCACATGAAGTAAATAAAAGGAAAGGCTATATGTAGATGTTGGGTTTTAAGAGACTGATCGAACAAGCATGTACTCCCATATTATCTACTCTGACTGCTTTACTTTACTCACTCTGCTTTGTTGTTCTTTTATGCTATTTTCTACTCTCCCTAGCTCTACTGTACTTTGTCTACTCAACTAGCTTAGGTTAGGTAGGCTCAACTAGGTTTGCTCATTCAGGACAATAGAACTTTAGGATTACTTACTTACATTTTCTTCACTAAATTACCCTTATATTTTATTTTGTATTTACTAGACTGCCACTAGGGCATCATTTACTTTATTTTATTTACATAATTGATGCTACGTATAAATAGCTCATGTTTATAGCATTTTAGGGACTTATCACACTTATGACTTTTTTCAATAAAAATCCTTTGAGTATTTCCTATGTGAAAGCTCTCCTATCCCACTTTTATTAATCCTTTTAGAAAGGATTATAGTGAGCAATCCTAACTCATACTTTGTACGTTATATCAAAGTAAAGATTAGGTCTTGTAGTGTTTATGTGGGCAACTCTCAAGAATTCGCTAAACCCTATTTCATCTCCTTTTCTAAGATATTTCAAAAGACCCATTTGATTTTCTATAATAAGACCTAGTGATAATTGAGCTCCTAGGTACATCATATAATCTTGGTATTGGAGTGAAAATTCAACAATAGGAAGACTTTGCTTATTTATGTTGCTATACCATGGTTCAATTTTGTGTTTATTCATGACTTAATAGTAGAGGAAATTGGGGTTTTCTTGCTTTAGGGACATTATACTCAAAAAGGAGGAGTTTTAAATTGTTTACGCCTAACATCTAGTTTATATTTAATACTTGGACTTACGAAAGGATTAGATTTATGAATTCTTACTTCTAGAGCTTTAATGGAGGCACTCACTTAGGGCTTAAAGTAGCAAGTCAATAGTTGTGAGAAATTGAGGTATTTTGATCTGGGGTTTCTTGAAGTTTTTCCATGGTTTTTGTTTGTATGATGTGCATTGGTTGATTTTGTGTGAATGGGTTATGGGTATGTGTTTAAAAGGTAATTTTAGCCTTATATATGTGTTTGATTACTTTAGTAGTGGAGTTGTGTTGCAAGTTAAGTATGAGTATGGTACTTATCGGAGTTTCTTTGTTCACTAAAGAAGAAGAGTGCCATAAGGGTAAGTAGTGTCATAAAGAACAAGGATTATGTGGTGGCCATTGTATGCATGAACAATGGTGTCGTAGTCGTGACTTGTGTAGTAGTAAGTGTTGGCTTGTTGGTCATTTTGCGTTCTGTAGTATCAAAGTTATGGCATATAGTGTATAAGCTAGGAAATTTGTGGCTGTGAAATTGTATATGTAGATTGTAGGTATTGTATGTTAGTTGAGTGATGTTAAGCCGTAAACAATTGCTTATAGATTTAAGAAGTAATGAGAGTCAATTTCTTTGGGGGTTTTGAGTGAAAATTGAGTTAAGTTTCTCGAATGTGCAATAGTAGTTGATTGTGCTAATGTAACTAGTGTTATGCTACAATTTTATGCAACAAGGGCAGTGGTTTAAGGTCAAATTAAATGTAGTCAAGTAGTTGGAGTGAAGAGGACTTGCAACCATGAATAAGGTGCCTAGTGGGTGCTTGTATAGTGGCTGTTATGGTTTATGTACAAGGGATTAAAGTGACGAGCAATTGTGGTTAGAGCCTCATTGTGTGTGATTTCAAAAATTATAACTGGGTAAAGTGGTGTTGTGACTATGAACTGTAAGCTTGCAGTACGTGTGTGCAATTTGAAGTGTGCTACACAATAAAGAGTGCTTAGTTTGAAGTTGTTGCACTAAGCTCTTATGATTCATGTCATAAGTGTGCTATCATTATGGTGTGATTTTCGAGTTGTCCAAAGTATGTTGTCTTACTTTAATATTGCATTAGTAGTCGAGCAAGTATTGTTGTTTCTGCCAAATTGAAATGACTAAGTGTCTAGTTGAAATTGTGTATATTCGAGCTAATTTAGGTACAGAACCTAACTGTCCTTCTATTCAATTGACGAGTTTCTAAGTTGAAGTTTAAACTATTCTTCAATTACCAAGATGCCTTAATTGCAAATAATTGGAAATCACAAAGCTATTGAATTACTCTATCCGAGCTAGCTACTGCATGTAAGCCAATTTTCGAGTTGTCACATGCCTATACCTTACCAAGCTGTTGTACTTTAAATGCTTTATTACTTCTGTATACATACCAAGCTATACGTGAAATTGCAGTATTGCTAAACTATCCTAGAATTGAAAGAAAGATTGGAGCCGAATGGTTCCTTAGCATATGTGCGATCTTACTAATCACTAAAAGTGTGCTTAAATTGTCGATGTATTGATTAGGTTAGTGCTTAAGCGTGACCATGCTATTCTATTTGAGTAATGTGACTGTGTATGGCTTATCTTCTAGTCAGTTTTGAGCTAAAGTATATTGTATACTGTCATACTAAGCTAGAGTAGTTGAAGTCATGTCTTGTTATGCCAAGCTATAGATAGTTGTTGTCTGTACTGTAGTTACAGTGAACTTTTACAATTACAACTTCTGCTAAGCTAGTTGCTCTATATGTAAGCCAAGTGTCATGCCATTTTATTTTAGTTAGTGTCGAATTGTAAGTTGCCAAGTTACTGACCAGTTTTGTAATAACTTATGGACCATTATTTAAGTGTGAGTGGGAGTATGTTTTTTATTTAGTGCTATTGGTTCATGTTCAAATTTTAGAACATGGCAATAAAGAAATTTTTTGTTTTTGATGGAAGACTTCAAGAAAATATCATATCAATTTGGGTTAGTGATTATCTTGTGAATTTTATCTCTAAAGCTATGGTAGGGGGATTTGGTTATGCAACTACTAATCACTTGAGTCCCTATGAATTTTCCTATAATGATAAGGTAATGTGGGTTACTAAGTAGACCAAGATAGTATTCTCTTCTAATAAATTTCAAATTCTATGTGATTTAGTTGATATTGATGATTGTTATATGTATTTGGGAAGTCCATGGAAATTAAGTCATGATATGCTATATCACCCATCAAGGCATGCTTATTCCTTCTATGACAAAAGATGATTTGTGATGCCTTACAACCCCCAAGCAAGAATTGAAGAAGGTTTAAGAGTTGTCAAGATTTTCACTCAAAGGTCTAAAATACCATTCAAAACATCCCAAGAGGATCAAGTTGCATCATAACCTATTGCCCATGTTCTAGATGTGATCCCATTACCGACCATCCATGCTACTAAGGATGACCTCAAGTATTACTATATCTATCTCCCACCTATTGCACTTCTTTGTCTTGATCCATTGGTGGGATTATCTAGATTGGTGAGAGTTGTAGTAGTCTTTTTCCTATGAGATCTTATAGATTACTTGTTGGTATTTATTGTAGTTATGATGATGGATATTCATACTGGGGTTATGTTGTACTCCTACTTGGAAATCTTATATTAGAAGTGCTAGAATTATATCAATATAGAGAAAAAGACTTGAATGGTGAAAAGAATTGAAGGGGTAAAAGTGAATGAGGTAGAGGAATGGATTGAGGTCGTACATGTTCATATACCCCGAACTCTTAGCTTAATACTTGAGCTAGAAATTGTGTTGTTCCCAATGATTGATGGTTGTTGGAGTTAATTGAACAAAATTAATCAGATACATGATAAGTGGAAAGAAGGGGCTTCAATAAAGAGTTTGGTTAACTATGTACATGACAAGTGGAAGGAGCCAAGGATGGTGGCAGCACTAATCATGGACCCTAGCTATCTTTATATCACTTAATTTAGTTTTTGCAGGTTGCTATTCGACCTAAGTGAATTTTGGAGTAAGCAAATGCCAAGTTTTGGGTCAAACTCTTTCACGGGATGGGTGATGTTAGGTTCCAAGAGACCAACTGAGCAAGCATATACTCTTATGTTGTCAATTCTAACTACTCTACTCTACTCACTTTGCTCTACTATTCTCTTCTATTATGTTCTACTCTGCCTAGCTTTACTATGTTCTATTTACTTGGCTAGCTCAAGTCAGCTCAATAGGTTTGCTCATTCAAGACAACGGAACTTTAAGATTATTTACTTACATTTTCTTTACTAGATTACTTATATGTTTTATTTTATATTTACTAGACTGCCACTAAGGCATCCTTTATTTTATTTATATAATTGCCACTATATATAAATAGCTCATGTTTGTAAGGTTTTAGGGACTTATCACACTTGTGACTTTTTTTAATGAAAAACCCTTTAAGAATTTCCCTATGAAAGCTCTCTTATCCTATTCTTATCAATCCTTTAGCAAGGATTATGGTGATCAACCCTAATTTATGCTTTGTACGTAATATCAAGGTAGAGATTAGGTTGTATAGTATTCATTTGGTGCATCATATCCTCATGGATAGCTCACAAATTCGCTAAACCTTATTTCATCCCATTTTCTTTTATATTTTGAAAGATCCATTTGATTTTTTTATAGTAAAACCTAGTGATAACTAAGCTCCTAAGCACATTGGTGCAGGTGTTGGGGAGGTCACAGGGGAAATTCTACAAAAAGTTGTGGAATCTACAAAAAGGTTTATACTCTTTTTGAAAAAATTCGAAGCATTTGGGTTGTCAGTGACAAAAGGTCCAAACCCTTTTCAAAGAGTCTAGAGCATCTATTGGTAATGGCAAAAAAAGGTCTAAAACTTTTGAATAAAGGTTTGGAGCATCCCTTGCCTAAGAGAAATTCAGTTTGTTTCTTCAAAAAGGTTTAAACCTTTTTCGCATGCTTTAGACTCTTTTTGCCAGTTCATGTTTTTTGACCTAACTTCACTTATTTTAATTCTTTAAAGCTTTCCAATGCTCAAAATTTGCCCTTATATTAATGTAATTAACCCTTTCTTACCAGTCTTGGAACATTTTACTCCCCAATGTTAATTTAATCCACTTTAATGAACTTTTTACCCCTATTTGTAGTTATTTTAATTTTCAAAAGCTTTTTAGTGCTTTATATTACTATTTTACTCCATAATAAGCATGATTAATCATATTTCATTGGGTTTAAAGGCTTTTTATTCCTTAATATCAAATCAACCAACTTTAATGAACTTTAACCTCATTTTACAAGTATTATGCATTAATTAATACTTTTCAAGCTATATTATTTCATAATTATTTTCTTGCACCATCTTTAGTGTTTGGGGCTAAGGCCTAAAGTTAAGTAGAGGTAAAGAATCAATGTTAGTTTAATAAATCCTAAACAGCTTATGTTTAATACCAAGTTCCAAGAGTGTTTTAGTGACATTTGTTCTTAAGAAACAATTGATCTAGGTACGTGTTTACCTTGCTTTTTTGTTTTGTGTGTTAAGTTATGAATGATCAAATGAATTTAACTAATATTTGACTTACAAATTGATTACTAATGGTGTATGACTAGGCTTAGGGACTAGAGGTGGTAGAACTTAAGTTGGCATCTTGATGATTGGTGCATGACATTATTCTTTGTATAGTTACATAACAAAAGGATCCAAATAGATTTAGGATAACTATTAAACTCATAGGTATTTGAAATGGGAGGTGGTAATACCCAATACTGTATAATTAAGTATTAAGTATGTATGTATGTATATATGGGTATGTAGGGTCTTGTGGTACCCTTTGTATGTTATTTACAAGGATTAAATGAGAAAATAAACCGATTACTTGATGTAGTCTATTGCATTAAACCACTCGTAATATGTTGTTACAAAGCACATAAGGGTAATTTTCACTATGAAACTCTTGTTTTTCAAATTTAAGTATATCCATGGAGTTGTTAGCTTTTGAGAAATATGCTTAGGATGGGGACAACTTCAAGTATGACTATCATTACAATGATTCATGGTCTGAGAGTAAGACTGGTTGTAGATCTTATTTAGTATAATTATTCTTATGTTAGGAGATGAGACTCCTTTAATATTCAATTTCTACATCACATTGTTTCGTGTATTGGAGATAGACCTCAGTCGTGTTTTCAGTTTGATTTAACATTCTACCATATAGGAGTAGAGACTCTAATATTATGTCATGTACTACTCTATGGTTAAAGAGTGAGACTCAATTGAGCCATTCATTTATGATGTTGAGGGTTTGTATGTATTGAGAATTGGCATTGTATAAGTTATTTTTAGATAATAGATAGGTTCTGAGGCTTTATATGTGATTATCTAGTGATACATGATGCTAATGGTTTATATTTATTAAGAATTGGCATTATAAAAATTATTTATGGATATTAGACAAGTTCTGAGCCTTTACATGTGATCATGCAATAATAACATATGGTGGATTGTGACATCTTGAGATTCAAGGCATTACATTCGTGTACATATTTAAGCAAGGTATAACAAGTTACTATTGCATGCAAATTTATAGTTCTAATTGTAGTTTTTGTTATATGTGTAAACTGGAGATAATAATGGAACTATTTTTCATGGTAGAGACTTAGAGCTTCAATATGAATTTATTTTAAACTTTTTCTACTGATAAACGAGCCTAATTTGTATAAGAAATACACTTATTAAATAAGTTGAGTTAGAAGAATAGATATTCAAAGGGGATTAAGAAACAACTTATGTTAGGGATTAGGGTTTACAATCATAATTCCATTTAAATGCAAACATGAGACCCAACTAGCTAATATGAATCATCATTCCCAATCATATGCTAGATGTAGAGGATAATGCTTAGGCATTATGTATTTTTATAAAGTAAAATTACATGAGAAGATAAATGTGAGGTTGAAGTTAAATGACACGTTGCTCCCATACTTCAATATATGTCACAAATGTAACAAGTACCAAAGTGATGTGGCATCTGGGGCTTCTAGTAGGTGATATAAGTTAGTGAAGATAGTCACAAATGAACCGTAGCCTCGAAATTATAAATCCTAGCTAGACCTCAAAATTGGAAAATTATTGCTTTTGCCACTTGTTATTGCTTAAGCAAGCAAGCTAGACAAATGGAAACCACATCAAAAAGTTCCATAATTGTCCCTCTCTTAGAGGAGAAGGGCATCACGACTTTTCCAAGTAGGTATGTTGATTTCATTTATATGTTTTGAGGTGCTTTATTTTGTATAGGGTTTAAAAAGTGGAGTTCAAGTCAAGGTTGATTGAGTAGATTTTCATTTAAGATTGGATTATGTTCTCATTTAATTGTATTTTTCTAGCATACATGCCACATCATCATCTTATTAAACATTTAATATTCCACATCAATAATATGCAACGAAATTATGAAAAGACATAACAACATCCTCCATTTTTACAACTTCAAATTCATTCATCTCTGCTTTGCACTGTAAAATTCTTGTATCTTCTACTTGAATTTAGACCCAACAGCCATCCTTTGGTATGTAATTTTTCCAATAGGCGAGGTTGCTATCTCATGTCCAATCGTGAGACTTATGCGTTGCATCTCTTGATGCACTATTTCCAATTGCAGGGCACTTGATCACTTTCAGGACATTCCCATCTAAAATCACAAATCTCTCTCCAAATTTCTCTATTGAAACAATGCTCTTTAAATCTAAGATTGCCACTGATCTTTCACTTTGAAAAATCTAAGGGTCAACCATCCTTCTAATTTAATCACACTTATAAATCTCTGGCGTTGTTTTCAAGCTTAACTAGTTAATTTATATAGTCAAAATCTAGTCAGTTATCATTAGCACTCTGTGTAATTTAGATTATGACTGATTAATATCTAATTAGTCAAAAGAAAAATAGTCGTCCTATTATAATCTAACTAGTTCAACTAATTTCTATATATTTTCCATTTTTTTTCAGCCAACTACTATATAAGACAATTAAAAGGGAAAATAAAGAATCGAATCTAATTCATTTCCATTTCCTTAGAAGAGCTGTATTGATTCCTTAATTTCTATATATATTCAAATGTTATGTAATTGCATGCTAAGAAGATAACGATGCATGATATATATAATCGGTAGCAGGTAATATATACACGTCTTGTTCCTTTGTTTAATCGTAAAACCAACTTTTTTCCAAACACATAATAATAAAATAAGGCGGGATGATAGCACTCACCAGTGAAGATACAATAACGTCTTTCTCGATTAGACGGAAGGGCGCAAGGCGAAACAGACATAAAAAGAAATGGAGAATGTAATGGAAATGTCTTATCAATGTTGTTTGCATGAGCAAGTATAACGAACGGAAAGATAGAACTACATTTGTGAAGATAAAAAGACAAAACGTCCTAACAAGTCCCTACAACGCAGGGCAAAGATTCTTAGTTAAACAGTGAACAGTGTTGACTGATAAACCGGAGCATGTGCTATGTTTCTGGTTAGTGTTAATCGAACTTAGTCGAAAGGGGTAGGCACGGTGGGCACATCGATTTCTTTAAGATAATTTTCTAAGCATATTAATGTCTACATGGAGTGACTTGAGGATTGCAATTTGTATTCGCGGTTTGCGTCTCCAAAAAGGATCTTAAACGAATTCCTTATTTTTATAAACTTTAAAAATATATAGTTATAAGGTTTTAATTTCAAAAAGAGGTAAAAAAATATATATAATACGATCCCCTTGATAATAGGATTCCACGAGTTGATATTATCACTAATAGACCTTTCCAATGTTATCGAACATTTGCTGTAAGGTATGAAAACATATCAACTATCTGTAAGGAAAAAATTAAGGTTGACTCAAGCTCATTATGCGAAGTCTCTTGGAAGGAACGACACAAGCGATATGCTTGTACATAAATCAACAAAGCACTAGTGAACTAAACTTAGTCTATTTTTGGGGGGGTATATTAATTATTTGCCTAGATCCCTAAACTTAAGTAGAAGCCCTAGTTCTCACATCGCACTACATTCATGTGCAAGGTTATTATAGTCGCTAAAATAAAATGTAATTTTATCTATGCAATTTTATGAATTTATGATTTTAAAACTCTTTTGAGTTAATTTAAGTATAAAATCGTTTTCGAGTAAAAGTTTACATTTTAATCGAGTTTATATATAAAAATTTGTGAAAACTTGTATTTTTAACCAGTTTTCCTTATTTTACATTTTTGAGTTGAAAAGGCTAAAAAATAAAAGAAATATAACTAAACTTTCATAAGCCATCAAATATTAGGATATTATATCATCTTTACTATCCTATTGCAAGTTTTTTTCTTTTTTTCTCTCCCTATTATTCCCTTATTTACTATTAATAGTCTTCATTCAATTTCTAACTCCAATAGCAAAGTTTATAAAAAAAAAACTATATACTTTTATTTATACTATTAATAACTTAAAATGAGTTAAAAAATTTTGTTCTCTTTAATTTATTACTTTTCTTAAAAAAATAATAAAAAAAAAGTTTAGTTTCAACTTTATTTATCCTTCTTACATATATGTTAGATTATCAATTAATAACTTTTTATAAAAAAAGAATTTAAATCCTTCATTTATTTAATCTCATTATGTGTTTTAAGTTTTTAAAAACTATTATAAACATATTTACAATTTTTGAAAGCTATGTCACTTAAGTTATTATAGAAATTTATGTTTTTATATTTTAATTTTATATTCTGATTTTATGGACCTTCTAATTATTTTATATAAAATCGTAAGTTTAACAACCTTAAAAGTTATAGTCACAAACTTTTCTCATCTTTTTCCTTCTAATTATGATATCCTTGCTAAATTTGACTAGGACTTAGGTCGAGGAATCAAGAGTATGTTCATTTATAATCCTTTGAAACTTGCAAGGATCTTTTAAAATTGTCTATATTTACTGGTCTTTCTATCTTTCCAGAAAGGGTAGACGCCACTAGTAAGGTTTACCTTGCCTCGAAATTTTATATACCTTCGAATCCACCAATATAATTTTAGACCCCGACACATATTGGGCTAATTTCATTTCTAGTTTTCTGCCCTACCTATTTATACGTTGTCAAATTTCAATAAATGTCGGCTATACAAAGGATAGCAAACGAACAATCTATCTGACAAGAGTCTTGTACGACAACTTAGAGGTACCAGAAGGTCACTATTCTTATAAGGACTTTCTCCTCCCGCGCTAACTTTGCTAAAAGGATATATTGGCGGTACTCTCCAAAGATATAATTAAGTCTTAGCAATCTCAAACCCTCCAAGCTACGCTTGGAATAAAGAACAGTGTTTTTCTCGTGTGCAAAAAGAAGCATGAGAGTTTTTACAAAATAAGAAGTTAGTTGTGCTTATAAAATGATTAAAATTTGCAGTAAATAAACATATATAACTTTACAAACTTGAATCATGACTTTTGATTCAAATTTAGGCCAGGGATTGAATCACTTTGATGTTGAAAATCATTTTAAGTTAATTTTTACTTATAGTAATAGAGCTATCTACTTGGTTAAATAATCAGATTAATGCCTTGTTCTAGAATGATGCAACTATTTAAAAAGCACACAGTTGTGCTTCATTCTCAAAGAAATTTATAATTGATTGCTTTCACTATTTATTCTTAGTACCACTCAGTCGTACTAATTCATTCCAAAGGTAGTCCAGACATTTTTAAAACTTAATCTCTGAATTAGCAATCTATACAACATTCAACTTCACTAGAATGCTTATTTATTAACATTAACACCTGAAAATATGATCATTCCTGTGAATATTATCATTTGATTTGAATCATTCCTTAGCGTAAAATTCTTAAAAGTTGCCACGGAGTGGTCCACAGCTCGATACTTGGGACCATCATGCTTTGTGTCAAAATTAGAGAATCCATATACGTAACCACTTTCACATTCTTACGAGTGGATTTCAATCTATAACACAATTATGGGAATGTGTTCATCCTGGTTTTATGAGAATTTACAACTTACTAGAGCAAACCCATCAAACTCTTATTAAGAACGATATTATTGCTATAATCAATAAAATGAAATCCGTGAATACTCAATTAGTTTTAATACTAATACATCAAGTGATGATTACGATGTCTCATATTAATTCAACCAATAGAATTTTTTTTTTTTTTTTTGGCCAACTTCAACTAATAGCATTTTATCGCATCCACTTAATACCTTGAATCTTGAAGTTAGTTATATCGCCTAAAATGAGGTAGTGTTTTCATCATAATTAACTAAAAGTGTTTAAGACCAATTTTAGCAACAGGATTTCTTATCTATTCTCTTGATAAACTCTTATGACAATGAACCCACTAAATTACCACTAGTCTTGACATTAATGATGGTTATGTCTCTACCCTCTATTAAATATCCTACACATTCACGACTAAGTTCTATGTGTGTAGATTTTCCATAATAAATTTTACTATATATTTAAGTATGAGAAATTATTAATTATCTGATACAAAAGATCCAAATATCTGAAGTCAATCGTGGTTATAACTTTATTTTGATTAATAAATTTCTCAACCATTTCGTTCTGACACCAGTTGCAGAAGTGCTATACACTATGCTTCTAATGTTAAACGCAATAAGTACATTTGTTTCTTGGAAGCCCATGTAATGGCTCTACACTTTAGGTGAATATCGATCCAAATTCCAAGCCGTAATCACTAACAACTTCACTCCCACTCGCATCCGAGCAACCTCAAAAGCACTAGAGTCTACAGAAGATTAATCTTTCTTGTTAACCAAAAGTTGAATCATATAAAATAGTGAGTTCTTTCTTAACAAAAATATTTACAGTTTTAACAAGACACATTTATTTTTAATATAAAAAAGGAAAGATTTTTCTTTAAGCTCTAAAAAAAAGTTACGGTGACACTCGTTAGTGAAGCTAAAGTATTTTAAGATTACCTCTTAACAAGCCTATTTAATATTTATTTATAATAGACATTTAATCATGAGTCCGAGGGCATCTACCCTATCATTTTTTTTTTCCTTAATGTCAACATATTCTACTTTGTGAAGGCTGCGACTTTGGACTTGGTATTGCTTGTTACAAGATGTGTGTATTGCCTTGTACGTGCACAAGAAGATAATTGACATTACAACGTAAAATAATAAAAATATTTGGTGAAAGCCATAAAAGTCTTAACCTACACGTAAGCTTTCCACTTGAAGAAATTAGGTAAAAACATTAAAAAATGATTAAGCAACTAATTACATTGGAAAGTAGGTTTAAGCTGCCTAACTGAGTGGAAAGATGAACCATCAAAAAATATTAAACAAAAAAAGTAAGTGAGAGTTGGATAGGAATAGACTACTCATTACTCTTTGCAATTCCGAGGAGTCTACAATAAATAAAAGTGTACTCTAGAATAGGGGCCTAGCTAGGGTAAAACATGCATGGGTTCTCGCATGGGAGTCTAGTCTAACTATATCCGAAGCATTACGGAAATAACCAGTCATAAGTCATAGGTCTCGACAAGCTCACGTCTGTGTCGGACATGTTGACTTTTGGGTGGCATAAATGACAAATCGTGACAAGACGTGAATAGCTGTTGCATTATGTAGTCTTAACGAGAATGTCCGTTGTCGATCAGAGCTAAGGGTGCCATCTCTTGATACTTCCCTTAACCATCACTTCTTAGGAGGAAAAGGATCGGAAAAGAAAGAGTATGGAGGGAAAGAATGCGAAAGGAAAGAATACATAATCGGAAAAAAGAGAATTCCTCTAATATCTTAAGATGAAGGATAAAAGTAGAACGAAAGGCACTTTAATCTTTATTAAGAACAAAATGGAATATAACTTAAAATTATCAATATACATAAAGAGAGTTGAATTACAATTGAAAAACTTTTCACATTTTCTCTCGACTTTGGAAGGAGTAAAAAATTATTAAATTCCATAAAAACAATACTTTTCACGCACTTTGCTTTCGTCTTCCTTTTTTTTCTTCTCCTTTTCTCATCCCAAATATATTGTTATAGAAGAGGAGTAGTCATTGAACTTTTTCTCATCACATAGTACTCTAAATCTATGTATCCTCTATTATTAATTTCAATATTCATATGATTAACTTTATATTTAGATCTTTCCATTACTCCTACCATTACATATTCATTTAATATTACATTTGTATCATTACAAGTCTATTTGACAAATCTGACTTATCAGGAAGTTATAGCATCATATTAATATTGTTTAGTCAATAAAATTTGGAAAAGAGGGTTTTCATGTACTTGTTATATTTTTTCTACTTTTTGTTTTCATCCCTCATGTGGAATTGTGTTATCCCATTTTTAGGATTTATTATACCCACTAATTGAATGATTTTTACCCTCTAAAGATAATCAATAGTATCCTTACATAAAATATATTGATTTTATAGTAGATGTTTAATGCCCTAGGCCAAAAAAAGGAATAATTAAACGAACAAATACTAATGAGTCCATTTCAACTAATTGATCAAAAAATTCTAAGCTTGTGTTAATAAAGTATTTACAATAATAACCTTATAAACAAATACCACAATAGCTCATAATTCATATGGAATACTTAACCATGAGGTCTCATAATTTTCTTCTCCCATAAACATATAATGTCTTTATTGCGAAACCTTACAATTAGACCCAAATCTTTCCTCTTTTTCAATGTATGATTCAGGCTACCCACTACCTATAGGTTATCTTGAAAGCGTATAAGGAGTCACGCCTTGATGATACTCTCCACCTTCCTCAAGCATCTTCTCTAAACTGGAGTCAAACTCAAATCATCTACCTATTATAGGGAGTCCGCTCTAATACTATTTGTAATACTTTAGACCAAAAATAATAAATAACCAAACCAAACCAACAAACATTAATAGGCTTATTTTAATCATTTTGTCCAAAAGTTTCAAACTTGTGTTGATAAAGTGTTTATAATCATAGCCTTATAAACTAGTATCACAACCTTTTGCAATTCATATAGGACACTTAATTATAGGGTCGCACAAAATGTGTTCCTTTATTCAATTAGGTTTTTGTGCCCCCTAATTCTTTATTTGGTATTACTCTTATATCAATCGATTTGATTGTTCCATAATTTCTCAATGAATAAAATTCATTTTTACCAACAAAAAAGTGACAAATCTATTTCTAAAGGCATATTATTAGCTACATAGTAGTTTAACTTTTGGGATTAATGTAAAACACACCTTTAAATTATTAGGTGGATGCGTATAGATGCTAAATTTTCAAAGTATAACTACATATTTCCATAAGTTTTTTAAACATACAATAAATCTAGAGAGGTAGGTTCATGGTTTTGGAGATTAAGGTAATTTAAGGATATATTTGTAAGTAGCCCTAGATTTTATCTTGTTTGTATCTTTTCGTTTTTGTTTAAATCACACTATTTGATAAAGTAAGATAATTGAAAGAAAAAATTTTATACATGATTTTAGACTTGACTTCACTACTAGGCTAAAAGCCATTAAAAGTCAATGTTGCATTACTAAACAACCTCCATCCTAGCTTAGTACGGAATGTATCATCATACAAGAATATATGTTAAAAACTAACTCAATCTGCTCATTCATAAAAAAAAAAAAAAAAAAAAAACTTTATTTATGTGATAATAAGGTTACTACATCAAGGTTCAGTTAGACATTTTACTACAACTTATATGTACAAGCTAATATTTACATCAAAACATAAACCATCCTTTTTCTTTTGTCATCTTTAAAATAGTAAGATTCCTAACTTAGTACAGGTTCCTAACTTAGTACAGGTTCCATCTAAAAGTTGTTAACTTCGACTTACATTCTTAGTATACATCTCTCCTAATGTTGGGCCTTTTACAATGATGTTAATCTAAGAATAAAATATTTTATCACCTTAAGTACTGAAGCTAAGTGAGAGTAAATAATGAACAATACAATATATGTAATATCGCAATCGAAACATTTCAATCGTAATTAGCAAGCTTAGCTCCATACATACATTAACTCAATCGAGTATTTATTGCTAACGATGCAGTATGCTATGCTCATGCATGTGACATGCATCGGTACTAATATCCTATATCTTTCCGATAACCTCATCCAATCTTAAGACTCTTAGTAGATGCAAGCAAATATAACTATCTAGATTCCAAAATCACATAGAGGAATAAAGATCCCTATCTATATATTAAGATCTCATTGAATGATGACATGTATAAATACTTCTTCCAGCCCATTTAGGAAAGGAATTTTAGCTCCCTCACGGTTCTCTCTCTCTCTCTCATATACACACATACACCAATTATTGTGACTTCTTTGCATGCTTTATCCCTAAATAATCTTTATTAACTTGAGTGTTGAAGTCTCTTAATTAGAAATAACTCCAACCCCTAACCCTTGGTTTCTACCCATGTGATATATATTTTATAGGTCATTGTGATCACAAAACACTTGCAAAGTCACCTTCTCTGATCATCTAAGGAGCCAACAAGAATTCAACAATAACCAATAAGAAAGTACTTAACAAATCCTTATCTTCACCAATCTTCTGTTTCTCAATTATAGAGTTATTATTCCTTTTCTCCCACTAAATTAACTATTTTCTTACATGATCTTTTTTAAAGCTACATGGATTTTCATTTTCCTTTTTTTAATCCTTAAACATCAACTTCACCATAAATACAATAGGATATCAAAAAACATAATTTATTCAAATATCAAGTTTTAAGATGAAATGGATTAAATAAACCAAATCATTCATAAATATTATATATGTAATATATATAAATCAAATACAACATAGATAAAAATGTCAAATAATGTTGAAATAAAACAAGTGAAGTAGGTCTACATAAAAAAGATTTAAAATCTTTAAACTTAATGGGATATATTATATAATATGATCTCACCTAAAACTCATTTTGAAATAATGTGTCGTGTATTGTATGTCTAAAGATTGTAAATAAGCAGTGAAGTAGAGAAATGCACAAAAGGAAAATGACATAAGGAAATGAGTAACTATAGGCAAGAATGCTAAATTACTATTTTTATTTTTCAAAAAAATATAACCATTAAATTATAATAGATGAAACTTTTACCTTATAAAATTTATAGGGTACAATGTACCTTGTAGAACCTATAATGTTTTTTTATTTTCCTATAAATTTCAACTTTGTACCTTTTTAATTTAATAAATTCTAGTCATATTGTTTTTTTTTTTTTCCAATGCCAAAAGATTATTTTTCAAACATTGCATGAGCATGATATCAAATGAAATCCTTTATTAGCAAAACAATAAAATGACAAACAAGTGTATGCATAAAAGAAGAGTAGATACAAAGTTCTTTAGAATTAACAACAAATATTGCCTCCTAAAGTTTAAGGTTACTATTTTCATGTTCCAATTACTAGTTTTAGGTTTCGAGTTTGTATTAGGTTGGATCCATTTCATTTTAAAGTCAATATAATATTATTCTTATTCTTTATGTATACTTGATTGAAGAAAATATAAAGTTCATTTCCATGAGAAAAGATTACTCATATACCTTAGAGTATAAGTTTCAGGATGAGTATAGACTATTAAGATCTCAACCTTTATACTACCCTATCGAAGTAGGTTCCGAAAAATTATTATCTAAAACCAACCTTATACTCCTTACTACCTATCCAAAACCTACCTCATTAAGTACGGTACGCATGAGTATCCTATACAACAAGTTATCTACTCATCCTTACTTATACTTAATTGATTTGTGTTATGCATTTGAGTTCAATATTACCTCACAAAAATATTACAAATACATCCTAATATAATATGCATGATATAGGTTAACTTCTTATCAAGATATAATATCTATGTTAATAAAACGTAAGAGGGGGTTCTTTGGTATCTTCTATTTTTTTTTCTTTTTAAATAAAAAAAACTATTGAAATATATGTTATTATAATCTCTCTTAATAGTTTTAAGGGCAAAGCAGGTAAGTTTCTAAATCTCTTTCTTTCCTCTTCTACTTCCATCATACTTATAAATCATTAAAAGAGTATAAAAGTATTAGACTCCATACACTTTATAAGAACTACAAGGGCATTTAAAGGAATTAGAAAAAGAATGAATACTTAAAAACTCCCTCCTAGGCTTTAATAATATGGATATTATATTTTGATGAGAAGTTAACTCGTTCATACATGGCATATGGGGAAGCATTTGTAATATTTTTGAGTGTTACCTATAAAAATGTAGTATTTTATACTCAAATGCTAAAACTTGAAAATTAAACTTTCAATGCAAACAAAAATGGTATTAGGATTTCTAATTTTTTTTCTTGGTTCATTTATTAATTATAGTTTAATGGTCATATTTTTAGAAAAAATAAAAATAGTAATTATCTTTTAATTGAAATTTTATTCTTTTTACCACACACTATATCATATCAATATTATATGGCATAACATATGTCCATCATATGGTGTTGAAAGCGTTAAAAATATTCATTTGATGATATAAGGAAGAGTATACATATTATAGTAGATGTATATAGATTTTATGATTATAAAGCAGGAAAATTAGTCAATTAAGATAGAATCAATACATCTATAGGTTACATCCCAACCTAGCATAAGAAGTACCATTACGCAAAAATACCTATTTATATTCAACAAAAGTTCTATTTATAACAAAAGAATATTACAATGAAGTTCAACTTTACACTTGTTTATATAAAAGAGTACATCTATTAAACTTAACCAAACCTAAAATATAGTACTTTTTTTTTTATTTGATATGTATAGATCCTTCATGGAACTAATATGAAAATACAGCAAGGCTTCTTCAAAAGTGGCTGACTTCGTCCTACGCTCTCTTAAAAGACTTTTCCCCTCAGCTATTGTTGCTACCCAATCAATTCTCTTCATAACCTAAGGATACACAAGTATTCCCTTAGCTCTCTGTGAGCTAAGTAAGAGTGGATAAAACAAAGTACAAAATAAGCATAATACATATTTACAATGATCAGTACTATAGAACATTCAATTTCATAATCTGTACTATTAAGACAAACTATTTATGTAAGGAATTCGTGCTATGTTCATGCATGTGACATGCATCAATATCGATATCCCATACTTTTCAAATTCTTCATCCAATTAGTCGACATACCCAAGCATCCGGATACTTAAGCTTCATGATGTGGTCCTTCCTCATCTATCACACCTAGAAAAATACACAAAGACCCTAAGTCAACTACGAGTCGACACCAAACTCTTATAAGCTTTTATTATCGCGTTTCTAAACTTATTCCAATCGTAACTTATTCATTTCTTACCCGACTTTAATAAACTTTATATCATCATGAACATTATTTTCAATACTATTATAATATCTTAAGAATTAAGACTAATCAATATTGTCAAAATTCCAAAAATACCCTTTTGTATTTCCGATTTAACCGTACGTTATTGTAACTTCATAATTAACTTAAATAAACTCTAAATCTAAATTAAAATATCTTGAAATTCCATATTTCCCAAATTGAATAGCATCTATTATATACCTAAAATATTAGTCTTTTACAAATTCAACAAGTATCTCACTAGTACTAATTACTATATAATATATTAGGCTAATATATAGGTTTGTATAAGGAAAATACATAATAAATAGTATACGAGCCCGATTAATTATACAAAAAATATTGTAAACTCAAAAAAATATACACTTTAGATATTGACCATCATTTGCACTAAACTCGCTTATCGCATATATTTCTAAAAATAGCGTTTTAGCTTAAAATTAGTAAAAATTAAGCAAATAAGTGAATTTAATCACAAGATAAAAATCAAGTATTCCAAATATCATTATAAACTTCCATAAATCAAAATACACAGGGCTCATACATTGATTTTATCAAAACTAATTAATCCAAAAAAACAACAAAATTACCAATTTTATCCAAAGTATTTATAATAAATAGTAAAGATGCTTATTTTCAAAAATCTTGTTACTGCAATTAAATACATATATTAAGTTTATTATGTACAAAAATTCAACTCGAAAGGATATTATTTAATGTTTCTAAAAATTTAATTTAATTTTTGTCCAAACAGAGCATTTTCTTAAGAACCCTATATTTTCAATAATTACTTAACTAAAATAAAATTACTACATTAATGTAAACATAAAATAACCCAAGAAAACCTAATTTCACAATTCAATAAGACTTTTTGATATTTTTAGAAAATTTAAAAAGCTTCAGCCAAAAATTTGGTTCACCTCAACCAGCCACCCAACATTGTTGGTAAGGCTTGCCATGCTATTCTCTATTTAACCCCAAAAGGCCACCACAATAGGACATCAACAACCTATTAAACTAGCCTAGACTAGAACCGTACTTTGTTTTTGTTTTAATTTTCTTTTTTTTTTTCTAATTTTTTCTATTCGAATTTGGTTCACTAAAAGATATAATATTTTATGTTGAAGGTCTATTTATAATTTTAGAGTTTGTTAGGTTGATGAATTATTGCACTACATGTCAATTTCCTAACTTTTGTGTCATTTTTTGGTTAATTCTAAATGCTAGGTGTCAATTTCTTATATTTTAGCTTTTGACTCATCATTTCTAATTAATCCTATGTTGCGACATTATTTGATGACTCATCCATTCTTTTTTTTAATTAATTTTTCATTATTTTATACTAATTTACTTTATTTTAATAATTTATTATTATTATATATGTATTTAATACATATAGTGCATATTCCATGTTAATACATGTATATTACATATAATTCAACTTCAAGTTTTTATTTTTGTATGTTAATTAACTTATCTTTAATATCTCGTTATATCTTAAAGCTCAAATTTAATGTTTTTTATAATTATCAGCTTTGTCGATAAATTGATATTTTTCTTAAATTAATCCTTTTATATAGCTTATTTCCAAAAGTTAACTTAATTAAGATACTTTATTTGACTTTTCTAACTTTATTGTAAAGTTTAAACTAAAATAGATAACAAAGCCTAGCACCCTTAATTTGAGGGCTCAGATCATAAGGTTATCGTATGGGCTTGAAACCATGAAGTATTATATCTTACCCCCCTTATGAAAAGTTTCATCCTTAAAACTTAACTACGAGTCGAAAAATATCAGTTCTTAACTTTATTTTAGGAAAAGAATAATCGATAACATCATTACTAACCTTATACAAATAGTTTAGGGTATTGGGCTCTCATTGACTCAACAGATTCCCATGTAACTTCCTTGGTGGCGTGTCAACTCTACGAGACTTTCACATGCTCAATGTCTTGGTTCCTCAATCTCTGAACCTTGGTATCTAAAATATGAACTGGATGCTCTACATAGGTAAGGTTTTCCTTTAATTCCACTAAAGGTACATCCAATATCTTTGTAGGATCACCTGCAAATTTCCTTAAAGTTAAGACATGAAATACATTATAAATTCCTACCATCTCCTTCGGTAACTCAAGTTCATAGGCAACTTTTCCAATCCTTTTCTTAATTTGATGTGGTCCAACATACTAAGGACTTAACTTTCTCTTAATACCGAATCATCTTACACTCTTTATTGGTGATATCTTTGAAAATACCCAATCGCCTACTTAGAATTCTAACGGCTTTCTTCTAACTTCCATGTAACTTTTTTGACAGCTCTAAGTAGTTTGTATTTGTTCCCATATTATGAGTACCTTCTCCTTTAGATCTCGTAGCATTGACAGTCCAATGACTTATTTGTTCCCTACTTCATCCCAATACACAGAGGATCTACATTTGTGTCCATATAGTGCTTCATAAGGAGCCATTTGGATGGTACCATGATAGCTGTTATTGTAGGCAAATTCTACTAATGGCAAATTGTCATCTCAACTACCTCTAAAATCCATCATACACGCCCTCAGCATATCCTTTAGAGTTTGGATTGTTCGCTCTAATTACCCATTACTATAGGAATGACAAGCAATATTAAAGTTCAGCTTAATTCCCATTTCTGCTTGTAAGAATTGCAAAAATCGAGGCACAAAACGAGAATCACGATAAGATATTATTGATACCGAAACACCATGCACACAAATTATCTCTTTCACATAAACTTCTACTAGTTAAGAGAATGCCATCATTTTCCTTATGGCTAAGAAATGTGCTAATTTCGTAAGCCTATCTACTATATCCCATATCATATCATGTTGTCTTCTTGTCCTTTGGTAAACCACTCATGAAATCCATTGTTATATGCACCCATTTTCACTTGGGTGTAGGCAAAAGTTGTAACAATCCTCTTAGTTTTTGATGTTTGGCCTTCACCTTATGGTTAGTCATACAATGAGATATATATCATAGCACATCTCCTTTCATCCTTATCTATCAAAACTTCTGCTTCTAGTCTTTGTACATCTTATTATTCCTAATGTGTAGGGAATACCTCACACTCTATGCCTCATCCAATATCACCTCCTTAACTTTCGAATCCTTTGGCACAACAAGTCTTTCTTTAAATCTTAGCACTCCTGCATCATCAATTCTAAAGTTAGGGTGTTGCTCAATATCATTTTTTATTCTTTGTAGCTCTACATCTTCCTTTTGAGCTTCCTTAATGCTCTTAAGTAATGTAAGTTCTACACTTAGATTAGCCAACATATTGCTTTCTTTTCTTATTACAACTTCTAAGCTCAATTTCTCCATTTCTTCGATCAATTCTCATTGATTCGTAATGCGTACAACAAGATTACCAAACTTCTTTCTACTTAATGCGTTAGACACTGCATTAGCTTTCTCGGGGTGATAATGAATCATAAAATCATAATCCTTCAGTAATTCTAACTATCGCCTTTGCCCAAAAATCAATTCCTTTTGTGTAAAGACATACTTTAAACTTTTGTGATCGATATATACCTTACAATTCTCTTCATATAAGTAATGCCTCCATATTTTTAAGGAAAATATTATAGCTACGAGTTCTAAATCATGAGTTAGGTAGTTCTACTCATATGGTTTGAGTTATCTCGTACCATAGGTAATCACCTTAACATTTTGCATTAGCACGCATCCCAATCCACTTCTAGAAGCGTCATATAGATCGTATACTCTCCAAATCCATCCAATACTATTAACACTGGAGCGGTTACTAGCCTTCTTGTAAGCTTTTGGAAACTTTCTTCATACCTATCATTCCATTCAAATCTAATGCCTTTTTGTGCCAATTGGGTCAATGGCATAGCTTTTTTGGAGAAGTCCTATACAAATTTCCCATAATAACCAACCATTCCTAAGAAACTCCTTACTTCAGTTATAGTGGTCAACCTTATCCATTCTGTTATTGCTTTCACTTTTGCAGGGTTAATTGCTATTCTTGCACTAGATATTATATGTCCAAGAAATCCTACTTGACCTAACCAAAACTCACATTTCTTTAGCTTTGCATAAAGTTTATTGTCTTTTAGAGTCTAAAGCACAATCTTCAAGTGATCTACATGTTCCTCCTTACTCCTTAAGTATATTAAGATATCATCGATGAACACAACTATGAACTCATTTAGGTACTTTTTAAAGACACAATTCAACATATCTTGAATAGATAGCCTACCTTAAGATAATATTCCTTAACAGCAATTCCATCCTTGCATTATAATATTATAGGGTCAAAATGAGGATCATGAGCGTACTGCTCAGTAATTAGTAAGAATTCCAATAATTTGTCTACAAACTAGTAAAAAAGATTTACCATAGTGATAAGGCATCGACGACCACATTTGCACTTCCTTTCTTGTGATGGAACACATACAAAAATCCTTCCATTAATTCCAACCACTTGGCTTATCTTTTCGAGAGTTTGTTCTAACTCCTAAGATGCTTAAATGATTCATAGTCAGTGTAGCTAACAAACTCTCGTAGTAGCAGATAGTGTTGCCAAACAGTGAGGGCTTAGTAAAGAGAGTATAACTCTTTCTCATACATAGAATAGTTTAGGCCAGGGCAACTAAGCTCCTTGCTGTAGTAGGCAACGGGTCAACACTCTTACATTAGGACAATGCCAATTCCAACTCTTGATGCATCACATTCTAACTCGAAGGGCTTGTCAAAATCTAGTAATGATAGAACAGGTGCCAAGGTGTGGTTCCCCTTGATTTCATGAAAGCTTTGCTTAGCATGGTTATTCCATCTGAATCGTTTACTCTTCTTTATCAGCTCAACTAAGGGGGTGGCTATTGTACTAAAGTTCTTAATAAATCACTTGTAGAAGGGAGATAAGCCATCAAAACTTCGGACCTCAATGATATTCTTTAGCATCAACCATTCCAGCATCGCCTGGATCTTCTCTTCATTTAGTCGAATTCCTTTTTCTGACATTATAAACCCTAAGAAGATCACCTACTCTAGTAGAATGTATACTTCTTCACATTCCCATATAACTTCTCAGTCTGTAAAATGTCAAATGCTTTACAGAGATGTTGAACATGGTTATTTAGGTTGGCATTATATATCAGTATGTCATCAAAGTATACAACCACACATCTTTCGATTAGAGGGCGCATCACATGGTTCATTAACCTAGTCTTGAAGGAAAATTTCCCCTCATCACCTGGTCTCATACGAATTTGGTAGTAGTCACTTCGTTGATCAATCTTTGAAAGTATTTTGGTGTCGTGGAGCTCATCCAACATGTCATCGAGCCTTAGTATTGAATTTCTATACTTGATAGTAATTCAATTAATTGCTCAGTTGTTGATGCACATATGCCATGAACCATCTTTCTTCAAAATGAGAAAAGCTAATACTATGTAAGGGTTCATGCTCTCCCTCACATATCCTCACTATATGAGCACATCTACCTATCTCTTTAACTGGGTAGCTTATTTAGGGTTCATTCTGTATGTAAGTTGGTTCGGCAAGGTAGCGTATGGTAGTAGATCAATACAATGCTCTATACCTCAAATTGGAGGTAGTCCCCTAGGTAATTCTTTTGGGAATAAATTGGCAAACTCATCTAGTAAGCTATGGATTTCATCTGGAACATTTTCCAAGGCTCTTACCTCCAATAATCTCTTAACCAACAAGAACATAAGCTCATTGCCCTTCTTAGTAGATCGAAGCTCTATTCAGCTCATCACTAAGGTTTTCTTTTTACTAGCTCGGGTAAGTTGATTATGGGTCTCATTCACTTAAGATGGGGTCATAGGTTGCAACATGATCTTCATTCCATCCTTAACAAAGGCATATGTGTTCTTATGATCATCCTGAGTAACACGTTGGTCTAATAACTAAGGTCATCTAAGTAGCAGATGTGAAGCTCCCATGGGGACAACATTGCACACTACTTCATCCATATACATGCTCCCAACACTAAATGGTACAGTCACTTATTTAGTCATATGCAAAGCTCCCTTATCGTGAAGCCAATGCAATTTGTAAGGTCAAGGATGTTTTGAGGTCGGTAGTTCTAACCTCTACATAAAGGACTGTAAAATAACATTAGTATAACTCCCTCCATCCACTATAATGGTGCACAGTTGTCCCTTTATGATGCATTTCATATGGAATGAATTTTCCCTCTGGTCTTCCTTAGAGTTTAAAAAGGAACTCAATACTCATTTTAGAACTAAGGTAATCACTTCTCCCTAGTCGGCATAGACACATGTTTCCTCTTCTTCCTCAACTTCTACCTCTAGAACATCATTCTCCTCTTTAAGTTCGCTCTCATTGATGTTATTCACTACATCTCCTCAAAGCACCATGACATGTTTGTTTAGACACTCAGTAGCCATGTGATTGAAGTCTAAGCATTTAAAGTACTTCACCTCACTAGTCTTCCATCTAGAGGTCTGTCCCTTCTCATACGATCTTGGGGTTAGCTTAGACTTGATTCGGCCCAACTGACCTACTCGGCCTTCATCCTGTTAGTCATTCTTGTCCTTAGCTCGATATGGCCTCTTTGGCTCATCTTGGTCAGGTCGGCGTGAAATTTGGGTTCGAGAGAATGTTGGCCTAGGTCTGCTTAGAGCATTTCTCCTTTGCTTTTCAACCCATTATGCAATCTTGATTGCCTCTTCCAAGGTACAAAACCTTTCCATTATGTTGCAAATCTCATACTTGAGCCCAAAAATGAACCTCAATACTGTACGAGCCTTGTTTTCTTCTATGTCAGCTTAGATCATAAGCATCTAGAACTCTCTTACATAGTCATCAACAAATCGACCTCCCTAGTGAAGTTCTTGTAACTTTGCAAATGTATCTTATAAGTAGGTCTCATGTACGAATCTACTTAACAAACTTTTCATTCATGCTAGGTCCTCATACCTCATCTTCCATCCCTTACTGTGGCTATGTTCAGATTTTTCCACCACATTGTGGCATACCCAGTAAACTCCAATGCAGCAAGTCAAACTTTGATAGCATTTGGATACTTATAATAGTCAAACACCTTCTCCACCTTCTCTTTCCACTCCAAGTATTCATCTATATCTCTACTTCCACTGAAGGGCAAGATTTGAACCTTGACACTATTTAGCCTTTGAGGAGTTCAGTGTCTTCGTCCTTGTGTTTAGTAATAGTCAGTTTCTTCTTCTTCTTCCTTAAATCCTTTAACATCTAGCCTGATTGGAATTAAGCTACGGGACCCTTAACTCGCGGCCAAGCCCGAGGACTAGAGGGGCTAATACAATGAATCCTCATGTTCCAACCAACCCCTGCTGAGGCTGAATACTTATTTACTGAGTCACCTCTAATGCCATGTCATATTACTGCTCTTTATTCTATGGCATGCTGAGTTGATGATTACTCTTTATTGTCGAGCCACCTAATCACTCGACATCATCCTTATCGAGAAGCCGAGAGAGAGAATCTAGACTGATTAAGCCATCCTTGCTTGGACAAGCCCATTTGTCCATATCTCCTAATGACCCCACCAATGTTACATTGCTACGTGTACAGTATCACATGTAAAATCTATATCACCAATGATTATTTTCCTTGTATATTCATTTTTGCCCCTTTATAACATGTACATTGCCCCTTTAGAAAATGTTCTTTTTGTCTTTTCCCTTTTAAGCAAGTTACCCTAGTTTGTGGGTATAAATACCCCTGTACTTATAGTTGTAACATCATCAAATTACCTTCAATACACTTGAGTACATTCTTCTTTACATAAATACTACTTATTTACTCTTTGCATTACTCTTATCCTTTCCCTTAAGCAAGGTTAGGTAGCAAGTAACCTCACTAGACCAATTTATACATTATATCGAATTGTGTCGTAAGTCCTTGGAGGTTCTTTTGGTGCATCATATTCTCTGGAACTGTTCATGGGTTTTTGCTTATTGGTCCATTCGTCTTTATCACTCTTTCCATACATTTCCCCATTAACTCTTTTTCAAGCTTTTTGTAAGCTTTGACCCATCCAGTAACCAACCTTGTCTATTCTTGGTTACGATTTGCATCATCTTGATATTAAAGCAAAGGTTTTGTGTGAACTAAAATTAGTTCTTCTTGAATTTCTATTGTGCTTTGTTTTGCCTATAAGAAACAAAGTTAGTTATTGAGTTCATTTGATTGCTGTGTTATTAGCTGTTTACTTTCTGAAGTGTTTGTTTAAATTATAAATCTATGAGAAAAAATGATAGACCTAAATATGAATGTTGGTACTAGTGATGATAGTGGAGTTGTCCGCTATGGGCGTTAGTCTGAGGGAACTCCTAGAAGCACTGACGAGAGACTCCATGAGGTAGCTAACCTCTTGGTAGATCTGACTCAAGCTGTTCATGCACTGTCTTACCAACCGACTGAAGCCGCGCAAAACACTCCATAAGCTGCTCAACCTATTAGAGGTTAGAACTTAGCTCGACCATTTCGAGGTAGAGGAATTGGCGGGCGTGTAAGGCGAAGGATAGATATGAGAAAGCTTGATGAGGAGGAAGAAGAGTATTTTGAAGAGGAGCATATACGAATCCCTAGAGCATCCGCCCATATGAAGCTTTAGATTTCGAGTTTCAATAGATCTGATAATACTAACGAGCATCTAGATTAGGAAGAGAAGGTGGAGTGTGTATTTGATTATTACCAGTATGAGGACTACGAGAAAGCGAGGACTACTGCTATTAAATTTTCCGGATATGCCACCATGTGGTGGAAGATTTTTAGGCCATGAGAACAAGAGAGGGGTATTGAGAGATTAATACTTAGCCCGAGATGAAGAGAGTGCTCAGAAATAGATTCGTACCGGAAACATATCTCTAAGATACTTTCACTCGGTTTCAAGAGCTGAGATAAGTAGGTCAAACTGTTAATGAGTATGTTCAGGAATTCCAAATGATTATGATACGATACAAAGTCGAGGAACCACTAACCCGAACAGTCTTAAGATTTGTTAGTGGGTTAAGAGGAGATATCCATGACATTGTAGAACTTTAACGATTTGACATGATAGATGAAGGTATTAGGATTGCCTAGCATGTAGAGAGGCAGAGAGGCAAAGAGGAAGCTAAGCAACGACCTAAATGCTAACTAGCCAACCAGGACAGGCATGTAACTGGACTTTGCCGAGTATCAAGTTGAGTAGAAGGGTTGATGTCAAAGCTGAGTAGAAAAGCTGACCTGAAGATGTAGTACCAACCTGAACTTATGAGAAGGGGCAAGGGTTTAGTAGGAAGACTAGCCAGATCAAATGCTTTAAGTGCCAGGGGTTCGAACATATGGCTGCGCAATGCCTGAACTGAAGGATGATGGTCATTAAGGGAGATATCCCAAAGTTAGACGTAGAGAGTACGGATGAAGAACTCGAGGAGAAGGAGGTTCCTACCGAGAAAGAGTTGATTGAGGAAGACGTGTATATCGAGGACTTGGACTAGCTACTCATGGTTATCTGATGCATTATGAGCGTAGAGCCCTCATGAGAGGAGTAGTAGAGAGAGAACTTATTTCATATCACCTGTAAGGTGAATGAATAGATGTATGCCCTCATCGTAGATAGTGAGAGCTATACCAATATGGCTTCAGCTGACCTAGTCTCAAAACTGAGGTTGTTGACTGTTGCACATCCAAAGCTGTACAAGTTGCACCGGTTGAATGAGAAGAGAGCACTATACGTCACTCAACAAATACTACTATTGATCATTATCGGTAATTACTCTGACCAGATTCTCTATGATGTACTCCCAATGTGTGCTTCCCATATGTTGTTAGGAAGACTATGGCTATTTGATAGGAGAGTTATCCACGACAGTTACAGGAATACGTACATGCTCGAGAAGGATGATTAGAAGATTACACTAAATTTGATGCCATTGAGAGAAGTTCACAAGTTATAGACAAAACTTGCTTGCGAATCAAAGAAGGCTTTGGTAATGAGTAGAGCCGAGCTCCAAGAGGCCATTAATGCCAATGAGCTAACCCTCCTATTAGTTAAGCGACTATTGGAAATGAAGGAGTGAAACCATTTACCCTAAGAGGTGAGAGAACTATTGGATGAATATGCCGACCTGTTTCCAGAACAGTTACTTAAAGGGTTGCCCTCGACCTGAGGCATAGAGCATTGCATTAACTTAATACCTGGCGCTGCATTGCCAAACAAGCCAGCTTATTTTATGAATCCTAAGCAAGCTTCTAATCTTCAACGTGAAGTCAATGAGTTGCTAGAAAGAGGATACGTAAGAGATAGTCTTAGCCCTTGTACTATGCCTGCACTTCTAGTGCTGAAGAAGGATAAAACCTGGTGGATGTATGTTGACAGCCGAGCTGTAAACAAAATCACGATCAAATACAAGTATTCGATCTTGAGGCTAAAAGATATGTTAGATGAATTGAAAGGAGCCAAAATTTTCAACAAGATTGATCTCAAGTCTAGCCATCATCAAATCTACATGAGGTTAGGAGATGAGTGGAAGACTGCGTTCAAGACTTGACATGGACTTTACGAGTAGATGGTCATGCCCTTCGACTTATCAAATGCCTTAAGCACCTTCATTAGGGTTATGAACAATGTGTTGAGACATCTCATCGGGAAGTGTATCGTGGTGTACTTCGACGACATCCTAATTTACAGTGCCAACATGCCGAGTCACTATGAACACATCAGAGCAGTCTTGGATATTCCCTGTGCCAAGAGATTATTCGACAACCTAAAGAAATGTTGCTTTTGCCAAGAGGAAGTGGTATTCTTAGGCTATGTAGTCAGTGGAGGAGGCTTGCGAGTCGATGATGAGAAGATTTGAGCAATTGTCAAATGCCCGACCCCCACTACTTGTGTTAACGTGAAAAGTTTCCATGGACCGGCTTCGTTTTACTAAAGGTTCATTAGGAACTTTAGTACCTTCACTACACCACTTACTAAATTAACGAAGAAAAACACTGACTTCTAATGGGGAGAAAGGGAGAAGAGGAGTTTCATTGAGATAAAGAAGAAGTTGACCTCTGCCCCAGTATTGGTGCTCTCCAACTTTGACAAAATTCTTGAGCTAAAATGTAATGCGTCAAGCATTAGAATAAGCACTGTCTTAATGTAGGAAGGCTAACCAATTGCCTTCCACAATGAGAAGCTCCGAGGACCCCAGTAAAATTACTCCATATATTACAAAGAGCTCTTAGCACTAATCCGAGCACTGCAAGTGTAGCAGCACTATCTACTGCTGAGAGAATTTGTCATATATACCAACCATGAGTCACTACGATACCTCCGAAGTTAGACCAAATTATCTAAGTGGTAGGTAAGATAGGTTGAATTCCTTAAGAGATTCAATTTTGTAATCAAATAGAAGCAAGGAAAAAACAACGTAGTTGCAAATGCTCTTTTACGGAGGCATGCACTCTTATCAAAACTGTAGACCAGATTGTTTAGTTTTGCGAGTATCAAAGAATAATACTCCGAGGAGGATCAAAGAACAATACTCCGAGGATCTACACTTTGTACTAATAATTTTGCGATGCATAGATGGGAGGACAGTGGACGAGTATTATGTGGAGGATGGCTATCTATTCTGAGGGGGGATACTGTGCGTACCGACTTGTTCCCTGCGGGAATTATTAATCAGAGAAGCCCACAACGGCGAACTCTCTGGACACTTTAGAAAAAGGAGGACTTGTGAACTATTGAATGGTCGATTTTTTTGGTCGAGAATGCAAAGAGATGTGCACTGAGTGGTTGAAAGCTATGCTATGTGCAAAAAGGCCAAGTGTCGAGCTGAATAAGGGAAAGCAATGCCCTAACCTGTTTTGATGAGGCTGTGGACTGAACTAAGCATAGACTTTGTTCTCAAACTGTCGAGAACTGCCCAAGGAAAAGATTCTATAATGGTTGTCATAGATCAGTTTAGTAAGATGGTATACTTCGTGCCCTGCACCAAAACTAATGACGCTTCAACTATTGCTTCTCTTTTCTTTTAAGAGGTTGTGCGAATACACGACATGCCAAAAAGTGTAATCTTCGACAGAAACCCAAAGTTCTTAAGCCATTTCTAGAGAACTTTATGGCACCGACTGGGAACCAAATTACTCTTTAGTACCTCATGTCACCCCTAAATCGACGACCAAACAGAGGTGGTTAATTGTACTTTAGGTTCACTACTCCGAGCTTTAGTAGGCAAGAACTTAGCTGATTGGGACATTTGCCTACCAATGGTCGAGTTTGCTTATAATTGAACTGTACATGACACCACTAAGCAGACCCCCTTCAAAGCGATCTATGGATTCAATCTCGAGTTGCCCCTCGACTATGCCTTTATACCCACACCTACGCAAGATGACCCTGACACCTCAGCTAGAGCACAATCCCTTTAGCACATCTATGATAAGGTCAGTCAACACATTGACCAGGCTGCTAGAAGAATGCATGAAAAGACTAAGGGTCGGTTGGCCAAACAATTTCAACCAAGAGACTTGGTATGGCTATACCTCAAGAAGGAGCAGTTCTCAAACAAAAGGAAGAATAAGTTATTTGCAAGAGCAGAAGGACCTTTTAGATTCATCCAAAAAATCAGTGACCACACCTACAAGTTAGAGCTACTTAAGGACTATGGGGTTTTTGACACCTTCAACATTATCATCCTCAATCCATATCACCCTGACGGAGGATTGAGCAAACCCCATTTAGATTTGATCCCAAATCCAAAACAATCTAGAGAGAATGATGAGAATCAAGCTATGGGACCCTTAACCCGCAGCCGAGCCCAAAGACTTGAGGGGCTAGCATAATGAATCCTCATGTTCCAACCAACTACTACTAAGGCCGAATACTTACTTGCCAAGTCACCTCTAATACCATGCCATATGACCACCCTTTATTCTGTAGCATGCCGAGTTAATGATTACTCTCTATTGCCGAATCGCCCAATCACTTAGCATCAACTTTGCCGAGAAGTCGAAAGAGAGAGAATTTAGAATGATTAAGCCATCCTTACTCGGAAAAGCCCATCTATCCATACCTTTTTGTCTGCATCTCCTAATGACCTTACTAATGCCACATCGCCATGTATATAGTATCACATGTAGAATCTGTAGCTCCAATAATTATTTTCTTTATATATTCATTATTACCCCCTTTGTAACATGTACATTGCCCCTTTACGAAATGTTCTTTTTGTCTTCTCACTTTTGGGCAAGTTACCTTAGTTTGCGAATATAAATACCCTTATACTTGTAGTTGTAACATCATTAGATTACCTTCAATACACTTGAGTACTTTCTTCTTTATGTAAAAACTACTTGTTTACTCTCAGCATCACTCTTATCCTTTCTCTTAAGCAAGTTTAGGTGGCGAGTAACCTTACCAGACCAATTCGTGCATCATATCGAATTATGTTGTGAGTTCTCGAAAGTTTCTTTGGCGCTTCATATCCTTTGGAATTGTTCGTGGGTTTTTACTTACTATTCCATTCGTCTTTGTTACTCTTTCCATACCATTCCCCATTAACCCTTTTTCAAGCTTTCTGCAAGCTTGGACCCATCCAGTGACCAACCTTATCTGTTCTTGGTTACGGTTTGCACTACAACCCCTCTTCACCTTTCTCAATCTCTTCCAACTCCAATCTTCGTCTAACAACTCGACTTACTACTCCTCTAGCTTAAGGGAGTTGAATCGAGTGACGAGCTCGATTACCTTAGCCATAACCTCTCTCACGGATATTTTCTAGTGGATTGTGCGATGATATACCCTAAGGTTATTGCCTATTAACTTGCATTGCTATGATTAGACTCTCAATAAGGTTAGTGAGTCAATTAAGTTTGTCATTGATTGAACCTAGGGTGTTACTACCATTATGACTACGATCGGGTCATGTACCACCACTCTGGTCACCAATAATAACTTGAATACTTGAATCTGACATGATATAATTTATCTAAAACAAATTAACAACACAATACACAAGAAAACAACGCTTTTGTATTTCTCGAAACCTCGACTAACGTACCAACAATCTTAATACCTAATAACAACTTGAATAGATTATAAATTAACTTACTTTGCTTTAATAGTGAAAAACAGGGCTAAAACAAAGTAACACTGAAATTACACTTAACAACACATAAATCTTCACTACACAACTCACAATCCCAAACTTACTCTACATGAACACACTATAGCAGTAATTGCAGAAGCAATACAGTAGTAAATAATAGTAAAGCAAACTAAAAACTTCACTGTTACTTCATACACTCCCTTTCGGAACTGTGCTCTGATACCATCGAAGTTGATGCATCTTCGGGGTTGGACACATGGAGAGGCACCACAATGAAGCAAACTAAAAGGAATGAAAGAAAAGCTAGCAAAATCCGAGCAACTATCAAATGAATATGATACATCAATCAGAATTGAAGAGTTACTCGCCACTGCTCATTACTAAAACGAATAGATAAAAGTTGAAGAATAATGAATACGCTAAGGTTGCTTAAAGGAGACGTAAATAATTTCTCTATTGATAAATGAATAATGTTTGCGTATAAGTAAGTAGGGGTTTATATACTCATCCACTAGGGTGACTTTACACATATGAAAAGACAAAAGGGTATCCTTACAATTAAGTTACATAAAACACACTAAAAGGAGTAAAAGAGACAAAGAATATTCAGTACAAAAAAGTAAGAATCATTCTAGAATGCTATGTTAGAAGACATGTGTTATTTAGTGGTTGGACGTTAGAAACATGATACAAATTAGGCAAAATAGAAGTGTTTGCAATCAGGGATCAACTTAATCTAGATTAGGTTAGGGATCAATCAGTCCTATAGAGAAGTTAGCTTGAATTAGGGTTAGATGTTTGTGGTCGGCTGAGGAGCTTAGCTCGGCTAATCCTAAGTTGTATTCTAGGATAAAATATTGCTATTAGGTAGGAGCATATCTAATACACGTGAGGGTCTAGTAGTCAAATTAGCAAGAAATCAGTTTGGGATAAGAATCTCTGTTTTGGATATGGCCTTAAGTTAATATCCTCTGAGTGAATCCTTGAAGTCCTCTAACTCAGCTTCGGGTTATTAGTCTAAGGGCCTGATTCCTTTCAAGTGTCCTACATGGATTGTGAAAGGTTGTGATACTAGTTTATAAGATTATGATTGTGAACACCTTATCAATACAAGCTTAATACTTTTGGGTCAAGTGGTTAAAATGGGCCCATTAGTGTTTCTTGTCTTAGCTATTCACTAATTTTGGCTTGGGGCATTAAAAATGGTATCAGAGTAGACCTCTTACCAGTAAGTAGATGATTTAGGTCTAGCTCCAATTTAGACTTAGAGAAGTGGTCCAAGGAAGGTGGAGAGTATCACTAAGGTGTAACTCCTTGCACATTTCTAAGATGACCTATAGGTAGTGAGTGGCCCAAATCGTACATCCAAAAGGGGGAAAGATTTGGGCCCAATTGTAAGGTTTCAGGACAAGGATGTCACGTGTTTTTGGGGGTGGGGGGGAGGTAGGTGGGGAAGGTATAGGGAGATTATGAGACCCCATGGTTAAGTATCCTACATGGATTATAGAAGGTTGTAGTATTAGCATAGAAGGCTATGGTTGTGAATACTTTGTCAACACAAGCTTAAAACTTTTGGGTTATGTGGTTGAAATGAGCCTATTAGTATTTCTTAGCTTAACCATTCACTACTTTTGCCTTGGGGTGTTACAGAATGTGTTGCTCCCGTATTGAACATTGTGTAAGCATAGTTATCTTCTAGGCGAACCAATCCTAAAATAACAATCACAATTATATCATTACTCTAGGGTACAAATTTCAAGTAAACATACAATAGATGAACATATAAAGAAATCTAAAAATCATAGGGTTTAGGACTCATACCTGTAACTATGTTGTCATCCTTACCTTCTTCATCTTGGATCACATATAACCTTCCTTAAACTCTAGGTCTAGGTCTAGCCTCTCCCAATCAGTTATTTCCATTAAGTAAGTCTTAGCCTATTGGCTTAAGTTTGGTTTGGTCTTGCCTACAAATCTACAGTACAATAAGTGGCATTATGTTTGGTCTAATGACACTTATGGTAATATATACTTCTAAGGTTTGGGTTTTAACATTGCTTAGCTATATGCCCAACTTCTCCATACCTAAAACATTTCCCTTATAGTTCTGGACACTGCATAGCTCGATGCTTACCATTACATTTCCAGTAAAGTGGCATAGCTCCACCCAGCCTCTAATTCTTATTAGAGGGTTGATAAGCCCTTTTTCCTCTCATCATTTCATGGCTATTGCTAGAACTCCCCATAAATTTCCTTTTCTTACCTTCTATTTCTTCAATTGCCCTTTGTAAGTCACAAGTTGCTTAATCAAATAAGTCTGATTGATCATATCAACATATCATACCAACCTTGTCCTTTTTAACTTAGCTGGAAAATAAAGATCAAGTCCAACCCTAAATCGACCAACCTTAGCAAGTTCATTATTCTGTACTGCTTCCAAGGTAAATTTCAACAACCTATTAAACTCCTGTTCATATTCTTCAATAGTCCTAACTGCTTACATCAACTTATAATATTCTTCACACATTTAGGGAAATATTGCTCCAAAAATACATCCCTAAAAGCATTCCAATTTATAAGTTCTGCCATTGTTCGTTTCTTACTTCTTCACCAATTATTCACACATTCATCCAATAAAATAGCAGCAATCCCCACCCTTCTATTATCTTCGATTTTGTGTACTTCAAAAGCCTTTTCTAATGAATCAATCCATTTTTCTACAACTAAAGGGTCAATTTTTTGTCCCATCAAATGGTTTCCCTATACATTGTACTCGAGCTAATTTATTCCCATTTGCTCCACCAACCCCAACTAAGGCAGTTGCAAGTTGTTGTACTACATCAATTACTTGTATAGGCGGAGCTTGATTTAGTTGAGGTTGTTGTTCTTCCCTAATTTGTCTCCTAAGGGAAGTTGATGAACTAGGATCCCCACTTGCTTATGTTTGCACCATTTTCTGGATAGCAACAAACATAGTAGACACGGTTAGTTTTCTTATATTGGTTACCACTAACAAAGTTAAGTTCATATAGTACTTAGCTACCCCGTACACCTCACACATGCCTAATACTATGGTGATAGGAATTAGGCCCCTAGATCGATCACCTACAGCCGAGTTAGAGGACTCCAAGGACTCACTCAGAGGATATTAACTCAAGGCCATATCCGAGACGAAGATTCTTATCCCAAACTGATATCCTTCTAATCTAACTATGGACCCTTACATGTATCAGACCTGCTCCTGCCTAATAGTGATATTTTATCCTAGAAGATAGCCCAAGACTAGTCGAGCGGAGCTCCTAAGCCGATCATAGACATCTGACCCCAATTCAAGCTAACTTCTCTACAGGACTAATTAGTCCCCAACCTGATTCAAATCATGTTGGCCCCCGACTGCAAACACTTTTGTTTCACCTACTTTATATCATGTTTCTAATGTCTAACTACTAAAAGATACATGTCTTCTAACATAGCATTTTAGAATTATTCTTACTTTTCCATACTGAATATTCTCTGTCTCTTTTACCCCTTTTAGTATGTTTTATGTAACCTAATTGTAAAAATACCCTTTTATCTTTTCATACGTAGAAAGTAACCCTAGTAGATGGGTATATAAACCCTCACTTACTTATATGTAGACATTATTTATTCATCAATAGAGAATTATTTACATCCCTTTAAGTAACCTTAGTGTTCTCATTATTCTTTAACTCTTATCTATTCTCTTTAGCAAGGAATAGTGGTGAGTAACCCTTCAATTCGAACCGATATGTCATATCCGGTGAATTGTAGGCCAAATAAGATCGAGTGGTACATCATATCTATTCGGTAGTTGCCTGAATTTTGCTAGCTTTTCTTTTAATCCTTTTAGTTTGCTTTGTTGTAGTGCCTCTCCATGTATCCGACCCTAGAGATGCATCAGCTTCACAAGTATCAGAGCATGGTTTCGAGAGGGAGTGTATGAAGTTGTAGTGAAGTTTTTGGTTTGCTTTGCTGTTAATGTCTGCTGTGTTCCTTCTGTAGTTGCTATAATGTGTGCGCATGGAGTAAGTTCGGGATTGTAAGCTGTGTAATGAAGATTTGTATGTTGTTAAGTATGATTTCATTGTTACTTTGTTCTTGTCTTGTTTTTCACCACAAAAGTAAAGCAAGTTCATTTATATTATATTCAAGTTGTTATCGGGTATTAAGATTGTTGGTGTGTTAGTCGAGGTTTTAAGAAATACGAAAGCATTGTTTCTTGTGTATTGTGTTGTTAATCTATTTCAAAGACATTATATCATGTCAAATTCGAGTGTTCAAGGTATCATTGGTGACCAAAGTAGTGGTGTATAACTGGTCATGGTCATAATGATAGTAACACTCCGGGGTCAGTTGATGACAAACTTGATAGATTCACTAACCTTGTTGACAGTTTAGTTATATCAATACAACTTAATAAGTAACAACCTCAAGGTATGCCACTGCATAACCCACCAGAAAATATTCAAGAGAGAGGTTATGGCTAAGGTGGTCAAGCTCATCACCTAATTTAATCCCCTTGAGCTAGAGGAGTAGCAGACCAAGCTGCTAGACGAAGATTGGAGTTGGAGGAGATTGAGGAAGTTGATGAGGAGCTGGATGTTAAAGGATTTGGGAAAGAAGAAGAAGAAATTGACTATTACCAAGTAGAGGGATGAGGATGTTAAGCTCTTCGAAGGCCAAACAATGTGAAGGTTCAAATCTGGCCCTTCAATGGAAGTGGAGATGTAGATAAATACTTGGAGTAAGAAAAGAAGGTGGAGAAGGTGTTTAACTGCTATAAGTATACATATACTGTTAAAATCCCACTTGTTTCATTGGAGTTTACTAGGTATGTCACATTGTAGTGAAAAAATTTGAACGTAACTAGAGCAAGGAATGGAAGGTGAAGTGTGAGAACCTAGGAAGAGATGAAAAGGTTGTTAAGGGGTAGATTTTTGCTTGAGACCTACTTACAAGATATGTTTGTAAAGCTGCAGGAACTATGCCAAGGAAGCCAACCTATTGATGACTATGTAAGAGAGTTTCAGATTCTTATGATCTGAGCTGATGTGGAAGAACTAGAGGCCCATATAGTATCGAGGTTCATTTCTGGGCTTAAGTCTAAGATTCATAACATCGTGGTAATGTAGAGGTTTTATACCTTGTAGGAGGTGATTATGATAATATAAAGAGTCAAAAAACAGAGGAGAAGTACTCTGAGCTAACTTAGGCCAGTAGTCTCCTGAGCCTCTATACCGTGCCAACCTGTTCAAGCTAAGCCGAGGAGGCTATACCGAGCCAAAGAAAGGAATGACTGACCTGACGATAGCTGAGCAAACCAGTAAGGCCGAGCAAGTCAATTAGGTCAAACTGAAGCTAGGCCAACCTTAAGAACATATGAGAAAGGACAGACCTCCAAATGGAAGACGACCAATAAGGTGAAGTGCTTTAAATGCTTAAGCTTCGAACACATGGCTGCTAAGTGTTCGAACCGACGTGTTATGGTGCTTCGAGGAGATGTAGTGGATGGCAACGACAAGAGTAAGCCTAAGGAGGAGAAGGATGTTCAAGAGGCAAAAGTTGAGGAAGAAGATGAAACATGTCTCTATGCCAACTAGGGAGAAATGATGACTCTAGTTTTGAGATGAGTATTGAGTTCCTTACTAAGTCCAAGGAAGATTAGAGGGAAATTTTGTTCCATACTAAATGTACCATAAAGGGACAATTGTACATCGTTATTGTGGATGGAGGAAGTTGTACTAATGTCGTTGCACAGTCCTTTCTATAGAGGTTGGGATTGCAGACCGCAAAACATCCTCGACTTTACAAACTACATTGGCTTTATGATAAGGGATCATTGCACATAATTAAACAAGTAACCGTACCGTTCAGTATTAGGAACATGTACAGGGACAAATTAGTGTGCGATGTTATCCCATGGGAGCTTCACATCTACTGTTTTGATGACATTGGTTGTTCAACTAATGTATTACTCACAACGGGTATAAGAACACATATGCCTTTGTTAAAGATGGAAAGAAGATTATATTGTAACCCATGACCCCATCTTAAGTGAATGAGATCCATAATCAGCTCACCCAAGCTAGCAAAAAGAAAACCTTGGTGATAAGCCGAAGAGAGCTCCAATCTACTGAGAAGGCCAATGAGCCTATGTTCTTATTAGTTAGAAGAATGTTGGAGTTAAGAGATTTAAAGATGTTCTTGATGAGATTCGAAGTCTATTAAATGAGTTCTTTGATTTGTTTCCTAAAGAGTTGCCGAAAGGACTACTTCTAGTCCGAGGCATAGAACACTTTATTGATCTATAGTTAAACGCTACCCTTCTAAACTGACTAGCATATAGAATGAACCCTAAGCAAGCTACTGAGTTAAAAAGACGAGTAGATGAACTCATAGAGTGAGGTTATGTAAGGGAAAGCATGAGCCCTTGTGTAATACCAACTTTGCTCATCTCGAAGAAGGATGGTTCATGGTATATGTACATCAACAACCAAGCAATCAACCAGATTACTGTCAAGTACAGATATAAGATACCAAGGCTCAATGATATACTGGATGAGCTTCATGGTGCTAAAATATTCTCGAAGATTGATTTGCGTAGTAGTTATCACCAAATTCATATGAGGTTGGGGGATGAGTGGAAACTACCTTCAAGACTAAGTATAGCCTTATGAATGATTGGTTATGCCGTTCAGACTTATTAATGCACCTAATAGATTCATGAGGTTAATGAACCATGTGATGCACCCTCCAATTGAAAGATGTATGGTCATGTACTTTGATGGCATATTGGTATACAGTGCTAATCTGAACAACCATATTCAACACTTTGTGAAGTATTCGACATTTTGTGAACTGAGAAGTTATATGGGAATGTGAAGAAGCATACATTCTGCCAAAGTGAGGTGATCTCCCTAGGGTTTGTAATGTCAGGAGAAGGAATCACAGTAGAAGAAGAGATGATCTAAACCGTGTTGGAATGGTTGACGCCAAAGAATGTCACTAAGGTTTGAAGTTTTCATGGCTTAGCTTCCTTCTATAGACAATTTATTAAGGACTTCAATACAATAACCACCCTCTTAACTAAGTTGACAAAGAAGAGTGAAAGATTCAAATGGAACTATCAAGCTGAGTAGAGCTTTCAAGGAATCAAGGGGAAGCTTACCTTGAAGCTTGTCTTGTCCTATCACTACTAAATTTTAATAAGCCCTTCAAGATAGAATGTGATGCATCAGGACTTAGAATTGGTACTATCCTAATGTAGGAGCATCAACCCATCGCCTACTATAGTGAGAAGCTTAGTGGCCTTACCTTAAATTATTTTGTATACGAGAAAGAGTTATACTCTCTCTATTGAGCCCTTACTGTTTGGCAATACTATTTACTACGATGAGAGTTTGTTATCTATACTAACCATGAATTATTAAAGCATCATGGGAGTCAAGACAAACTCTAGAAGAGATAAGCTAAGTGGTTAGAATTCATAGAAGGATTTTCATATGTGATTTAGCATAAGAAAGGAAGCATAAATTTGGTCATCAATGCCCTATCATGACAGCAAGCCTTATTGACCAGTTTATAGACAAAATTATTGGGATTCTCACTCATTACTGAGCAATACGATCATAATCCTCATTTTGGTCCTATAATAGAGCAGTATAAAGATGGAATTGTTGTTAAGGGATATTATCTTAAGGAAGGCTATCTGTTTAAGCATTAAAGGCTATGTATACCAAACTGTTTCACACGTAAGCTGTTAGTCAGGGAAGCTCATAGTGGTGGATTATCTGGTCATTTTGGAGAGACTAAAACAACTAATTTGTTAAAGGAGAACTTTTACTGGCCTGGTTTGGCTAAGGATATGTATAAGGTAGTTAGTAGTTATGAAGTGTACAAGCGAGCTAAGGGGAAGAGGGAACTTCATGGAGAATACATGCCCTTACCGATGCCAACCTTACCTTAGGCTGACCTTAGCATAGACTTTGTCTTAGGGTTGCCTCAGGCATTCAGAGGCAAAGATTCTATGTTTGTTTTAGTAAATCACTTCAACAAAATGGCATACTTCATTCCATACCATCGAACTAACAATGCTTTATACATTGCTGATCTATTTTTTCAAGAAGTTTTTCGACTACATAGAGTGCCAAAGACTATAATTTCATATCAAGATATAAAATTCTTGAGCTATTTTTGGAAGACTCTTTGGAGAAGACTTGGAATTAAACTTATGTTCAACTCCAATAGCCACCCTCAAATTGATGGCTAGACTAAAGTGGTGAATAGGACGGTAAGCAACTTACTCAAAGCCATTGTAGGAAAGAACTTCAGGGACTGAGATCTGTGTCTACTAGTTATGGAATTCGCATACAACTGAATTGTCCATAGCATCATTGGGAAGACCCCATTTAAGGTTATCTACGGCCTCAATCCCACTGTTCCCCTAGATATGATCGGTACCCTTACAGCTGCTAAAGAGAGTTAATCCAGAGTTGATCAAGCCCAAGAATTGTGAGCATTACACCAGTCTATAACTAAGAAGATCACTAAGTTTAATCAGAAATAACGTGAGATTGGTAGCCAAGGCCGTCGAATTGTTACCTTCCAACCAGGGGACCTAATATGGATTTATCTCAGCTGAGAACGATTCCTGCACTTGAGACAAAGCAAACTATCTCCTTGTGCTAATGCTCCATTTAAGATTCTAAAGAAAGTCAATCGCAACACTTACTGGATTAAGTTACCTAATGACAATGGTGTTTTCTCCACCTCCAATATGTTTAATCTAATCCTTCACCAACCAATAGAAGAAAGCCCTATGAGTGTCCTCGAGGAAGGAGTAGAGACCACTCCAAATTTGAGGGAAAATCTCTTTGGCCCCTAAGCAAATGATAAGAATCAAGCACTTGGACTAATCACCTATAGTCGAGCTAGAGGACTCTAAGGACTAACTCGAAGGATATTAACTCAATGCCATGTCTGAGATGGAGATTCTTATCCTAAACTGATTTCCTACTAGTCTAACTACTGAACCCTTATATGTGTTAGACTAGCTCCTACCTAGTAATGATATTTTATCCTAGAAGATAGCCCAGGATTAGCCAAGCGAAGCTCCTAAGCTGTTTATAAACATCTAACCCCAATTCAAGCTGACTTCTCTGCAGGACTGATTGGTCCCTGACTTAATCCAGATTAGGTAGACCTTTAACTACAAAAACTTTTTTTTTTTTGCCTACTTTGTACCATGTTTCTAATGTCTAACCACTAAACGACACATGTCTTCTAACACAGTAATCCAAAATGATTCTTACTTTTTTGTACTGAATATTGTTTATCTCTTTTACCTCTTTTAGTATGTTTCATGTAGCCTAATTGTAAGAATGCCCTTTTATCTTTTCATACATGTAAAATAACGATAATGGATAGGTATACAAACCCCCTACTTACTTATATGCAAACATTATTCATTCATCAATAGAGAAATTATTCACATTTCCTTTGAGCAACTTTAACATTCTCATTATTCTTCAACTCTTATCTATTCCCTTTAGCAAGGAGTAGTGGTGAGTGACCCTTCAGTTCAAATTAGTGTATTATATTTGGCGAATTATAAGCTGAGTAGGATCAAGTAGTGCATCATATCCATTTGATAACTACTCGGATTTTGCTAGCTTTTCTTTTGTTCCTTATAGTTCACTTCGTTGTAGTGCCTCTTAATGTGTTTGACCTTGAAAACTTATCATATGGTCCCTAATTTATGCTCTGATACCACTTAAAGGATGTCACATCCTGGCCTAGTACAGAATTTACTATTACACAGAAATACTTGTTTATATTCAACAAAAGTTCTAGTTATAACAAAATAGTACTATAACAGAGTTTAGCTTTATGCTTATTTACATAAAAGAGTACATCCGTCAAACTTAACCAAACCTAAAACATAACACTTTTTTTTTTTTAATTTCAATTGTCTAGTTCCTTCATGGAACTAAGATAAAAAAACAGTAAGGCTTCTTCAAAAGCGACTAACTTTATCCTATGCATTCTCAAAAGACTTTTTCTCCCAATTGAAGTTGATGCCAAGTCAATTCTCTTCATAACTTGATGATACATAAGTATCCCCTCAACTTTCTATAAGCTAAGTGAAAGTGAATAAAATAAAGCATAGAGCAAGCATAATACACATTTATGAGGATCTACACTACAAAACATTTAGTTTCATAATCCAAACTCTTAAGACAAACTATTTATGCAGGGAATTCATACTATGCTCATGCTTGGACATGCATTAGTATCAATATCCTATACTTTTCTAATTTCTCATCTAGTTAGTCAACATAACTAAGCATCCAGATACAATAACCAGGAACCTAAGGCAACAAGGAGCTACTTGAGAGTAAGACCCCCAACAAAAACCACCGATTATGGTTTGAAAATCTAACACATAGTTAGTCTAGCTAAAAACCACACATCGTGGACAAAATAAGTTAAGTAATGCAATTCTATATACTTAAAACCCAACTTAGTAGTGTTCAAGCTTTCAAAAACATGACCCATGGGTCCTTTCGTTCCACGCCATATATGTATAGTGTTAGGCATGAATCCGAAGTTCCACATCATAAACAATTCAACTATCTTAACTTTAACTTTGCTTCTCAACTTTATAATACATTCCTTTATATTGGGTTCACTTAAGCAAACACCTTGAAAGACAGTTCAATTTCCAAGTTTTCCAACCAGAGATACGCATTGATGAATCAATCATACATGAGGAAACATTTCACTTAATCAATACACATTCAACAAAATCATGTATCCAATCAACCCAACATATCATCACAATTCATAACACAATTGACTCTAAGTCAAATAAACATAGGTTTACTTGCACAAAAACAAAAATATTTACTTACCTAGGCTTGACAGTAACATAAAATCCTAAGCTTTATGATGTGATTCTTCCTTACCTATCATACCTAGGAAAATACACACAGACCTCAAGTCAACTACGAGTTGATACCAAACTCTTATAAGCATTTACGATCTTGTTTCCAAACTTATTCCAATAGTAACGTATTCATTTCTTATCTGATTTTAATAAACTTTATATGATCACGATTATTATTTTGAGTTCTATTAAGATATCTTAAGAATCAAGACTGATCAATATTGTCAAAATTTCAAAAATACCCTTTTGTATTATCGATTCAATCGTACATTATTATAATTTCATAATTAACTTAAATAAACTCTAAATCTGAATTAAAAAATCTTGAAATTCCTTATTTCCCAAACCAAATAGCATCTATTATGTACCTAAAATGTCAATCTTTTACAAATTCAACAAGATCTCACTAGTACTAATTACTATATCATATATTAGGCTAATATATAGGTTTATGTAAGGAAAATATATAATAAATAGTATACGAGTCTGATTAATTATGCAAAAAAAAAAAAAAACGTAAACTCACAAAAATATATACTTTAGATATTGACCATCATTTATACTAAACTAGCTTATCACCTATATTTCTAAAAATAACGTTTTAGCTTAAAATTAATGAAAATCAAGCAAATAAGTAAATTTAATCACAATATGAAAATCAAGTGTTCCAAACAACCATTATAAACTTGCAAAAATCAAAATACATAGGGTTCATATATTGATTTTATCAAAAACTAATTAATCCAACAAAATAGCAAAATTGCCATTTTATTCAAAATAATTATAATAAAGAGTAAACATGCTTATTTTAAAAAATTTTATTACTTCAATTAAATATATATATTAAGTATATTATGTACAAATATTTAACTCGAAAGGACATTATTTAATATTTCTAAAATTTAATTTAATTTTAGTCCAAACAAAGTTTTTTCTTAAGTACCTTATATTTGCAATAATTATTTAACTAAAATAAAATTACTAAATTAATCTACACATAAAATAACCTCAGAAAACTAAATTTCATAATAATTAAAAAAAAAAAAAGACATTTTGATATTTTCAGAAAATTTTGGTCAAAAATTTAGTTTACGTAAACCGACTGCCTAATCATATCAATAGAGCTTGTCGTGTTACCCTCTATTTAACCTCAAAAGGCCACCACAACAAGACATCAGCAACCTATCCTAGGCCAAAACCATACTATATTTTTTATTCTGATTTTCTTTTTTTTTTCTCATTTTTTCTAAATTTTTCCTATCCAAATTTGATTCATTAAAAGGTCTAATATTTGATGTTGAAGGTCTATTTATAATTTTGGAGTTGGTTGGATTGATGAGTCATTGCACCATGTGTCAATTTCCTAACTTATGTGATTTTTTGGTTAATCAACATGCTAGGTGTTAATTTCTTATATTTTAGCTTTTGACTCATCATTTCTAATTAATCCTAAACTGCCACATCGTTTGATACTCATCCATTCATTTTTTTTATTAATTTTTCATTATTTTATACTAATTTACTTTATTATTATTATATATGTATTTTGTTAAACTTAGGGTTTATTATTTGATTTTGATGAGAACAAAACAAAAAGTGTATATCTAAACATGTTGTTTTTGAAAAAAAAAAACAAAACAAGTGGATGATTAAACTAAGTATTATTTGATTATATTTAGATAAATGAATAAGATCAATTAGCCTTCTTAAAGATTAGATATATCAATTATCTCTATAAGAAATTTAATCTTTTAACTAATGATGAAATGATCTTGAAGTTAGAATGTAAAGAGTATTTGTTTGTTGTATATGAAAAGAATTTTCAAGTGATATTTAGCCTACTAGGTTGACGGCTCAAGGTAGAACTAGGTTGACTGTATAAAGTCCTGAAAAACATAAAGAAAAGTTCACTGACCTAGAGGAGCTAGCTTACCGGTTCATTTGTCGATAGATTATTTTTTATCAGTTTGCTGGTAGTTCAAAGTATCGGCATGCCGATGAGTCAAATTCAAGTAGCCATTAGAGCATTTAATGCACAACAACGGGAAGAATTTAATGTGCTATTATAAAAGCTCAACAACTCGACTAAAGGCTTAAAAGATTTGATATTCTTTTGCAATTTTAAAGACATTCTCTTACATTCTTAAGCTTATTCTACTTCTCTTTGGTCTTTTATACACATATTTGCTATCAAATAAAAAGAGACATAGCTGTGGTGTTTGAAAATTCTCACATTTGTAATCTTCAGTGAAGATAGTGATACATTTAAGTTACTTGTATGTAAAAGAGATTGTATAAGCTTATGTAGCTCTTGGAGCAATTGGGTTATGAAATCAATCAAGTAAAGTGAAGTCCTCGATTGGAGGCATTATGTGTCCATGGAGACTAGGGGGCGGTCCAAACTCCACGTTAAATTCGGGTTTGATCTTTTTTATCCTTATCTCTTTAAATTTCTGCACTTATTGTTGTTCAATTATTACTTTGATTACTCTTATTATTGCATTTAGTCGTTTATATCGAAAAAGAATTGCAATTTGTTCTTAAACTCAATTCACCCTACCCCCTTGAATTTAGCCTAATGTTCTTCAATTGGTGTCAGAGCTAGTCTCTAATCACTTAATCACATATTAGAGTAAAGATCTTGCCATTTAATGCATTAGGCTTCTTGGAAGGACAAGCAATCAATAGGCCTCCTCTCTTAACCGGTAGCAATTATCCATATTGGAAGTATAGGATGTCCATATTCGTAAAAGCATAAAATAGACTACTATGGCATGTGGTTAACCAAGGACCATTTAAGATAGAAGAAAGTGAAGAAAAAGAAGAAAGAGATTACTCAAATGATGATTGGAAATTACTTTATCTAAATGAGGTTGCCATGAATATTTTGCATTGTGCCATAATTGAAAATGATTTCAATAGAATATGTATATGTAAAAGTGCCAAAGGAATATAAGACGAATTACAAAGCATATATGAAGAAACTAGTAGAGTAAGAGACACAAAAATAAGTTTATTGTGTGGACAATTTGAAAACTTTAAGATGGATCTAAACAAAACAATTGATGAGATGCATAATAGATTCATCAATATCATCAATCCTTTGAGTGTTCTTGGAAAGATATTTACTAACCTTGAAATAAATTCCAAAATCCTTAGGTCTTTGCTAAGAGATTGGGAAGCTAAGAGAACTGCAATTGAGGAAGCTCATGATCTTAATGAAATGTCAAAAGAAAAACTCCTTGGAACACTTGAGACACATGAGATGGTAAAGAAACAAGGAGAGGAGTCTAGAAAGAAAACAATTGCTCTAAAAGTCACGGTAGAGAACTCAAGTGATGAAGAAAGTGAAGATGATATGATGATGAGGTCGCAATGTTAGCAAAGAAGTTTAGAAAGTTCATGAAATTCAACAAAAGGATTAAGAAAGATAAGGATGGATATGGATCATGTTCTAAGTTTAAGAAGGAAAAGAGAGAGGTTATTAAATGCTACAATTGTCAAAAGCCGAGACATATTCAACAATATTGTCCTTTGCTTAAGAAGGCTGATAAAGAGTCAAAAAGAAAAGTTATGATAGCAAATTAGAGTGACAAGGACTCTAGCGACTCTGGTAATGAAACTTGCTTCATAGCTCTCAATGATGATCAAGCATGCTCTCCTTCACATGACTCCTCCTTTGATGAACTTAGGTATATATATGATGACTTGTTGAAAGAATTCATAAAAGTACAAAAGAAGAATAAAGTGTTGAAGCAAACGATGAGTGAAGTAAGTGATGAGTTTGATATTATCAAAAGTGAATACAATAAAGTAGTTGATGCAAAAGAAGAATTAGAAGAAGACAATGAATATTTGAAAATTGAAAATGAGAGATTGACAAAAGAAAATATAGATATAAGTACTATAAATAATGAATTGATAAATCAAAATGGCAAATTAAAAGAAGTCAACAAAAATTTTGAAAAGGAAATAAAAGAACTAAAACTTGAAGCAAAAAATGATGAAGGTATGATAGAGAAACTAAGTTGACTTGAAATTGAAAATTCAATTCCATGGACTAGCTTAGATGACTCAAGAAAAACAATGGCAAAATTCGTAGTTGGAGAAAAGAATTTGGATAAAATCCTTAGAACACAAAGGCTAGGCTTAGATAAAACCGAAATAGGTTATATTAAGGAAAATGTGTATAGAACATACAAGAGCTATTTTGTTAAGGCATCAAATAAAACTTGTAACTATTGTGAAAGATATGGTCATATTGCTTACACATGTGCATTATGTTGTAATCTCTCCGTATGCAACAAAAATAAAATGGTTGGATCCCTAAGGGACAAGCTTACATTACAACAACTAACCCCAAAGGACCTAAACTAAAGTGGATACCAAAGTGATAACCACTTGTTTTGTAAGATCCTTCAAGGCACAACAACAAATGGATCTTGGATAGTGGTTGCTTAAGACATTTGACGGGAGACGCATCTAAGCTTACATCTATAGACTTGAAGGATGGAGGAAGCCTAACCTATGAAGATAATCAAAAAGCTCATGTCATTGGTGAAGGTAACATTTGCATTAATAATGATCTTAATATTAAGCATGTATTACTCGTTAATAATTTAAAACATAACTTACTTAGTATTAGTCAATTATGTGACATAGGATATAAAGTAATCTTTCATGCATCAAAGTGTTCTATTAAAAACATTAACAATAACCAATCTATTTTGAGAGATATAGATGAGGAAACATCTACAAAATTGATTTTAATATGTTTTCATACTCTCTTGAGACTTGTCTGTCCGCTCAAAACAATGATAGTTGGTTATGGCATAGAAAGTTAAGCCATGCTAATATAGATATCTTATCAAAACTAGCTAAAAGGAATCTTGTTAAAGGATTACCTAAGATTAGTTTTAATAAAGATAGAACATGTCAAGCATGTTAATGTGGCAAACAAACCAAGTCATCTTTCAAATCAAAAGAAGCCATCTCAACTTCTAGGCCACTCCAACTACTACACATGGATTTATTTAGTCTAACCTAAACTTTAAGTTTGGGAGGGAAAAGATACACCTTAGTCATAGTTGATGATTTCACTAGATATCCTTAGACCTTCTTCCTTGCTAACAAGGATGAAACTTATCATGTGTTCTTGAACTATAGCAAGAAGGTCCAAAATGAAAAAGGTCTTTCTATTAACTCTATAAGAAGTGATCATGAGGGAGAATTTGAAAATCTTGATATGGAAGATTTTTGTAATAAAAATAGAATAAAACATACCTACTAAGCACCTAGAACTCCACAACAAAATAGAGTTATTGAAAAAAAAAAATAAGACCCCTATAGAAATGGCTAAGACCATGCTTTATCATAATAACCTACCTAAATATTTTTTGGCCGAAGCTATCAATACGTCTTGTCACATATCAAATCACGTTTTCATTAGACCAATTCCTAAGAAAACCTCCTATGTTCTTTGGAAAGGCAAAAGACCTAACATATCATATTTTCATCCTTTTGGAACAAAATGTCACATTCTCAATAATGGAAAGGAACATTTAGGAAAATTTGATTTAAAGTTAGATGAAGGTGTTTTTCTTAGTTATTCTCTTACTAGTAAAGCTTATAGAATATATAACAAGAGAACACTTGTTGTAGAGGAGTCAATTCATGTTGCATTTGATGATACTTATATATATAAAGAGTCTAATGATGAAATAGAAAACATTGGTGCTCATTTGGACAATCATAGTCTTAACAAGAATCAATCCAACTCAATTGAAAAGGAATTCTCTAGGCAAGATGAAATCGTTAACAACTCTAACCTAGATTAACCTAGAGAATGGAAGTTTGTGAAAAATCATCTTAAGGATCAAATAATAGGAGAACCATCCAATAGGGTTCAAACTAAAGCCTCACTTAAAATCTAAGTAATATAGTATTCCTATCTCAACTGGAACAAAAATATATAGATGAAGCTCTAAAAGATGAATTTTAGATTCAAGCTATGCAAGAAGAGTTAAATCAATTTACTAGAAATGAGGTATGGAACTTAGTATCTAAACCAAAAGATAGACCAGTTACTAGAACAACATGGGGTTATAGAAACAAACTTAATGAAATCAGTATAGTAACTAGAAACAAGGTTAGGTTAGTTGCTAAAGGCTATAATCAAGAAGAAGGGATAGATTTTGATGAGACCTTTGCTTCGGTTGCAAGATTAGAAGTCATTAGGATGCTTTTGGCATTTGCAGCTCATAAAGATTTCAAACTATATCAAATGGATTTTAAAAGCGCCTTTCTAAATGGCTTCATCAAAAAAGAAGTATATGTAGAGCAACCACCGGGTTTTGAGGATAATGAATTCCCAAACCATGTATATAAGCTCAATAAAGCCTTGTATGGACTAAAGCAAGCTCCTAAAGCTTGGTATGAAAGATTGAGTAACTTCTTGATAAAGAATAAACTCACTAGAGAGAAACTCGACACAACTCTATTTATTAAACAACACAATGATCATATACTAATTGTTCAAATATATGTTAATGACATTGTGTTTGATGCTACTCACATGGATTTAGTTAATGAATTTGTCAAATGTATGAAAAATGAATTTGAAATGAGTATGATGGGAGAACTCAATTATTTCTTAAGCCTTCAAGTTAAGCAAACCAAAGATGGAACCTTCATTAACCAAGGAAAATATACCAAAGAACTCTTAAAAAGGTTCAAAATGGAAAATTGCAAGACTAAGATGAGAATGAAAAGAACATTTGTGAAAAGATGTATAGGGGTATGATAGGAACTCTTCTATATTTAACTACATCTAGGCCGGATATCATGTTTGTTGTATGTCTTTGTGCACGATTTCAATCTTGCCCTAAAGAATCACACTTGAATGCGATTAAACGCATTTTCAAGTATCTTGTGGGCAGTATTGAAATTGGTTTATGGTATCCCAAGTTTACCTCACTTGATCTTATTGGATATTCCGATGCCAACTTTGCTGGTTGTAAAGTTGATTGAAAAAACATTAGTGGAACATATCATTTCCTCGGTAATTCATTAGTATCATGGCACTCAAAGAAACAAAACTTAATAGCACTTTCTACTGTTGAAGCTGAATACATAGTAACCGGTAGTTGTTGTACTCAAGTTTTATGGATGAAACAAACCTTGCTTGACTATGGTTTGAAATTTACCAATGTTCCAATAAGATGTGACAATACAAGTGCTATCAACTTGACCAAAAATCCAATTCAACATGTTAGGACTAAGCATATAGAAATTAGACATCACTTTATTCGTGATCATGTACAAAATAATGATATTTGCTTAGAATTTGTTGATACTAGCAATCAAATTGCTGACATCTTCACAAAAGCCTTAAGTGAGGAATTTTGCACTCTAAGAAGAGAATTAGGAATGATCTTGTAAGATGAGTGCTAGACATATAAGAACTAAAATGGCCTTTTTGAATAAAATTAACTTTCTAATTAAGTTGATCAGAAAATATCACACTATAAGGTATAAGAAACATGATCATATGGCTTTTATGCATTAAATATCACATTTAACATGTTTTGGGCACACTCAAAGTCATTCATGCTTATCTAAATTTATATATGCACAAAATTATCATGCATTGGTTTCTATGCCCAAAATCGGGGCTTACATGTCTATTTTCATCCCTAAATCATATTTGAATGGTCAAACAAGCTTAATTTGAATTTCGTGCATACTTGACCTCTCTAGACCCTTTTTAGGTTCTATGTGCAAAATAGAGCATTTCTTGTTTATATGAAGTTTGCTTAGCTTGATCATGTCTCTTTTGTGTCTCTTAATGTCTTTTAACATATTTGAAACATTAACTTTTCTTAAACATTGAGAAAGGATCTCTACTTACTCTTTAGCCACTTGCATGATTAAGGAACTCAAGTAGTCATTTCACAATTTGTAGAGCCTTAAAGCTATATTTTGTGCCTACCATACTCAAACATGCATTTGAAATTTGCTTGACCTATTGATATGCAAAAACTCAATATCTATGCACTTATTTTGCTCATACATGGACACTTTCACTTTATCATGAATTACTTGGCTTTATGGATTTGATTCGGATAAATCTTGGCTATCTAGTTAAAAATTGAGTCTTTCAAGCCTTAACAGACTCAAATAAACTTGTTTGAAGTGTTAAGATGTTCCTTGAATCTCTACCAATCAAATTGAATTAGTAACTTTGCTTAAACAAGTGGTCTCTACTATTTTTCTACAAACAAACAGCTTGCCAATTAGACAATTCACTGGCTTACCGGTATACCTGCATATTTAACAACTTGTTTTTGCTTCTATTCAATTAACCGGTAAGCCAATTCACCTAAGTATCGGCAAGCTAGTATACTGCTCTCCTTTTTCATTTTTTTTTTTTTAGTTTTGTGCTTGTAATCGACAAGCCGATCCATATCACTACCGGTATGCTGATATACTCTACTCCTAAAGCAATTCATTTTGCTTCTATTCTCTTAACCAACATGCCTACTAATCCAAATACCAATAAGCCGATTATTTAGTTTTCAGGCATGACTTAAAGTCATGCCACACCATCTCTCCCTCATCCTTCTTCTATAAAAACCCCTTTTCTCCTTCCTTAAACCCTAACCCATTTCTTTCTCTTTGATTCATCTCCTTTCCTCCATCAAAATCTAAAATTTCCTCCATCAATCAACTCTCCCTTCTCTCCTCTTTCTCTTTCTCTTCATCTTTCATCAATCTTCTCTCTCTTCTTCTTCCTCTCTTCACTTTCTCTCTCTACCCATTCCCTTCAAACCGTTATGTCACCACTCACCGTCAACCCGCCTCTACCGTCTCACCGACTTCCATCACTAGCACTCTCCTCCTTACCATATACATCCATACACATCTACACCTTTTCAACCCTCATGGCACCGCATGTTGCTCGTAGCCTTACCTCCTTGACCTATGACCACCACCTCTTTCCCTCACGCCAGCGCACCCAACGATTTGAGAAGTTTGCCAACCTCGAAGTTGATACGGGTATCTTCTATCCCCTAGAGGTGCTTGATGAGTTCCGCATTGTAGCTTTTTTGGGCGTCATCACCAATCATGTTCTGGACATTCTTCGGCTTCCTACCAAGGTACATGATGATGCCCTTAAATATTTCTACTGTAATATGTCAGATTCTTTAGATGATCAGGGTTGGCTAAAACTAAAAATGAATCTAAGTGATGAAATTTGTCATAGTGTTCTTTACACTTATGTTTGTGGAACCTTAATCACTATTACTCTTGAAGATATCTATGATCTTATTGGTGCTACTATGGGAGGAACTAATGTAAATGTTAATTATGATGGGGCTAAATTTTATGAAAGAGTATTCAGATATAAGGGTATTGGTGGAAATTGGGGTAAGGCAAAAAATTTAGCAACCATTCACTTGGATCTTAGGACCAAAATCCTTCATCATATTGTAGTTCATAGTTATTGCCCTCGTTGAGGTCAACAATCAAATGTTACACTTTAAGACTCATGGATTCTATATTATTTGATCATGAACAAGCAAATTAACTTCTTTAGTATCGTTGTTCAATGCTTTAAACATGTTACTAATGACCCCTCTCAAGCTTTCCTCCATTTTAGGCACTTAGTTACATAGCTGCTTATCAAAAAGGGTGTCCAATTTCTTACCCCTACCTAAGTTGCTCGAGTTAAGCATCTTAAGCTTATTGATATTTGTTGAGGCATCTAGAAGAAATCAAGGAACAATTGGGTTCGAAGGAAAGACCTTCCTCCTCTTAATCTTGGCTCTGAGCACCGTACTCATGATCCTATCACTTCTTCTAATGAGTTAGATAGTCTTAGTGCTCATACTCACTCTAATGCAGCTCCAAGCCATGTTACCTCTCCTCCACCTGAGGGTTCTTCTCACCAACCTTTACCTAACTATGGGTTCCCTTCTTTTGATTCGATTGCTCCTCTAGCCTCTCAGCATCCTTTTTATCAATACTTAGAGATGTGCTACAATCAGCTTTAAGAGGACATTCATGATCACTTACACAACAAGTTTTAGGGACTTTATCGTCATTTCCAACTGGACTACCGTTGCTCATCTTGCCCTTTTCCTCTTCCAACTCAGGATGATGATCCTCCTGTCACTTAGTCATGCACTTCAACTTTTTATCTTTTCTTTGCTCTTTTTGTTTAAGGACTCAGCCTTTGGCTACTTTACTTTTTTTTTTTTTTTATGTATTAAGAACTTTAGTCCTTGTTTAGACTTACTTTTGTTGCTGGATATTTGTGGGCTGTGTAATCTCTTTGTTAAACCTCTTGTAAACTCTTGTTCTAAATGAACTTGCTTTGTTATATGTGGCTATCCATTGCTGGCTATTCTCATGCTCTTTTTGAGCCTTGTATGTTTTTATTTTCTTCTTGCAAGGAGCATATTCACCAGTATAAGTTGAAACTCTGTTGAATTTTCAACTTGAATTTTCTTCTCTCTTCACCCCCTGGACCCTCTTCCTTTTGATGAGGCCAAAGGGGGAGAATAATTCAAGTCATTCATAGTCATTTATTGGTTAATTCAAGTCAATAGTCTAAAATTTACAATTACCTAAATTGGATGTTTTTGTTGATTGGTTAATCATAAGTAAATTGGGTAATAATCATTACTTATTATCTCCTAGATAGATACATTATAACTTTAGCAAATTTATTATATCGACTTATCATGAAAAAGATTAATTCTCATCTTTTTACTCAATCTTATTCAATCATTAATTATCTTGAATTCCTATGATAAATTGAGGGGAGCATTAGATTGAGGGAGAGCTCTTAAAAGAGTTTTGTCCTCATCAAAAAGGGGGAGATTGTTGAACTTAGGGTTTATTATTCGATTTTGATGAGAACAAAACAAAAAGTATATATCTAAGCATATTGTTTTTTAAGAGAACAAAACAGGTGGATGATTAAACTCAGTATTATTTTATTATATTTAAATAATTGAATAAGATCAATTAGCTTGCTTAATGATTAGACATATCAATTATCTCTACAAGAAATTNTTATTTTAATAATAATTTATTATTATATATATGTATTTAATACAAATGATGCATATTCTATGTTAATACATGTATATTACATATAATTCAACTTCGTTTATTATTTTTGCAAGTTAATTAACTTATCTTTATTATCTTGTTATATCTTAAAGCTCGAATTTCACATTTTTAATAATTATTAACTTTATCGGTAAATTAACATTTTTCTTAAATTAATCCTTTTGTATAGCTTATTTCAAGAAATTTCCTTTGCTAGGATCTTTCGTTTAACTTTTCTAACCTTATTGTGAAGTATTAACATAAACAGATAATGAAGCTCGGTGCCCTAAATTTAAGGGCTCAGATCCTATGGTTATTGTATAGACTCAAAACGCTAAGGTATTACACTATAATCATAAAGATAAAATAAGGAATAATAGAAAAGAGAAACAAAGATAAGTAATTAGAACCAAAGCACTTTATGTGTTAAAGAGAATGGCTCTCTCTAAACAACCTTCACTTAAATCATTTCACTTGTTCCATCTTCTACCTTACGAAAATTATCATCTTGACAAAACAAAGAAAACAAACATTATTAGATGAAACATTAGAAATTACATAGTGAAGCAACCATAAAAGAGAGAAAGAATGAGAAAATACAAAGCAAGAGAGAGAGAGATTACCTTTTCGAATTAAGTTAGGGTTTCTGAAAAATAACCTTTTATCCTTAATTCCATAGTGTTATTTAGGCAAAGAGTTAAGGAGGTGATATGGTGCATTTAACAAGAATATAGAGAATTAATAATGGACTAAAGAATTATTTGTTGGCTGGACAATTTGGTGCTCTCATCTTCTTCAATGGTATTAAGCATAAGATCTTCTAATGAAGCATTAGATATGGAACCACCAAGGATATGCTATTAGCAATACCATAACAGTATCATCAAGAAGAACATAATTTTCAAAATTCTCTTCAAGATTTAATAAAAATATTAGAGAAACTAGAGTCTATAAGCAAATCGGACTCATTCTTTTAATTCACATCCTATTCATAATGATCTTATTAATAAGTCATCATTTTCGCATAATGGGAAAATTTTGTTGAATGGCATCAAATGAGAGGTTCCAAAATTTTGTAGAGTAGACCCATTAGGTTAGCTTTTTAAAGTAAAAGTATTCTTTTGTTTACATAATATTCCTAAGAATCAAATAATTATAATATCATCATTTACTATGGAAGACTAAGTTAGCTTAATTGACTAAACTTACACAAAAGAATAATAGCTAAATACTAGCTATAGTTTGAATCATGATCTAATAAAGTTGTGGGATTTTTTGATAGTTTCTTGATTAGTTATTTCATTTTAGGTCAGAAACCATGGATTAGAAGAGAACTACAAATTGCTAGAACTTTAATTTTATTGCAAGAAATTTCTCTAGCAAAACTTCTTGTAGCAATGTTTTAAGATTAGTTTTATTTTAGAAATCAATTCGATCCATCTCCTTCTCAACCAAACACTTCACAATTTCCTAACCATAAACCACAACAATTTTCTAAACCCTCATTTTCAAATACCACAAACACCGTAAAACCATCATTACCAATTAGAAAATTGGCACAAGTCGAAATGAATGGAAGAAGAGAACAAGAGCTTTACTTTAATTGTGATTGAAAAAATTCATTGGAATCATAAATGTAAAGCTAAGTTCATGACTTTAATTATGAATGAGGATGAGGAAGAAGTTGAAGAGATAGCAATACAAGAAAATGTAGATAAAGTGTTATAAGATGACATACAGCGAGATAAAGATGAAAATTACCCATTATCAAGTGCTATGATGCCAAGAATAATCAAATTTCAAGGAATGTTAAACAAACATTCTAGTTTCTACACTTATATATTCTAGAAATTCAAAATGTCTTGTATAAAGTAGAGTAGTCAAGCATCTAGGTTTACTTGTTTTATCATAACCTAAATTTCAAGTGTTGGTTAGAGATGGCTATAAAATGAGTGTAAAGGGAAATGTATGGACGTTGGATTACAAATACAAGGCATGGCTTTTTTATGATTCTTTTTATGTCCTTCTAGTACATGATGCTCAAGTTATATTTGGCATATAGTGGTTGCAACATTTAGGCTTAGTTACTAATGACTATGCTCAATTAACAATGAAATTTTTGAAAAAGGGAACTTGTATCATAGGTCAAATGCACAAATGGCTAATCCAATATCTCACCATCATCTCAAAAGCATGGTACATTTTAATGTCGTTCTCTATTCCTTGTAAGATGTGGCTTAACCAATGGAGTTTAATGCATGCACTACCAACAACACTCTTTTTAAAAAAGTATTATCATCAACTCAAATACATGGTACATTTTAATGCCATTCTCTATCACTTACAAGTTATGGCTCAGTCAATGGAGTTTAACACATGCGAGAATACTACTAACAACACTATTCTAAAACAAGTATTGGGTACGTTTTCTTAAGTGTTTAAAAGACCATCATAATTGCTATAAATGAGATGTATTCAACATATAATTCATTTGAAAGAAGATACTTCAACAATTAATGTCAAATCTTATTGGTATTTGCTCTTTCAAAAAATTGAGCCTGAAAAACAAGTGTAAGAGATGCTAAAATGGGGGATCATTGAGCATAGTACTAGACCTTTTTCATCTATGGTATTGTTGGTTAAGACAAGTGATAAAACTTAGAGATTTTGTATTGATTACAAGGTGCTAAATTAGATGATAGCAAGGGAAGAATCCCCTATTCAAACAATTGATGAATTATTCAATGAATTATATGGTGCCTCAAATTTTTCTAAATTGAATTTTCAATCTAATTATCACTAGATTCGAATGCATAAAGAGGATGTTGAGAAAATGGCATTTTAGACACATGATGGTCATTACCAATTTTTGGTAATGCTTTTAAGTTAAGTAACGCAACATCAACTCTCTAATCCATCAAAAATAGAATTTTCCAGCCTTATCTTAAGAAATTCATCATAGTATTTTTTGACAATATTCTAATATATAGTAAGAGCATGAGGAGCATGTAGGGTATCTTTCCAAAGTATTACAAACTTTGATTGACAGCACTTATTATTTAAAGGGAAGTAAATGCTCATTTGGAAAACAATCCATTTATTATTTTAAATAGATTGTATCTATTAATGGTTTCTCTCCATAACTAAACCCGTGCATGGGCTGGTTCTAAACCATGAACTAGCTCGAGGATAAGCAGGCTTGAACAAGCCACCAAACCACCAGGCCTTAAGGGCCCAAGTGGTTCGACTAGTCAAACTTGCTGAAATGATGAGCTAGCCCGAGGGTTAGCCCATTAATCCACACTAGTTTTGACCTAGCAATATAAAAGAAAAAAAATTTTCTCTTTTTCTTAACATCTTCTTCTATTTTTCCCTTTCCCAACATATTCTTTCTTTGACATTATTACATACATATTTTTCCCATCAATTATCATCATCTCTTTTCTATACAATACATATTTCCATTTTTCATATTCAAATAAGAATTCTTCATCCTTTACTACTTCTGTTGCTTTGCTTAACATTACTCAACATTTTAATATTAAACTAACATCAAACACATGTGATTCATGACTCTTATTTTAGATACACTTTACATAATAATTTTATAGCATTTCCCTATAATTTTGGCTTGTTTTTAAAGAAATCAATACTTAATTGAGTAAAATTTTGATTTTAAGGTTTGGGACTTGAATTGAAAATGAAGTAAAGGAAATTGACCAGTGGACATGACCATGTCCAACCAAGAGCTCATTATTAAGAGAAAACAAGGGTGACGGTCAAAAAGTTATGCAACTTGGGGACATAATTGTATCCTAGTTGTGTCCACCTAATAGAAGAAAATTGTAATTTTTAGTCAGTAAGTTACTCGACCTTAGGACATAACCATATCCCAAGTGGTGTCTACCTAGGAACCAATTTTAGCACCTAAAGTCAGTGAGTTGCATGACTACTAGGACATCGCCATATCTAAAGTCATGTCTTGTGTCAAAAAGGGCAGTTTCCTGTTTTATTATATAAGGACATAAGGGGGTTTTGTGAGTTACTTTTCATATTTGAATTAGAAGAAACTTAAAGGTAAGAGAGAGAGAAAAAGCGAAAGCATCACCCAACTTTAAAATCAAGGAGATTTCTTACAAACAAAAGTGTTTTTCATTATTTATTTCTTATTTTTGCTGTCACTTTATTCTAAATTCATCATAATAGCTTAAGATTCTTGTATTTAGGATTGTGGAACCTAGGATTTACATGTGACTATTGGATTGATTATTATTTTTAATAAAGTTTATATCTTTCTTGATTCAATTATGTGTTTGCATTATTAATCGATATTTCTAGAATATCAATTCATGATATTATGTATGATGATTGAAAAATCGCATGTGTAATGACATTTTGATATAATTGGAGAAAATTACATATACACTTGGAGATAAGGTGCATATTTCCTCCGAAAAGTTATTATTATTATGTGTGGGAATTCATCATATATTAATGCAACCCTAGATTATTCTACTAAGTGAAGAGATTTTGATAAATAATTTAGGGTTAGGGTTAATATGTTTCAAAAAGGTGTTAATTTGAATTGCGAATTCTCCTAGTCAAGAATAATAGAGATGAAATTAGATAGATTTTAGGCAGTCACATATTAAACTATAGGGGAAAAAAATCATAAATATGTTATTTGCCTTCTTGAATTAGTTCTCAATTTTAACACTTTCCAATTGTTGGGTTAAGTTTCATAATTAGTTTAGTTCATTAATTTTAGTTCTTTTAATTCATTCAAATTCATCATAATTCTCCGGTTAAATAATAGACTTAAGATTAGTATTAGTACTCAAGATCTTTAAAAGATCGACTCAGACCCATATCCACTATAATAGAACTTGATTAGTACACTTGCCTCATATCATTGGTCCAAATTAATTATTTCAGAATGGAATAAAATTTGAACCAAAGATATTGATGAATCATTTACGCATTAGTACATGTAATGCATATGTATGTATAAAATATTACAATAATCTAAGTAAAAAATAAAAGAATGAAAGAAGATGGAAAATTATTTACGGGAACACAAAAAAAAAATGTAAAGGGGATTAAAATTGAAAAAATAAAAAAAAAAAACAAAACAATTCAAGGCCCCTCAGTGGCAAGTAACCTCACTGGACTATCTCTACATTATATCGAGTTATACCGTGAGTCCTCAATAGTTCTATTGGCACATCATATCCTTGGAGTGGATCAAGGGATTACTTGTTCTTACTTGCTTTATTGTTCGCACAATTCACCCCCATCTTTGGTATTAGAGCAAAGATTACGTTTGTTATTAGAGCTTTATTATATTTGAGTGAATTAAGGGATTACTTGTTCTTACTTGCTTTATTGTTTACGTGATTCACTTCCATCTTTGCTTTATTATGGTAGTGTGTTGGAGTTGTGTAAAGATTCACTGTAAGTGTTTGAGTAAGTAAAAGGATGTAGTAGTTTGCTATCGTTGTATACTTTGTTTTACCTTATTTCAAACATTTAAAAACAGTGCAAGTTTCAATTAGGTTTATTAATCCTTGGAAGAGTTGCTATGTTCATAAGTTAGTTGAACATTCATATGGAAGAGTATGTGTTTGTATTGTTTAGCATAAAGGAACTATATTTGTTGTTTCTTAAAATCTGCGTTTGTTACTAAGTTTTATCGAAGAGAATGACAAATCTAAGTGTTAACACTAGTATTAGGGATGATAGCAATAGCATTGTCCACCATGGACAACAACCCTAAAATACCCTTAGAAGTAAAGATGAGTGAATTGAAGAGATAGCTTACCTCAAAGCTGATTTGACCAGAGTTGTTTATGCATTAGCCTTTTAACCTACTGAGGCCATGCAGAATACTCCCTAAGCTGCTTGACTTGTACGAGGATAAAACTTAGCTTGATAAGCTTAAGATGGAGGAGTAGGAGGACGAGTGTGAAGAAGGATTGACTTGAGAGATATGGATGGAGAAGAAGAAGAAGAGTACAATGAGGAAGAAGGGTGAGCTAGACAACCCCGAGTTGCTAACTATGTCAAGCTTTAGATTCCGAGCTTTAATGATTCTAAGAATGTAGATGATTATTAGGATAGGGAGGAGAAGGTTGAGTGTGTTTTTTTATTATTACCAGTATGAAAACCGTGAGAAGGTGAGGACTGCTGTTATAGAATTCTCATGTTATGCCGCAATGTAGTAGAAGAACTTCTAAATCATGAAAAGACGAAAAGGATATAGAGAGGTAAATACTTAACTTGAGATGAAGAGGACACTCAAGAATAGATTTGTGTCGAATACCTATTTGCAAGATACTATTGGTTAGCTTCAAGAGTTAAGGTAAGGAGGTCAAACTATTGATGGATATATTTAGGAATTCCAAATACTCATGATTTATTGCAAAGTAGATGAACCATCGACATGAGCAGTATCTAGATTTCTTACTGTATTGAGAGGCAATATTTGAGATGTCGTAAAGCTTCAACAATTTACTACATTAGATGAGGCTATAAGAATAACCTAGTGAGTAGAAAGATGGAAGAGGAATAGGTTGAGTTGACCTCTAATGAGCTAACCTGTGTAATCAAGCCAACCCATTTGGGGAAGTTTTCAAGCTTAGCATAGTGCTAAGCCAATTAGAAGGACAAATGTCTGAGTTGAACAAAAAGGTCAACCAACTAATGGCAAAGTGCTACCAAGAACTTATGAGAAGGGACAAGGATTTGGGAGGAAGACAGGCCAGATCAAGTGCTCTAAATACCAAGGGTTTGGGTACATGGCTACATAATGTTTCAATTGATGAACTATGATTATCAAAGGAGATGTCCCCAAGCTCAAAGTGGATAGAACTGATGAAGAACCCGAAGAGTAGGTTGTTCTTAAGAAAGAGACCACCTAAGAGGATGAACTGGTTGAGTAAGATGTGTTTTCTAAGGACTTGGATAAGATGAATTTGGTTGCTGGGCGTATGATGAGCATGGAACCTTCTGCCAAGGAGGAATAAAGAGAAAAGTTATTCAACATAACTTACAAGGTGAATGAGCAGGTTTACGCGCTCATAGTGGATAGTAAGAGCTACACCAATGTAGCATCTACTGACATGATTAAGAAGCTCAAGTTGTTGATAATCTTACATCCGAAGTAGTACAAGTTACATTGGCTGAATGAGAAGGGAGCACTACATGTCACTTAGCAAGTTACATTAGCTGAAAACTTTTTCCACATGTAGTGTTCCCTTCTCATTCAACTAATGCAACTTACATGGCTTCGGATGTGAGATAGTTAGCAACTTCAGTTTCTTAATCGAGTTGGTAAATGACACATTGGTGCAGCTCCTACTATCCACTATGAATGCATAAACCTACTCATTTACCTTACAAGTAATATGGAACAAATTCTCTCTTTACTCTTCCTCAATAGATGATTCTATACTCATCGCATGTCGAACAATTAAAGTTAGCTTGTCTAAGTCCTTAGCAAACACATCTTCCTTAACTAATTCATCATCCTAAGTAGTTTACTTATTGAGAACAATCTTCCCTTTGAGTTCCTCGTCAATACTCTTTACTTCAAGCTTTAGGACATCTCCTTTGATAATCATAGTTCATCGATTCGGATACCGAGTAGCCATGTGCCTAAATCCTTCACATTTGAAGCACTTGATCTAGCTCGTCTTCTTCCTAAATCCTTATCCCTTCTCATAAGTTCTAAGCGGTACTTCGCCATTAGTTGGTTGGCTTTTCTATTCAACTAAGCTATCAATCCTTTTGGTTGGCTTGGCATTGTGCTACGCTTGGAAACTTCTCTAAGTGGGTTAGCTTGACTACACAGGTTAACTCATTGGAGGTTAGCTTAGCCTATTCTTCCTCAGCCTTTCTACCCATTAGGTTAATTTCATGACCTTGTCCAATATAGTAAACTGTTAAAGCTCTCCAACATCTCTAATGTCACCTCTTATTCTAGTGAAAAATCTGGATACTATTTGAGCCGATGGTTCATCCACTTCACAAAGAATTAAGAGTATCTAGAATTCTTGAACATATTCATAAATAGTTCGACCTCCTTGTCTTTGCTCTTGAAGCCGTACAAAAGCGTCTTGCAAATAAATATCTAACACAAATCTGTTTATGTGTATCTTCTTCATCTCAGGCCAGGTATTTACCTCTTAATATCCTTCTTGTCTTCTCATAACTTACGAATTCTTCCACTACATCGCGGCATATCCAGAGAACTCAACAATCCATACCTTCTTACGATCCTCATATTGGTAATAATAAAAAACATACTCAACCTTCTCCTCCTATCAAGCTCGTTTATTTCCCTCTCAATTCTTTTTAAATTAATCTTTTTTAAACTAACCAGTATTAAACCCTACCCATTTAATACTGACCCTCAACTAAGGTTTAAAGAAAAACCGGTTCTCTTCTATTTTGAAAATGCTTTGGAGTTACCACCTGACCAGAGTCAAGAAAAAAGAGTTAAGCTATAATAAATTGGGTGGACTGGTTATAACTTAGCTATTGGTTTAACAGGAAAACCAATTTTATAAAAATGGTTTTCTAAAACAAGAAATCTAGATCCGGAGGCTATCCTATTAAACCTTAAATAGGTATCACTTTTTAACTTTCCAATTTTGAATTTGCTTTTCAATAATACCCTTTTTCTATTTCTAAATGACTACTTATATCACATATGATTAATTTACCTAATTTACACAAATATTTACATAGATGGAAAAAATAAAGCTTTCTATATTTTAAGTTGTCTCGTACTTACGTACAAATGCTTATGTACTCGCTATTCATGATTAAACTTCCGTAGTTCATTCATGGAAACTTTAGCCGGTGATTTGATTTTAATTTTTGAAAAAAGGTTGGATTTACGTTTTCACCCAATCCAATTTATTCAAGGAAATTCTCCTAAATAGTCCTAATCGGTGTTTTATTTTTTAAAACTCTAAAATAATCCTAATTTGGAAAGGATTCATTTATTTTCATTTATTTTTAAAAACTCCTTTTTTCTAAGTGTCAAAACAATTTTTATTCACTAACTTATTCATTTATTTTTATTTTTATTATATTATCTTATTTATTTTATTTATTTCTATTAAACTAAAATAAATAAATAAATAGACTATTCCTTTTTTTTTCTTTTTCTCTTTTATTTTTCTTTTCTTCCTTTTTTCTTTTTCTCATTTACATAAACAAATAAATAAAATTAAAAAGAAAAAAGAAAAAGCAATAGATTGGGTCGGCTTAAATCGACTCGGATGGCTCAAAGGTGGCTCAGAACAACTCGAGGCTACTTGGTCTACTGGTGACTTAATCGGCTCAAAGGCAACTCAATCGGCTCACTTTGGTTTGATTAACTTCAATCAGCTCACTTCAGCTTGGATTAGCTCCACTTGACTCCGATTAGCTTCAGTCAACTTTGATTAGCTTCAACTGGATTTAGTCAACTTCAGTAAGCTTCAATTGGCTCACTTTAACTCAGATCGACCCGTATTAGCTCGAAAAATCCAATGGTGGTGGTAGTTTTTCTCAAAAAACACCATAGGGGATACTATCCTAAAGAGAGAGAGAGGAACCGTATAAGAGAGAGAAAGCTTCGATTTTTGTTTTTCTGAAGTGTTTCAAAGCTTTGTTATGTATTGAAAATGAAGAGCAAACCCCTATTTATAGTTATCATGGTCAAGTTAAAGATGGAAAATATTAAATGCAATATGATTCTCTTCTATGTTTGGGTTAGGCAAACCTAGACAACATGTGATGCCAAATACAAAGCCACACATGTAAGAGTGTATCAGAGTGTGTCTAATGCATGTAAAAGTATGTCGAAGTGTATTCAACGTGCATGGGAGTATGCCTACCACACTTAGAGGTGAGTTGGTAAATGATATCGCAATGAGTTGAGAAAGGAAAAGAAAATATGTATTTTGCACCTTCCATAGATTGAACCCAAGATCTCCAAGTAATATGCAATATCAAGTCCAAGTGCTTATCTAGCTGGGTTGTTGGTTTTCCCTTATTAAAGTTGCATATATGGATTAGGTCAACTTGGATTAGATTCAAATCTAAGCTTAGGCCCAATGATCCTTTCTTTATTTTTCCTAAATTAAAAAATTATATTCTACTAAACTATCTAAAAGATTTATTATTTTCTAAATCTTTTATTTTTTGTATTTTTCTAAATTTTAAATTTTTGTGTATTTTTTCTAAATTTCTGTTTTTTTTTTTTTTTGCTGTTCTTAAACCTTCTTTTTTTTTTTTCTAAATTTCTTATCTTTTGTGTTTTCCTTAATTTTTTATTTTTTTGTATTTTTCCTAATTTAGGACCTCTTATCTTATAAAAGAAAATTTTGAAAAATAAAAGGAGGCAAAAATGAGATGTCTACAGCTACTCCTTTTTGTGGTGAAGTTTAAGCAAAACTTTGCCTCAAAGACAAAAGAGATATTATTTTTGCCCCAAGAGTGGATTTTATCTTAAGAAGCACTATAGCTAGCTAGCTACCTATCTTAGACTTGGTCCACTAGGGATTTGGTTAAGAGAAGGGTGGTGCTCTAAGAGCTAACCAAAAGACTAAAGGAAGAATTAAAGTCTAATCGTGCTTTTTTGAGTTGACTAACCGTAGTGAAACAGGCGAAGCGCTCCTTAAGTTAACTAAAGCCCTAAAAAGAATGAGAAAACTTGGTCATGCCCCAATGAGTTAACTAACCAAGGTGGGCAAAGCAGTCATAGAGCTAGTTAAGACCCTAAATTGAATGAGAAAACTTGGTTGTGCCCTAATGAGTTAACTAACTAAGGTGGGCAAAGCACTCCTAGAGCTGGTTAAGACCTTAAATTGAATGAGAAAACTTGGTTGTGCCCTAATGAGTTGACTAACTAAGGTGGGCAAAGCACTCCTAGAGCTGGTTAAGACCCTAAATTGAATGAGAAAACTTGGCAGTACCCCAATAGGTTAAATAACCAAGGTAGTTAAAGTGCTCCTAAAGCTGTTTAAGACCTTAAATTGTGACCTGGTAATACCCCTCTGAGCTAACTAACTTAAGCGGGAGCGAAGTGCTAATTGAGTTAGCTAAGACCCTAAACTTAATGAAATGGGTAAGCGCTCCTAGTACTGCTAAGACCCTTAAAGAATGAGAAAACTTAGTCGTGCCTTAATAAGCTGACTAATCAAGGCGGGCAAAGCGCTCCTTGAGCTGGCTAAGGCCCTAAACTAGACGAGATGGGTAAGTACTCCTAAAGTTGTCTAAGACCCTAAAAGAATGAGAAAACTTGGTTTTCCCCCAATAAGGTAACTAACCAAGGTGGGCAAAGCACTTCTAGAGCTAGCTAAAACCCTAAACTAAATGAGAAAACTTGGTCATACCCCAATGAGCTAACTAACTAAGGTGGGTGAAGCACTCTTAGAGCTAGCTAAGACCTTAGACTGAATGAGAAAACTTGGTCATGCCCCAATGAGCTAACCAAGGCAGGCAAAGAGCTCCTTGAGCTAGCTAAAGCCCTAAACTGAATGAGAAAACTTAGTCATACCCTAATGAGCTAACTAACCAAGGTAGGTAAAGCGCTTTTTGAGTTAACTAAGGCCTTAAACTAAATGAGAGAACTTGGTTGTGCCCCAATGAGCTAACTAACCCAGGCAAAAAAGCACTTCTTGAGCTTGCTAAGGCCCTAAACTGAATGAGAGAACTTGGTTATGCTCCAATGAGCTGACTAACCAAGCTAGGCAAAGCACTCCTTAAGCTAGCTAAAACCCTTAAGTTGAAACCTAGTAGTGTTCTTTTGAGCTAATAATCTGAGGTAGGAGCATCTCTCAAGGACTAATAACCCTAACTTTTGGAATCAATTCGAGATAAACCTGACAATGCCTCTCTAAGCTCACTAACCTAAGTGGGAGCATCTCTTGAGAACTAGTAACCTTAACTTTTAGAATCGATATGGAGAACTCGACTATGCCTCTCTAGGCTCATTAACCTAGACAAGAGCATCTCTCGAAGATTAATAACCCTAACTATAGGAATCGATTCAAGATGAACTTGGTTATGCCCCTTTGAGTTGATTATCCTAGGTAAAATGGGCAAAGTGCTCATAGAGTTGGCTAAAACCCCTAAATTGAAACCTCGCAGTGCTCCTTTGAGCTGACTAACCTAGGCTGGAGCGTCTTTGGTAGACTAGCAACCTTATATGAAATTGATGATGAGAGAAAATGCCCTTTGGGCTTGCTTGAGAGGAATTGGTAAAATAAAGCATCTTACAGGCTTGCTAAAAGGAATTGATGATGAAAGGAAGCATCCTCTAGGCTTACTAAGAGGACTTGATGAGGAGAAGTGCTTTATAAGCTTGCTTAAGAGAAATTAGTGAAAAAAGCGCCTGACGAGCTTACTAAGAGAAATTAAAGATGAAAGTAAGTGCCCTTTGGGCTCACTTAAGAGAAATTAATGAAAGGAAGCGTCTTATGGGCTTGCTAAAAAGTACTTGACAAAGGAAAACGCCCTATAGGCTTACTAAAAAGAAATTGATGAAGAAAAGTGCCCTATGGGCTTGTTATAAGGAATCGATAAGATGAACACCCTAAGGTAGCACTTTGAAAGTTGGCTAAAAAACCTAAAAAGACGAGACAATACCCTAAAGGGTGGCTAAAACCTTAAAAAGAATAAAAGAGGGGACAACGCTTTAAGAGCTGGCTTAATACCTAAAAATGAAAGATGAGATAACAACTTAAAGGCTAGTTGGAACCCATAAAAGAATTAAAGTGGGGACAACACTTTAAGAGCCGGCTAGAATCTCAACAATGAAAGATGGGATAACGCCCTAAAGGCTGGCTGAAACCCTAAAAAGAATAAAAAAGGGGATAGCACTCTAAGCACTAGCTTGAACCCTAAGGGAAGATAGGACAGCGCCTTAAAGGCTGGTTAGAACCTTGTGAAGAATAAAGGAGTAGGTCAGCACTCTTAAGAGCTAGCTAGAACCCTAAGGGAAGATGGGATAGCGTCCTCAAGGCTAGCTGGAACCCTAAAAAGAATAAAGGAGTAAGTCAACGCTCTATAGAGATGGCTTGAACCCTAAAAATGAAAGACGAGACAGCACCTAAAGGCTAGTTGGAACCCTAAGAGAAGTTGATGAAGGATTGAAGAAGTAAACTAAGGAAAGCAACCAGTTTTTAAAGATTTCTTGTCTTGGAAAAAATATTTACACGGAAATTGTTGAAAAACCATTTATGAAAAATGCATTAGGGATAGGCCCCTTGATTTGAAAAAGAGTTAAAGGATATTAAGAACTGCAATTAGGGAAGAATGGTCTAGACTACTAAGGTTGATTTTAAAATAAGTATGACCAATTTGAAAAGGAAATGGAAATGACCTAAGTTGAAAGCTTAGTTACTTGAGCTGACATAGATTAGACAAAAATCATGTGACAAGCCTTTACTTTCTCTCTCTTCTTCTTTTTTTTTTTTTTTTTTTTGTTTTTAAAAGTTTTGCCAACAAGTATAAATTCTTATTTAAGGAACAAGCTTATAACTACCCCTATCCTTGGAAATCATGTAGAGTTTCTCAATGTCCCTGACCCTAGAGCTTTCTCATAGGGCTTTTGTGATTTCAAGTCATTCCTTTCTTAAGGAAAATGTAACCCATGATTAGTTTAGTTAAAGAGGTCTTCCTTCTTAGCTCTTAGTCTAGATTTCGCTCCCAGCTACAATTCCAAAAATATAGTCCATTTTGTAGGTGATACACTTTGATCAATCCATTCGGTCTTTTTCAGTTCAACATTATAAATTAAGGCTTTTGGTCCAAAGGTTTCAAAAGACCTAATGAGAAGACCTATTTTAAAAGAAATACTTTTATTGATCCCAAGTGAACAATTCAAGAATCTTAGTGAAAAATTAAAAGTATTCTTACCCTAGTTTCAAAAACAACTTTTATTAAAAATAGATTATCTTTTAAGATCGAAGAGCTTTTACTGTGCAAGAGTGTTATTATGAGTCAGAAGGCCTTGTGTAATTCAACATAGGTAAGAGAAGCTTCAAGGTGGATATAGAGATTTTGGGTTTCCGAGCTTTGGAACATAATTTAAGGCCTTATGTTTCTAGGGTAATTTAGGATTGGACTCCCGGCCTTTTGATTCAACTTAGCTGGCCTTACTAGGGTGTGAAATATTTCTTAGGGCTTTTGTCTTACACTCAAGCCTAATTCTTTTGGCCTCTTTTTCTTTCTTTCTTTTTTTTTTTTAATTGCTTTACCCCATTATCTTTTACTATTCTCTCTCTTCTTTTGGCTCTATGAGTAATTGTCTCCATTATTGAGTTTTTGCTTTTTAAACTATTCAAGGCCCTAAATCAATGGATTTTTAGTGTATGGGCTTGAGGTGCTTGAACAAGAAATTGACTCTTCTTCATTTCAAAGAAAAATAATTTATAAAAAATAAAAGTTGTTTTTGAATTAATGTTACTTAAACAAGCATAAACCAATCTTACTCTTATCTTCTAATCAATGACCCTAACCTCCGAATTGCCCAATTATAGGGTGGTTCTTGACAAGGTTTGAATTTAAAAATTCTACAAATAGGTCCAACAGGGTGAATAACAAATGATTGTGTTTAAGATTTAGAAATGAATACCTAACTTCATTTTAATCTATGTATTACATTCAATGTAAACCTCCTTTAAGGAACAAGCCTAAAGCATCCTCACCATTATGTCACTCAACTCTTAAAGTGTCTTAGGTTGGTGTGTAGAATATAGTTTGCCTCTTTTCATTCTAAACCTATTAAAAGTGAGTTACTGATTTCTTAAGGAGGAATATATATTTATTTGCCTAGGGTGAAGATTGGCTTTGCCCCCTAGTTTCTCAAATCATGCCCTACTATTTGACTTTGTGTTTTGACTTAGTTTATGACTGGGATTGGCTTTCTAAATAGCTAGGGCTTTTAGCTTGGCTTAGTTAGCTTTATAGCCTGAGGATTGTGTTTAGGTTAGCTGCCTTGATGGGCTGTGGTTTGTGTTCGGATTAGCTGCTTAGCCAAGTGGCTTGTGTTTGGGTAAGTTGCCTGAATAGGCCTAAGGTTGGTGTGTAGATTGAATGGGCTAAGGGACTAGTGTTTAGGTTGAATGGTTAATTGGGCCCAAGGTTGGTGTTTAGATTGAATGGGCTAAAGGACTAGTGTTTGGGTTAATTGAGCCAAGGGGTTCGTGTTGGCTTCCTTAATAGGTCAAAGGGCCTTGTGTGAGTTAGAAACCTAGTATTTGGGTTGGTTACTTGAGTAGGCCAAAGGCTTGAGCTTAGGTTAGTTTCTTGAGCCCATAAGGATTTATAGCCGTTAGCAACCTTTCTTTTCATTTTTATTTTTTCAATTTTTGTTTCTTTTTCTTTTTTTTCTTTCTTTTTTAAGAGAGAGAATGATAAAGTTTTGCTTTAGAGCAAACAAGAAAATTATTTACAAATGAGGATGGTGATTTTTAGGGTTCTAGTTTACATAACTATAGATTTTATTTACATCTCCCTAAATGAGAAAGAATAATGATTAGATAAATGTTTATTGAAGAACTATTTACAAAGATAGGAATGTTAAAGAATGAAGAACAATGAACTGAAGAGAACTTTATTATTTTGACAAAGATCAAAATACAAAAACAAAGGTAAGGAACCTAACATTTATTCTAAAACTTGATATTTATTCTAGGCTTTGTGAAATGGAAAAAACCCCTACATTAAGTCTCATATATGAGCCTTAAGGTCCTCATCATCTCATAGGTATCCCTAATGACTTGTGCCAAAAGGGACCTTAAAGCCTGGTTATAAGCCTCAAAAGATTCGAGTTTTTCCTTCAAGTAAGCAATCTCATCTTTCAACATCTATTCATGAATCCTAGAGATGTCCTGTAGCCTATCATTCCACTAAATATTTGCTTGGTTATTTACCATTTTAGATGTACACATTTTATGGACAAGAATCAATCATCAACACAATAAAAGAAAGTATATGAAAATATGTAAATGTTAGGATCATTTGGGTTAATACATTACCTCTTGAGTTGCAACCTTACTGTTATTTTCAAAAATTTGATTGCATTAATACTCTTAAACGATTGGTAAGGTTGCAATTCTTAAGAATAGTGTATTAACTCAAGCTGAAATGGGAGTATATACAATTAGGTGAGTTCTAAAAGGTCCTTAAGTTTTGTGACCTCACTTGTTTTTTAAAAAACACTTTCATTAGTTACAATGAGCTTAAGTAGGGTAGCCTAATCAACCCCAAGTGGTAGTTACACTACAACACTTAAAGTTTACACAATGGCTCCCCTCTTAGGGCCCTAAGACGGCTTGGGTTTAACCGCATCTACTCTACATCTTTAATGCAACAAATGAACCCCCCATGTCTCAATGTATATGACACGCAAAATAAATCAAAGCAAAATATACACATGAAGTTAATAACAAATACACAAATAAATAAACAACCAACTAAAGAATATGGGTATTTTGAAAAGCAATTTTAATTTCGAAAAGTTTTCAAGTAGCTAGCCCTCTTGACGTCCTTAGTGGAGTCGCCAAGCTGTTAAGTCTGGTTTTTTCTCTTTTGGTTCTTTTTAAATTAATCTTCTTTAAACCAACTAGTTTTAAACCTTACCCATTTAATACTAACCTTCAACTAAGGTTAAAAGAAAAATCAGTTCTGTTGTATTTTGAAAATGCTTTGGAGTCGCTACCCGACTGCAGTCGGGAAAAAAGAGTTAAGTTATAATCAATTGGGTTGATTGGTTATAACTTAGTTATTAGTCTAACAGGAAAACCAATTTTACAAAAATGATTTTCTAAAACGAGAAATCTGGATTCGAGGATTATCCTATTAAACTCTAAACAAGTACCACTTTTTACTTTTCCAATTTTAAATTTGCTTTTCAATAATACTCTTTTTCTATTTCTAAACGATTAATTATATCACATATGATTAATTTACCCAATTAAATTTATTCAAGGAAATTCTCCTAAAGGGTCCTAATCGGTGTTTTATTTTTGGAAACTCTAAAATAGTCTTAATTTGAAAATGATCCATTTATTTTCATTTATTTTTAGAAAACTCAATTTTTCTAAGTATCAAAACGATTTTTATTCACTAACCTATTTATTTATTTTTATTTTTATTATATTATCTTATTTATTTTATTACTTATTCTATCTATTTCTATTAAACTAAAAATAAATAAATAAATAGACTACTCCTTTTTTTTCTTTTTCTCTTTTTTTTTTATTTTCTTCCTTTTTTCCTTTTCCTTTTTTTCTTTTTTCTTTTTCTCATTTACATAAACAAATAAATAAAATTAAAAATAAAAAAAAAAAGCAACAAATCAAGTTGGCTCAGATTGGCTTTGGATAGGCTTGGACGGCTTAGAGGTAGCTCGGATCGGTTCGAGGCGGCTCAGTTGGCTTACTTTGGCTCGGTCGGCTTCAATTGACTCACTTTGGCTCGGATCGGCTCACTTCGACTCCGATTGGCTTTGATCGACTCTGATTGACTCAGTTCAGCTTGGATCAACTCGATCGACTCTAATCAACTTCAATTGGCTCACTTTGGATCGAATTAACTCATGTTGGCTTAAAGAATCCAATGGTAGTAGTGGTGGTTTTCGTCATTAAACATCATAAAGGATGCTATCCTAAAAAGAGAGGAACCATGTGAAAGAGCGGAAGCTTCGATTTTTATTTTTTTAAAGTGTTTCAAAGTTTTGTTGTGCATTGAAAATAAAGAGCAAACCCCTATTTATAGTTATCATGGTTGAGTTAAAGATAGAAAATATTAAATGTAATATGATTTTCTTCTATGTTTGGGTTAAGCAAAACTAGACAACATATGATGCTAAATACAAAGCCGCGCGTGTAAAAGTGTATCTAACGCACATAGGAGTGTGCTTACTATACTTAGAAGTGAGTTAGTAGATGATGTGGTGGTGACATGGCAATGAATCAAGAAAAGAAAATAAAATATACATTTTGCACCTTTTATAGACTGAATCCAAGACCTTTAAGTCATATACAATATCAAGTCCAAGTACTTATCTAATTGGGCTGTTGGTTTTTCCTTATTCATATGTGCAACAAATGGACTAGGTCAACTTGGGCCAGATTCAAATCTAAACCTACGCTCAATGACCCTTTCTTTATTTTACCTAAATTAAAAAATTATATTTTACTAAACTACCTAAAAGATTTATTATTTTCTAAATCTTTTTTTTTTATTTTTCTAAATTTTAAATTTGTGATTTTTTTCTAAATTTCTTTTTTTTTTTATTAGGTTTTCTTTGATTTTTATTTTTTATTTTTATTTTTCCTAAGCTAAGACCCCTTATCCTATAAAATAAAATTTTGAAAATTAAAAGGGGATAAAAATGAAGTGTTTATACCTTGTAATCCAAATATTCATCTATATTCCCAAAACCTTTGAAGCTCGGAATCTAAAGCTTTACATGGTCAACAGCTCGGGGTGCTCTAGCTTGTCATTCTTCTTCATCATTCTCGTCTCCCCCTTTGTCATCCATATCTCCCAAGTCAATCCTTCATCGTACTCATCTTCATACTTATCGAGTTAGGTTCTCTCCTCTAGTAGGTTGAGCAGTTTGAGGAGTATTCCGTATGGCTTTAGCTAATCGATAAGTCATTACCTGAGCGACTTTAGTCAGATTAACTAAAGGTTAGCTACCTCATCAAGTCGTTCATTTGTACTCCTGGGGGTGTTCTAGGGTTGTTGTCCATGGTAGATAAAGCCATTATTGTCATGTCTAATTCTAGCATTGACACTTGGATTCCTCATTTTCTTCTATAAGGCTTAGTTTCAAACTTCGAATCTAATAAATAATAGACACTATTCCTCTAAATTAAACAACTTACACACTCTTCCATACAAATGCCCAATTAATCTACGAACATAACAACTATAACAATAGACAACAAACTCAACCAAAACTTACTCTATTTTTGTATGTTCAAAATAGAGTAAAATAGAGTATACAACCACAGTAAACTAATACGCCTTCTATTCACTCAAACACTTACAACTAAGCTCTTCATAACACACTACCATAGCAACATTACTACTAGAGAAAGTTCAAACACAACTTACCTAAACAAAACCTTCGTTCTAATACCAAGAATGATATGTCGCACCAAGAGTTGACAATGGTGAACATATAGGGGTGGGTTTAAGCTTACAAAAAGCTCAAAAGCAAAGGTAATGAATGCACAAATGACAATGAAAGTAAAACAAAGATGGTCCGATGAGGATACTCACCACCTGGCCTTGCTTAATGGTTAAGATAAGAGTGAAGTAAGTAAACAAGTTAACGAGAGCAATGTTCATAAAAAGTATATTCAATATTCTAAAGTATGATGATCATGTGACTACATGTATAGTGGGTATTTATACCTGAAAAACTATGGAAACCTGCTTGAAATGGAAAAGACTAAAAGGGCAATATCCAAAAGAAGTAATGTAGAAGAAATAATGAAGGGTATAAATGAAAAATCAAAGAAAGCAGTAGATTAGTGTGGTGGAATCCTTCACATGGGTCTTGAAGACATGGTAACAAATTATTAGAGATGCTTATGGTAGAAACAGACAAATGGTAAGGTCAGTATAGGGGTGCTAAGCAGACCTAGGCCTGTTCGAGATGAAGTGGCTGTAGATGTATGTTGGAGCTCTCAACTTCTCAGCACCAATATTATTGAGTCGAAGGTTGCTCTGGCCACGGCCAAGTAAGTGCGTAAAGGGTCAAGACATCTAGCGAACATAAGTCGAATCGACACTCGACTATAGAGAAAAATGTGTAGTTACTTAGCTTAGCATAAGGAATTAGTCGGCAGTAAGGATCAGCTTAACTTTAGGAAGGGTTGGCTAAAACATGAGAATTCACCTTGTTAGTCCTTTTAGGCCTTGGGTTTAACTTCAAGTTAAAGATCTAGTGGTCCGATTCTTATTATGGTATTTCTAGGTTATGTAATTAGTAGAGGTAGTTTACGAGTCGATGATGAGAAGATCTGAGTTATTGTCGAGTGGCCGCTCTAACCACTTATGCTAAGGTGAGAAGTTTTCACATATTAGCATCCTTTTATCAAAGATTCATTAGAAACTTTAGTGCCATTGTTGCACCCCTTGTTGAGTTGACAAAGAAGAATACTGAGTTCATGTGGGGAGAAAGAGAGGAGAGAAGTTTTGTTGAAGTAAAGGTAAGATTAACTTCTACACCAATATTAGCTTTGCTTGACTTTGAGAAGATTTTTTGGCTTAAATGTAACGTACTAGGCATTGGGATAAGTGCTGTCTTAATGCAAGAAGACCGACTAATTGCTTACTATAGTGAAAAGCTGAGATGACCTCAATTGAACTACTTTATACATGAGAAAGAAATCCTAGCCCTTATCCGACCACTTTAAGTATTGCAACACATCTATTACCGAAAGAGTCTTTCATTTACATGGATCATGAATCTCTTAGGTACCTTAGAACTCAAACCAAACTATCAAAGTAGCAAGTACGGTGGGTTGAATTCTTAAAAGGATTCAACTTTATAATCAAGTATAAGGTAGGTAAGAATAACGCAGTTACTGATGCTTTGTTGAGAAGACATATTCTCCTTATTGAATTGCAAACAGACTGTTAAGGTTTACAAGCATCAAAGAGTAATATCCTCAAGACCCCCATTTTAGTCCTATATTTGGACGATGTGCTAATGAAGGAATAGTAGATGAGTACCATGTAAGGATGGTTATCTATTCCAAGGTGGCAAATTGTATATGCTGACCTGTTCAATTAGAGAGTTGTGGTGAGGAAAGCCTACAATAGAGGATTCTTCAGTCATTTTGGAGAGAAAAAGATGTATGAGTTGTTGAATGGACAGTTCTTTTAGCTGAAGATGAGACGAAACGTACACCGAGTTATTAAGAGTTATGCTACTTACAAGAAGGGCAAATACCGAACCAAACAAGGGAAAGTAATGGACTTTGTTCTTAGATTACCAAGAATTGCCCAAGGCAAAGAATTTGTGATGGTCATCATAGATAGATTGAGTAAGATGGCACACTTTGTACCCTGCTCTAAAACTAATGATGCTTTGGCTATTACTTTTCTCTTTTTGCAAGAAATTATTTGATTACATAGTGTGCTGAAAAGTGTAGTTTTAGACAAAGATCCAAAGTCTCTAAGCCATTTATAGAGGACTCTTTAGCATCATATGGGGATTAAACTACTGTTAAGCGCTTCTTATCACCCCCAAATCGATGGCTAAATAAAGGTTGTTAATTGTACTTTAGGATCATTACTCTGAGCTACAATTGGAAAGAACTTGGCAAATGGTGATGTCTATTTGCTTGTGGTGGAATTTGCTTATAACCATACTGTAGATGACACCACCAAGCAAACACTCTTTGAAGTCATCTATGACTTCAATCTAGAGCTGCTCCTTGACTATACCCCCATGCCTATGTTCGAACAAGAAGACCCCGACACAAGAGTTGAAGCATAGTCTTTATAGCAAATCTAAGAGAAAGTTACTCGGCAGATTAACCAAGTTGATAAGAAAATAAGAGAAAAGAGTAAAGGAAGGAAGTCATCATTGTTTTAACCTAGAGATTTGGTGTGGCTGCACTTAAGTACGGAGAGGTTCTCGAACAAGAGAAAAAATAAGTTGTTCGCCTAAGTCGAAGGTCCCTTTAGAATACTCTAAAAGATTAAAAACAATGCCTATCGACTGGAATTACTCGATGACTATGGAGTATCTGACCCCTTCAACATTGTCAACCTCATCCCTTATCGCTTTGAGGAAGAAGTAAGCTACAACTAACCAGATTTGATCCCAAATCTAAGTCAACTCGGAGGGATGATAAGAATCAAGCTACTGAACCTTAAACCCGAGCTCGAGTATAAGGACTTGAAGGATTAGCAAAGCATATTCTATTATTCTAACCAACTCTTATCAAGGCTGAGATGATCCTCATTGCTAACTAACTCCTTATACAGAGCTAAGTAACTTTACATCTCTTAGTACTTGAGTACCGATATGATGTATTCTCTATCAATAGTCCGATCCCTCACACATCTATTCAACCATGACCAAGCTGACCCTAGCAAAAATAATCCTAATATTTATTAATTAAGTAGGGAAATTACTACAATGCCCTTAATTAGTAGGAAAAATTACACAAAATTAATCGACATGCAAGGAAACATCACATCAAACCCAACAACTTATTTAATAAGTCTAAAAAATCAAGGGGACAAAGGGAATAATTTTTAATAATTCGGACATTTGTTAGAAAAATTAATAATTAAACTTTTTAGTTGTCCAAAATTCACCAAAAAATTGAAAAATATCATAAAATTATAAAAAAAAATTACTAAAGACATGTAAGATATTAGAAAGCTAAAGTAATTTTTCCAGAACTTAACTCTTAAGTTATTAATAAAAAATGAATTTCTAATTATGGGGAGTTGTCCATAAATATCACCCCAAACTTGTAAAATTTCCACTCATTCACTCATGAATCCAAAATTCACCAAACTTAAACTAAAGCTTCCTTTCATCCTCTTCTATGTTTTCAACAACTATTGGGTGGGGGTAGCTATAGTCGAGTGGTAGTTTTAGCCATTAAAGTATGTTTTCTGGTAGGAATTTTAGGTAAAAATATAAAGCTCCTTTCTCTTCGAAAATTTTATCATAAGTACCTTATAATTATAGTAATGTATGGTTATTTTCCCACAAATTATTTTACATTTCTAAAATACTTAATAATTTTTCTAAATTTTTGCTCAATATAGCCTAATAACTTGCTTTTCAAGAAAATTTACAAATAAATAGCTATTGACCTTATATTGCCACCATGATTTTTCCTATACTATAATATATTATTTATGATTATTTTATGCTAAAAGTAACATTTTGCCTATTACTTCCTATTTATTATTATTCTTTGACTCATTTTTCAAGTATATAACCCAAAAATAGGTTATTTATAAAATTTTTGGAATAATAAATAAATGTATATATATATATATATATATATAAATATATATGTCTTAAAACACTTCATATGAATGTGTAATAACAATTTTTAGCTTCTTTTGACTAATATATTACTACCTTTATTTATATCCCTAATTATACTTCATGTTTCGATAAACCGATATTAGGTTCTAAAATACTATTAACTTAACTTCTATAACTGCCATTTCAAAGTATATTGTTTGATCTTCATGTTAAAATATTGATACTTCTTCTTAAGTAAGTAAATTGCAAACCCGAGTCCAAAATATTTAATTGTTACCTATATGATTAAAGGATATTATACTAACTTAAATAGTCTATTCCTTTCTATCTTCCAAGCTCATGAGATAACCATATCTCAAGGAAGTTGGCCTGCTTCACCATAGTATGTTATATGTAACAAGGAATTGTCAACCATTATATTGCTTGTGGTTATAATTAGAGTTAATTGTATGCATGCAATGTGTGTGATTAAAAATTTGATTTTGGTAACTGAGTTTACCTACTTGATGTATTTGTGATGTGTTTAATTTCAATTGTTGTGGTTTGTATTACTTATTTGATCACACACCAATTTGAAATGGACCTTAAGAATCTACTTAGCTTAAGAAACTAAGCATGCATTACATCTCTTGCATACTTACATTTTGTCCCCACCAAATACCAACCACCCAATGAGATATGAATTATATTTTCTTTTGACCATAGTAAACTATTTTGACTGGAAAGGAGGTCTCAATATAAAAGCTATCCAAAGATAATTTGAAGTAGTTTATGGAGGATGGAAGATCAAGGATCTATTGCACAAGTTTGGGTTTGGTAAGAGAACGTTATTTATGGAGATTCCTCGAAACCTAAATTAAAATAGGTGTAATTTCTCTAATCTTATGACAACCCACAAAACGTCACGCGGATGGAATTTGTTCTACTGTATTGTACTCTAAAGGATTGCTTTTTCTTTCCTACTTAAGTATAATGCATGTTCCTTGCTACTTACTAAGTCATAGTTTTGCTCATACCCTCATAGGCTTACTGTAGGTTATCAAGACTTATCCATCACAATGCTTGGGGTTCCATTGGTAGGTTTTTAAGAAAGGAAGCCAAGGGAAGGAATAAGATATGAAAATTTCTATGTAACAAATTAGGGCTTTAATTTGAGCTTTAGCTTATATTGTAATAAATTTTTGAAATAAATTAATAAAATGATTATTCTTTAAGTATTGGTTGTATGAAAACCTTGTATATCTTAGTTGATTATGATGGTGATAGGCTTTAAGCTATCATAAGTAGTTAAGATATACAATAACACTATTATTGCATTCGATAAAGTGTGACAGGCACTAATACTTGCTGGGGACTGGTTTCATTATAAAAACATATCATTACAACTTGAAGGAGATTTTGAATAAGGTGATACAAACTCTTGAACAATAGAAATTCTTAGCCAAACTTGTTAGAATTGTATATAAGGCAAGAAGTGAAAACGAAGTTGTAGATTCTCTTTCTAAGCAATTTGATGAATCTTATTTTATGTATCTCTCTAGGCCCATATTTTCTTTGATTGAAGACTTGAAAAAGGATTACAAAAATTTACTTACATTCCTTATAACCATTGAAGATGTAGAAGCACATAGTAAGAGATGCATACAGTAGAAGAATGGATTGTTATATTTTAGAAATATAATTTTGGTGCTTCAATTAGCCTTATTTGTTAGTGACTAATTGATATCATTGTAAACTAAGCGCTAATTTGGTAAGGAAAAGACATTTAGGTGAATTGCATTTGATTTTTTTTTCTTTTTTTAAGGAAGAGATGAGAACTAACGTAGATGATTTTATTAACAAATACATCACTTATTAACATGTGAAACACTCATCAAGATCACATGTTGGTTTATTATCACCTTTGCCTACTCTAAAGAGAATATGGGAAGATGTTAGTATGGATTTTGTAGCTTCTTTACTAAAGTCACAAGGATATATTGTCATATGTGTTGTAGTTGATAGATTATCACAAGTATTGTCATTTAGGTCCTTTAGATACACATTTCATAGCTTGCAAAATTTGCTCATTTGTTTGTTAATATAATAGTCAAGCTATATGGATTTCTAAGATTGATTGTTTTAGATTAGGACTCACTTTTCGTGAGCCATTTTTGACATGATCTTTTTAAGCTCAATGGAACTCAATTGCATATGAGAAGTGCTTACCAAGTTTGAAGGGATGCTCAAACTAAGGTACTTAATAAAGTGAATCAATGGTACCTTAGATGTTTATTAATGAAGTCACCTAGGAAATGGGCTTTTTGCCTTGAACAAAGGGTACCCAAAATACTTCTTATCATAGTAGGATATAAACAACATTATTTGAAGCAATCAATGACAAACAATTCCAACAATTCCTTCTTATGTTAGAGGAATATTTAGATGCCATTGAAATAGAATTATTGACTAGAGATGATTTATTGATTTAGTTGAAGGCTCATCTACTACAGGCACAACAACAAATGAAGGCATAAGTTGATAAACCTAGATTAGATATTGAGTTTTCTCCTAGATATTTAGTTTTTATGAAGTTAAAGCACTACATGTAAATCTTGGTATCTCATAATTTTACTCATAAGTTATCAAAATGGTTCCATGGGCTTCTTAGAGTGTTGAAGAAGGTTAGTGTCTTGCAAGGATTTGCAATGTTTTTCATGTATTAGTTCTTGAGAAGGCACATAGATTAAACATTGCATCATTAGAATTGGCTTCATAGGCAATTAATAGTCATCCACTTTAGAGCCCTTGAGTTTTTTAGACTCGAGAGTGATTTCATAGAATGGAGCAAAAATTCATTAAATCTTGGTTCAGTGGGTTAAGTTACCACAAAAAGAGACCACATAGAAAGATTAGACTATATTTAGACAACTCTACCCTAACTATAATCTTATGGACAAGGTGTTTTTTTGAAAGAACAAAGGAAATTGATACAAGGAAGAGTGCACTTGTGAAGAAGACACCAAAGTGGTATGAAGATTACAACATATGATGTTTTCTAACAGATTGTAGCAGATATATACAAATTTAGTGATAGTAAAATAAGAGCAATAGTTAGTCATTGACATAATCAATAGATTTACAAACATTTAGATATGAAAAGGAATAGCATGAGAACAAAAAAAGAAAAAAAGGAAGAGAAGTAGTTACAACCAAAGCACTTCATGTGTTAAGAAGAGTGGCTCTCTTGAAACAGCCTTCATTCAAATCATTTCACTTTTTTCATCTTCTATCTTATGAAAATCATCATATTGACAAAACAAAGAAAACAAACTTGGTTAAATAAAACACTAGAAATTACATAGTGAAACAACCATAAAAGAGAGAAAAAACAAGAAAATAGAAAGCAATAGGGAGAAATTACCTTTTGAAACTAAGTTAGCATTTCTAAAAAATGACCTTTTACATTTGATTCAAGATTATTCTTTAGAGAGATGGTTCAGGAGGTAATACAGTACATTTGACAAGAATAAAGATTACAAGTAATAGGTTCAAGAAATATTTCTAGCTTAACATTTGGCCATATGGTTAAGTGGCTAAAATTGTTAGTAGAATCATTTACTTTACAATGTCTTAATTTATTAAGTAAGAGTGTATAAATAAGTTTCAGAAGTAACATATAGAAGAACTCGAGTGAAGAAAGAAAGGAAAGTTAGCATTTTGTGGAAATGGATTGACATTTTAGTATTATTTTCGTAAAACCCAAGAAAATTAGAAAAGAAAATATTTCAAATACAAAGGTATTATTGTCATTTTAAATAGGGCTAAAACACTTCTCCTCTCTTAAGCCCTTGGTTGACTTTTAATGTCCTAAAACCCTAACCTCCTCCTTTAAACACTATCAAACCCTCATCACTCTTTAATCCCTTTCTTTCTCAAAAATTCCAACTACAATCGTACGTAAGTAAATTAGTAAGAGCATCACAATTGAAGAGTTAAGATAAGAGATTAAGGATTTAGCCTAATCTAAATTCATTTAATCTCCATTTTAATGAAGTCTTCTTGTGATTGGAAACTAATATGAGATGTGGTTTTTGTGGCTCTATCTTTTCGGTTTTGATTCTCACTTTGAATTTCCAAAACTACCTCACTCAGCCAAGTTAGATTGTGGGCTTGAGGTTAAGTGGAGAAATGAAATTTTTGGGTTATGTTTTATGAGTTTTAAGGTTATGTAATATTTAGCTAAACTTATGGAGGAGAACTATGGTTTTGAATGGAGAGTTTTATGTTTGAATTAAAAAAAAAAGTTGTGAGCTATATATGCTTAGCATCTGGACGTCCCTTGACAAACACCATCAAGATATTACCTAAGAGAATCAAACTAAGGTTGGAAAGAAGCCTAGTATCTAGATGTTAGGATGGGATACTTCTAAACACCATTTCAATTTCCTTGTGTAGAAGCTCATTTTGAGTTAACATCCAAATGCCATCTGTTAGCATCTAGTTGCTTTGCTTTGGATAGCTTTCAGTCTTGTTTTTCTTTAATTCTTTCAGCTACAGACCTTTACCCAAGTGTTATACACATCTAATTGTACTCAAAGATTTAATCTTTTCCAATTGTTTCATCCTTTAGAAGCTAAGATGGAATTAGACCTTAGGATGCCTTAGTTAATGCTAAGTTAGACAAGTTTAGGATGTACTTAAAGCTTATATTTGATTAAGTTGAATGAAGAATTAAGAAGAGCTTATTGTTCTATCTATCATGTTATTAGATTTGGGTTTCATGGCTAAGTCAGGCTTTCTAAGTGGTTTGGTTCAGCTTTTTAGATATGTGATGTTTGTATATTAGTTGTGCTTAATGGATTGGTTAAGAAACCGGGCTAATCCATATCCAACTAATAACTTTATTGCTGATTGTGCTTGTCTTGGCTTAAAGTACTAGAGTAATAGATCCATAAGGATAACCTGTTGATCTTTATGTAACGATGTCCCTATTAGAGTCTCACATTAAGGTGACTTATGAACTCATAGGTGTTAGGCCCTATCTTAGCAGTTTCCAGTACCATAGTATGTAGTGTATATATATATATATACGTACACACATACACACATACACATTATATATCTACAATATGGTGAGGTTATGAGTATATCTATGATGCTTGTCAAAATAAATTAAAGATAATCAAAATGGTTGATTGGCGTTTCTAGTGCATTGATTATATACATTTCATTGACATATTAAACGTATGTGTTTAATCATCATATGTCACTCACAGTGTTTATAGCATTACCTATTGGGTTTTGGCTTACTTTTTTTTTTAAAAAACAACTATAGGTTGATTTGATGGGTTTGTTGCTAATTATATGTTGAGGGTTATTACTATTAGGTTGTAGAAAAGAGGCACTTAGTGTGATGTTATGATGTTGAATTTGATAATATGGGAGATGAGGGTAATGGCATTGAGTAGGTTCATTAATAGGTTATGTTATTGTAAAGCTAGGAATCCTATCGATAGTTAAGTTGTTGTTAAAATGACTTGCTTGTGTGTTATTTCAATAATTTGTAATTAGATAATTATTCATATTAAGGTGATCTTAGAGATGATAGTTGGTTTCTAAGTCTTAATGTACCATTAGATATTAGAGATATACAGCAAGATGTCATGTTTCTAGATTGTTCCAATTCCAAAGATAAAATTGCATATATCTCACATCCTTTGTTTTTTTTTTTTCCCCCCTTTTCCCTGAAATATATATCTTGTATCAGGTGAGTCAAAAATTACACGATATCTAATGGAGTTAGAGATAGTAACGGCAGTATTAGAAAGTTCAACTGGAAACAGTGCGTCGATACCGAAAACTTTAGGCTGAACTTTGCAAAATGACCAAAATTCAGCTTTTTATGAAATATGTACGTATAATATACAAATTAAACATGGTAATAATTTTTGAAGAAAATAAGAAGTCAACCTATGATGATCATATTCTATTCAGAAATCATGTACGAATGTAATCATGTATCTATACATCTCATTCTTAACCTCGGATGTTCAATAAATATAAGTTTATGAGCATTTATCCATTTCGTATGTTTACCTGGGATATGCATTAAATATATCTTTTTCATTTTGTATGCATGCAACATGGTTTTATGAATATTATTATTACCTGCAATATATAGCTGGAAAAACCAGAATTTTCAAAAGCTTTTATGAATGAAAATAATAATAATGACATTGCAATCCTAGGTTCGGCACACCCTGAGTTTCCCAATTTGTTATGTTGGTATGAACGGAGACCTATGGGTACCATGCAATGCGTGTTCTTTTATGGTCCAACACCTTCTCCTTCGCAAATGGTCCTTGTCCCAGAGAGAAAATCAGAACATTCCACAGAGAAAAGAGCATCGTAATCATTGTATAAGCCCGCAGCTCCAAGATGGGGCCTACACATGAGTGGCTAATATTGTTGATAAGCATAGTAAATTTTTGTCTAACGAGATCGCATGTGGGTTGTTTAGTTTCATCGCTCCCGTTCCACTCTGACTTTGCATGCATTTTGCATAGCTCAGCTTTTCACATGTTTGACCGGTCTGACATGATACTTCCACGTTATTAAATTTCAGTCCGTCTTTTGTATTGTCTGTGCTGATACGCCTACGATATGGATATCTCAAAAATATAAATTAATTATCTAATAAAATGCTGGATATATTCTTATAGAGGGTTATTTTAGTAATTAGACTTTCACCTTAATTTATTACCATGAGCCAGTTTCTTTATCTTGCAATAGGCCTATAGAATTGACCCTAATTATAGGATGTTTTACAAGATCTAACTTGATAAACATGAAACGGGGATTTTTGGACCAATTTGTTCACATATTGACTTATTCGATTTTCTCATGCTCGAAAAACAAATCTAGAAAAGGTCTTCCATAGCTTATTTGAGTTTCTTTTGGCCTTAATATACTTTGATTGAGCTTAAATACGCTTTGAACTCATTCTTTAAGAAATTAAACTGATTGTCTAAGAAGTTTGGCTAAGCTTAAAAGAAGTTAAGCTTAACCAAGCCCATTTATGGGTCCAAGCCCATGATTGTTAAACAGATAAGAATGCTTCAATATCATCCATTTGATCATCAAGGGAGATAAATGGTCATATGCAATATTTTATCTTAAATGTCCATCAAATAGTCAAGATCAGGCTCTAAACCATGTAAATAAGAGACTACTCTCCTTATTTGAACACATTTCTTAAGTAGTGACAGGCTTGAAAAGAACATTGAACTCCACTACAATAGTTATAGGAAATATCAAAGCACTTAACTAGTGAAAAACAAATCATGAACACTTAAGTGCACTAAATTTGATTCGCTATCATACATGTTTCTTGGTTGTGAATTTTTATCTAACTAGGTAATGGGTTTCAAGTGACATATAATAATAATAATAAATGACTAGAATGGGCATCAGAGTTTGCTTAAGCATAGACCTGATCTTGGTTTAATTTCAAACTGTTAATCAGCCCGTAATGGATTGGTGGTTCATTGAATTGGCCTTGGCTCGATTAGGTCGAGCTTGAATTGGATGATAAACCATCGAGTCTAAAGGGTCTACGTAGTTCAACCTCAATGGCCCACCAATTAAGCCCATAAATTCAAGAAAACAAAGATGGTTTCAACTCCATCAAGGCTAGTCTTGGTTCACTCATTTTTTAGCCTGTGAGTTAGTAGTTCAGGGCTAGTTCAACCCATGTATTAAGTCTACTCTAGTATGACCACTTTGAATCTTAAGTTAGTTGTTCATTGTAGAGAATAAGTATGTAAGAGTGTATGAGATTATGGAAGTTGTGACTTTGAATCATGAAGTTAATCTAGGTATTTATAGATAAATTGCTGAACTTTGATTGGTTAATAGTTTGCCACTAGGATGTCATTCATCAGCTTTTAAGGTATGAAGTTGGACCTAACATTTTTCCTTTTTTCACTTAATGCATTATGGGCATTGTAGGACCTAAGCACGTAGCCTTTTGATGTAAGGTTCAACTTAAGCACCAAGCACCTTGCAAGTCAATTGTGGGGTTCAATAGACTTGAATTTTGTTCTTTAGGTTACTAGCCTAACTTTATTAGCCTATTGGGCTTAGCCACATTTGGCCTCAAGGCCTACATTTAATATCAGCCATCTACAATGTCCATCTGAGATACCATATTTGTTTACTCCTCATCCCATGCCTTATCTTACAACATCCCACCCTATGTGATCATTAGATAAAAAATTTTCTAAAGTTGACTAGCATGCCTATTGCATATGATTAACAGTACTCCTTAAATATTTTTTTTCCAAATTTAAATTATGAAATTATACAAAAACATTATGATATAGCTAATAGTTACCTTATATTCAAGTGTTAAGCTAAGAGTCCCCCTTGAAGTAATATAGATTATTAAAACTAATTTTTAAGTGAATAACAAAATTGGTAAAAAATTATGATATAGCTTATATAGGGTAATCATTGAATATTAGTCAAATGTAAATAAATTTACTTTTGAATATACTCTATCTGGTTCAACTCTAATTTAGTCCCTTTTGTTTGCCATCAACATTCATTTAGCATAATTTTATGTTTTGGGATTTTGGAAAAACTCAAGAAAAATTATCAAATGAAACAAAGACTATACATATATATATCAAAGATCCTTTTTTAAAATCAACCATCTTTAACTAAGATTTACAAGTGCATTCATTTCTAAATATTTTTGTCACTTTCTTGTTTGCAAAATGTTTTCCTAGGATGGCTCCAAGAAAACATGATTTAGATATATCCATTTATATGAAGCTTTCTTTAAATATAGGGAGATTGTTATTGCAAATAGTTAGAGATGGTCATAACACACACACATGCACGTATGATTAGAAGTTAATTGTTGACACCTTGATAATTATAATTATATTAATAAAACTATCTATAACGTTAAAGTGCAATAAACTAATGTCAAAATCACAATTCTCAAGAATTAACTTTTAATTAATAAATCCCTTTTATTGCCCCTCAAATTAAAAGTAGCTTACAAATGATTAGAGATTTTTTTCTTACCCATCTACAAATAATTGGAGACTAAATCTAGTAAACTGGCAAGTTTTCTTTACTTTTATAGTTTTCACTTTTCTATACGTCATATTCTCCACTTTGTATGAGGAGATTGAATTCTAATAAATCAGGATATAAAAACTAGAAAGGTTTCTAACTCTTCTATGGTTTCTATTTTTAGCGCATATTGTGTTTGATCCCCTTTATATTAGGTATATGCACTGCAGATTCCTATCTATTACCATATGGGTGTAATCATTATATGGAAAGTTGTCTTAAGTTTTCATTTTCTTTTCTCCTTGTTTTATATAAAGTGTAATCCAAAACTGGATATGATCAAAACTCTAAAATTATTAAATATAGTTTATAGTAAGATTTAAGAGGTTTCAAATACTAGTCTCTTTTAGTAATAAATGATAACAAGATATAATATTGACACCTAACCTTTAATATCGATAGTTAACAACGATAGAAAATATAAATGAAATATAAAGAAAATGATTTACTCTTTATAAAACAAAAATCGTTATATTTATTTCATTGCATATATATAGATATAATTTATCCGCGTTTTTGCTCATTACCTATTACACTCATTTTCCACCATCATTTATCACTATCTCTTAAGATTATTATGTGTATGATAATATTTAATGTTTATAAATCTTAATTTCACAAATTTTAAAGATATTCTAGATAATATTTTTTTTTTTTACAAAATGGATACATCTTCTTAATATGCCACTTTGGGCATGGACTCTCTAAGCTCAATCCGATTGGTTTAAGGCATGAGTTGAACTCCTCAATTCTAGTCTAACCCTCTTCCCAAGCTAAGCTTCATGCATATTGGATATCTCCATTAGACCTTAACTTAAATTGCGAAGAAGCTTAACTAGCCTCTCTTGATTCTTATTCAAATTTCAACACCACCTGAAGAAGTTCCCTAAGCTCTATAAGCTCAACTTTTGACTTTGAATTGTGTCGTGTAGGAACAGTTGCTAAGAATGGCAACTATCAACGATTAATAACCATGCCTATGAAATTTGAAGCACATCCTTAATAAGAATATTTACTTTCCTTAACCGTTACAGTTTGGTTTCCCTCAATAAAAGATTCGATTTTTCAATTTAGCTTGGCCTCATCCCCTATAAATAGTGGATGAGGCCTCTTGATATATCACGTTCACATATATACAGTGTTGTTAAACTCAGGTTAGCCATTACGATTCAACCTGGTTTAACTTAACCCTACCATAAAATCGGTCCCGTACAACCTCAATTAAACCGTTATTGAATTCAGGTATATCCCTTTAACATTTAACCCTTTCATATGTCTAAGATCAACCACTCGAATCGAGTCTAACAACATTGCATATACAAACATACTTCACTTATACTCTGTACATTTACTCTCTCAATTATCATACTAACATAAGAATTGAAGTGATATTGTTAGATAATCCCCAACCATCTTTCTCAATCCTTTTGTTTTGTAAGCCATTTAAATAACCAAAAGCTCTTTTTAGGTTCAATCTCTATCAACAAAAGTTAGAAACAATACATCCTTAAATCTAATATCAATTCATAAGAAAATTCATTAATAAGAGAAATTGAATAAGGAAAATAATTATCCAAGCCTCATTCTTTCATAGAGAAAAGTAATGAGTCAAGTTTATACTCTTCTAATGCACTCACAAAGTATAAGGCACGTGGCATTATCCCTTATCTACTATGAAGTTACTCCAAACTTTATATACATTAAGAAATTTGACCATGTTTAGCCTAACCTTTATGGCAGGGAGGCATTTGCGATATTATATATGTATTAGCAAATGAGCTACTCATAATATGGTTGTTAAAAATATGATAATTTTATGATATAATTGAAATATAGAAATATGTTGATCATGTAATTGCTTTTATAGAGAGTGAAGCACCGTTCAGTAAATAAAAAAGGAGTAGTTCTTTACTATAATCAATTACTTTCAAAAAGTAAATAGATAAAAGTTAGAGGCGTAAAAGGTAGATTGCAAGTATGGTTTATGGAAGATCATAAATTTAATATATGTGATAATTATAATTAATCAAGAAAAGTTAGATGGTTTTCTAATAATTAGATTAATATTTTATTTTCCAAATTCATGTAAGATATTGAAGAATGGTAATGGGACTTTAATAATATAGATAATATTACACACACACAAAAACATACACATACAATCTTCCAAACAAGTTTCCTTTTTAGTAGCCTAACTTTGGTGTGATCATATTTAGGGATGGAGTTAGAAAGTTAGAAGAGGATACCAACTCCCTAAGCTACAAGAAAAAAAGAAGTTTAACTATAAAAAATTATAAGAGGTGCATGAGGTCATGGGTTCAATTTCCATAAGAATCATTTTACTTTTTAAGTAAATTTTACTTTTATGTTACTTAAATGACTTTTTTTTTTTCCCTTTTACATTTTTTTCATAATAAAAATGAAATAAATATAATTCATTAAGATGTTGTTTATTTATTAGTAATACATTATAAATAATAATTACTTTTTTTATACTTGAATATTTTGGTTTTACCACATAAAGAACTAATAAATGATAACAATTATTTGACTTGATGTACTAACAATTTTTTACAATTGATATTATAAAAATGAATGTGAACTATTAAAAGAGTGCTTACTTTTTAACAAAATGTGTTGCAAAGTTATCATTAAAAAAAAATTATAAAATACTTATATTTAAATCATGTTTCTCGTTTACTTTACTTGTAATTTCATCTTTAAATGTTTTTCTGTATATATTTTTGTTGATTGCAAACCTTATTCAATTTTTATGTATTAACTTTATCTTTTTATAAATTTATAGTCAAATTTCAATTAACATATTTGCCAAGGTAAAAAGTATACTCTTTTAGCTTACAATAATGTATACCGAGCATCCTTAATCATTCACTTAAAAAAAATCAAATTTTTCTTTCTATTAAATATTTAAGAAAAAAAGTGCTACAAATGCATATGATAACAAAAATCTTTTATAAATATATGATACGCTATAATTATAATAAAAAAATGGAACCCTTTCTACAATTTTAATATTGATTTAAACGAGGTAAATTTAACTTATTCTACTTTCCATTATCATTAAATACCATGCATTCATTTTGTAAACTATCTTATGGTATTTTCTTCTCATCCTTCTTATACAAGTAATTTCTTCTCTTACTTTCTCTTCTTCTTCTTCTTCTCCTCATTTTTCCTTCATTCTTTTTTCTTTTTCATTTTGATTTTACTTACTTATGCTCTTTTATAGAAACATTACATTAAAATTTTCATATAAGCATTGTAAATGTTATGTAGCTTTCTTTTCTTTTTCTTTATCATTTTTGCTATCCTATCACAAAAAGAAGAAAAAGATGTTGTTGTTTCTGGTTTTGTTTCATAATAGTGTTTTTCCTTTCGAGATATATATTATTTATCATATTTCATTTTGTTGAATATTATCTTGCATGTTTAATATATGTTACTTTCTTTCCCCAATATTCCATTATGGTCTCTTTTGTTTTTTTATTATGTGGGGCTTTTATATTTATTATGATATATTGCAACAAATTATAGAATAGAATACAAAACAATAAAAGGGTGAATAAACCAATTCGTTATTGCTTTACATAGCAATTTTTCAACCTTTTCATTTTTTTATGCTTTTCTTAATATTAATTGAATTGTATTTTAAGTTAATTTTATTGATTATAGAGAACATGCACAATTTTGAAGTTTGAGGATGTTGTTGTAATTTTCACAAGTTTTTAAGGATGATTTATCCTTTATTTTTTAATATTTTTTTTATTCAACCAATATTTTCTCAATTATTAAATTGTTTCTTGTTGATGGTTAGATGTCGACTAAGAGCTTAGGAGTCGAAGACGACCTACAAAAGTAATAAACGTAAGCTAAAAATGGGTATTGGAGATGCATCTAGCATAGTGACTTCGATATTTACATCAATAGAGATGTTTAGAGAGAGAAAATGTATAATATGTAAGAGAGTAAAGTTCCAAGATCCTAAACTTGTTGCCCTTACCTAACATTTATAGGCATGTAGAATGTAACATGTGTAGAAGGTAGATCAAAATCTCTTGTCCTAAATTACTAGAATGAATCCTATGAACTTTCCTTATTTACCAAAGAAGCTCTCCAAGAAGTCTACTAAGCTTAAAGAGCTCATGTTGAAGCCTAATAAGGTTATGTAAGCCCCATAGCCAGCTACTCAAGGTTCCGATCGGTTAAAAGTTTCGATCGAGCCCAAATTATACAGTAAAATTAGAAATATTAGTAAAAATGATCCTATAAATTTGAATTTAGGAAAATAAGTAATAAAATAAAAGAATATAAAATTTTCAAATTTGAAGTATATTACTCATTATTTATTGGAAATACGTAAATATATATTTCGATAACTAACGAATCGCTAGAAATAAATTATATATATACTAAAAATCATAGAATGACCTAAATAATATTTGTAAATATTTATTTGTACTATATATGAATTTACATGTAGATAGAAATACATGTAATTACTTAAAATATGCGAAATATGATAAAATAATACTAAATAATTAAAAAAAATTCATAATTAATTAAGGAAAAATAAAGAAAAATTAGAACAAATAAGGAATAATCCAGATTTGGGTCATAGAAGCTGGGGAAAAGAAGAAAAAAATTCAGCTAATTAAATTAGAACAACAAAAAAGGTATATTGAAAGAAGATAAGGCAATTATTTAATCAAATCAATGTACAATAATTCTCCAAGACCTCTATAAGTACCCCAAATTTTTCAGAAGCTCATTTTGGATGTCTAGAATTGTAGAAAATTAGAGAGAGGTGAAATTGAGAGGAAACTAGGGTTTTTATAAAAAATTACAAAAAAAAAAAAACTATACAGTTAAAGCTTTTAAGGAGAACCAATACTCGACAAGCACCTGAGAGTGAACGGCCACCACCACCACATGGTGGTGGCAGCACCCAAACTAGTCGATAAGGCTACAGTAGCTTGTGGTAGTTGGAGCTACTCATATAGGTGAGTCCGATTTCCAACCAGATTTTGTTTAATTTTGTAAAAATATTAAATATTCTTAGAAAATTATGAAATTTGGTAATCTGAGGTTTTTAAGTATTTAAATTTAGGAAAAAAAATTAATTTTGATGATTTTGTGTTTAGAAATATACTGTCCTTAAGAAACCATACAAACCCGAGCTTTGTTCGGATTAGAAATAAATGATCTTACGAGTGTAATTTTGAGCCTAAAATTTTTGTATAGACTACTTAGGTGATATAGAATAGTGCCACAAAGCCATTTTTCAAAAATTAATTTTCAAAATTTTTAGATAATTTTTAAGCTTTAAAATGATGCCTAAAATGAGTGATTTAGGGTTAATTAAGTAATTAAATAATTAATTACTGATTTAGTGCATAATTATATATTTTAGGACATTTAAATCTGATGAAGTATGATACCTGTAGCATTTAGGGTGTTAGATGTAATTATTAGAATAATTATGTAGTAAATAAGTAATAGGGAAAAATAGTAAATTTTAAGTTAATTTTGTAAATTATGGTAATTAGGTATAAAATCTTATTTGGGATGAATTTACACATTTTGAAATGTTAATTGATGTTGGGAGGTGATAATTAGAGTGATAGAAATATTAGATGTGTATTATGTACATAATATGCAATTATTAGAAATATAATAAATAGAAGATATTAGAATAAAAATTGATATTACATAAATAATAGGAATATATAATAAATTTAATAAAAAACTTAAATTTATGTAATTATACGAAAAATGTAAAAATGTTCTCATATCAGGAATAAATTCGGTACACTAATAAAAATTTAAGTGTACTGAGCGAAATAAAATACTGACTAAGATTAATTATAGTATTTTGTATACTAAAAAATAATGTGATTAATTTTACATTACGGGTTGAAACGAGTTTGTAGGATTCATGTATAAAACTGTATTTAGAAACTGAACTAGAACCTAGCCTTAACCCGAGAATAATTGTAAAAGATTTGAGAACCTAGATAATTGGACATATAAAACCATAAACCAAAGATAACAATAAGTGTTATGGGATAAAATAAACCTATAATAATTATATGAAAATTGAGACAATATTAGTATTATAGGGATAATTGGCGATGGACTAAACGAGTCCCACCTCGAGTAAGCAAGTGGGAGTTAAGGTAAGTTGGGATTAATACGTTGCTATATTTTGGAGGTATAAGATTATACTTGGTTGTGCTTGTTAAATAGTTGGCTGTGTGCATATGATTGAATATGAGTGATGTTATAATTTTGTTTGTTGTTCTGGCTTGTATTGTATGAGACGATTGATTATCCTAAACTAGACTTAATAAATATATGACTTGTAACCATAAACCGGACTCGCATAGCAACCCATTAGAAAAAACTTAGGATTCTTTGGCCAGATACCGATCCCTTCGAAAGGGATAGTATTGGATAGCATAATAGGTCCCTTCTTCATCCTTAGTTGAACTAAGTAATAGGTGAGAAGGTTGTAATAAGAGTAAAGTCAATGGTTCGAAAGTAGTCACCGGAGGAGTGGTGTCTTTATTGCATAAGCTTAGGTTTAGTTGTAAGCTATTGCATTAACGGCAACTTCTTAAATTGGATTAGAGTGGGCATGATTTCTTTAATCTCACGACAAGCTAAACAATATCGTGCGATGGCATTTGCTTAAACGTGCATTACACCTAATAATTTGGTTGATAACCTTGTTTCTGTTTATGGTATAGTTTTAAATCTCCGTCTTAATTTACTGTACTGTGATTGCTCACATCTTTATAGACGTCGTCATAGGCGCTAGTTAAGAAGCGATTTACAACTAACTTGGAGTTAGCAACTACTAGATCTTGAAGAATAGACATATGTTTTTAAGGTCTAAGTATTTATTTTAGAATTTTTCATTTCTGAATAATGTATTAACTAGGAAATAGATTATGGCAAAACGTTGTAAACGTTAATTATAATAACTAAAATCTAGTGTATATATTTTTTTTTTTACTTTTTTGGGTAAATAACTTATTTAAATTATGAAGTATTTACTTCAAAACTGATTAGTCATGGACACCTTGTGTAAATAAAATCTAGGATAGCGATTGTAAGGTTAACTTTTATCTTAGAATGGTTTGTATGGCGAGATTATTATGACTCTATTGTTTCGGGGCGTAACAGGTCATCCATTTAAAATGGAGACTTGTTATGAGTACTAATAGGGTTAGCTAAGCCCAAGAAAGCTTAGGCTATAATTAGGCTCATATAAGGTCTATTTAGGATTAAGGAGTCCAACCTAATCCATAAAGGTAAGCCTAAGCTTAGAAGCCTATGTTCATAATATCATATCTACATTTGCATATCTTAAGTATTAAAAGTATATTTTCTATGAAACAACTTCATCAATATTATTTTCCTAGATAATATGCATATTTTTCCCATAGAAAAAGGAATCATTTGTGAATTTCTTAATGTTAAGATAACATAAGAATAAGTAAATTAGAAGTCCTATATACTTATATCAAAATTTAATCAATTGATAGAAGTATTAATATAAAATTATTGTAAAATAACAAGAGAGATTTATTTTCTCATTATGATACTATTGTATTTTTTACTTCCTATAATGTTATTACTAGGGTTCTTATAAAATTCTCCACTTTTACAAAAATAAGATAAGCTAGAAAGATTATTCTTAATTAGTCTAATTACTTTGTAGAGTAAACGTAGCTAATGAAGGTTTCCTTCTCAATGGACTCAATGCCCAATTTTGTCATAATTTAGAGAAGAAAAATCAAAATACTAACAAGGGAAAATTAATCATGACTAACAACTTGTTAATTTCCCAACAATCATGACTAGAATAATCTCTCAAGCCTATGATAACTTAGTGTCAAAGGCAACTATCATAAGGGATTTGAACATGATCAATTTGAAATTCTCCAAAAATATGAGCAAAATCAAGAGACGTAAAGAAATAATATTTTCAAAGTTAGTCTAAGTTAGTGCTAGGGTTAATCTAAAGTAGTTTTAAAGAACAAAGAGTGCTCTTTAACAAGCTCTTAATATTTTTCCTTAAAAATAATCATAAGTAGATTGATTACCACCGCCATAATAACTTGGTATCAAGGCAAGATCAAGCAAGGCAAGAGCAAGGCTAGGTGAAACAAGAGGAGAAAAGACAAACCTTAACGGTTATAATTGTTTGGATTGTAAAAAGTTGATGCATTAGAAAGCATAAACTAAACTTTTTAGTCACTTTGAGGAGATAAGTGGTGAAAGAGGAGGGATAAACCTTGATGACTAAAACCTAGAATCAATAGCTAGCAACTTCATGTAGCATACATGCTTAAAGTATGAAATCTTTCTCAATTGGGTCACCTCAACCCAATCTAATGCATTCAAAGATCAACTACTTTTATCAAAGCCTAAATTTATTGTGATTGGTAGAGGTTAAGCTACTTACAACCTAATGCTTGCTAACCTCTTAGCATGTAGTTCACTCATTGTGACCTTGTTAGCTTCTCCTATCCTTGAGAAATTGAAGAGAAATTTTCTTAAACCCTTCAATCAATTAGATGTGAGATTTAAGTTTTGAGCCTACCTATATTAAGTGCATTTTGAATTCGAATAGTAGTTTTGTTTAACATAGACCATTTTTCTAAGCATCATTTGGTATTAATTAGTATTAACAACCATATTAGGAACATGAATCTCCATACTACTTACATCAAAAGTTTAATCAGTAGATTGATCGAGAATATGACTTAAGGTTTGACTAGCAGTTTGATCATGAAATTCAACCTGACTAGAAACTTAAATCATATTTGGTTCTACATTTGCCCATTATCAGATAATCTATTGAGCCATGAAATGATTTAATAAAAGATAGAAGCAAACACATTACCCCTTCATATATGATATAAAAGAATCTAATGAGGTCAATTTAGTAGTTCTTTTATAATCATGGAATAAGAGGACCGTGCTAAAGTTGGCTTAGCTTCCTTAATACTAGAACATAATTGTGGTTATATAAAATGATGTAGACATATTGGAACATGACTTAACCAATGTTTGCTCACTTGTGCGACCTTAGATTTGAATTACCCCATGTGGCTACCTATTCGATAACTTAACTAAACTTAACTAGGTAGGAAGTTGAGAAGTATCAAAGAATGTTCCAGTGTTTGCTAGTGCAAACACTCTATATCCTTCATAAACTTTGACTTTTCTTCTCACTAGAAGTTTATTAAAGTTGATTTAAGCACATGTTAAGTTTCAATGTCCATTAAACTTAGAGAGTTGAGTTTGCCAAAAACTTATGTCATTAGCTTTCTAGAGTAAATTTCAAAAAGTGACAGCAACATTAAGTAATAATCAATTACAGCACAATTAACTAAGTTGCTCATTGAGTGGTTATGTAATCAAGAGATAGTTGAGCATCATGTTAGAAACATGTGTTTAAATTGTGGTAAAATTTACTCTCTTTGTAACAATCTATCTTTTTTGCCATTGGTGAATACTCATACACCAAATGCAAATTCTAAAACCTTTGTTAATCTTAAAAAGCTTAAGCTTAAGGATAAGCTCATTCTCTATGAGGGTAATAATGACAAATATTATTGAAATGAATGATATAGGAAAATAAGAGAGATTTATTTTTATTTCTATAAAATATTTAATGTATTTCTTTAATTTTGTCATTTATATAAGTAGGCAACATTCATGAGAAATTCGTCAAGCAAGAACGATTTTTCTCAATTAATCTAAATTAGTTCTTAGAGTAGTTGCAAATTATAAGATCGGAGTTCTCTCTCTTGATGAGTCTTCAATCCTGAATTTCATACTAGGTTCAAAAGAAAGGCGGAAATACTAACAAGTTAGAAATTGATAATAATTGCTAATTTATTTGTATAATGACCATGATAAGATCCATCTCTCTTTCACATAACACAAAGGTGTCCCCTATTTTAATCCTCTATATTTATGTTAGCATATAAAAGTAAGTTCTATATGTATGCCACCATACAACATGATGAAAAATACTAATCGAGGAATTCACTTGGTGCAACAGCACAAATATGAATGATGTAAATTATCACATAATCATAATATATTTGATTGAATTTTTAGCATAGATTTAGTGGACTTAAAATTAATACAAAAGCTTTTTATATAGAAATAGTATATTTATTCCAAACAGCAAGTACAAAAACTTTTTGCACGTAATTATAATGAAAGAATTGTGCTGCTATAGAGAACTAGCTAAGAGTTCCTAAACAAAGTAGCTTTTTTTTCAAAAGGAAAAAAAAAAAAAAATAAAGCTTTGATTTTAAAGTTTAGGAAACAGCTTAAATTTAGAAATAGCAAAAAGGAAATAAATCTTCTCTTAAGTAAAAGAAGTGAAACATATTCCAAAAATCATGACATGATTATGTTTAGCATAATAAGAATATTCAAATCACAAAGGAAGTAGTATTGGGTTACTTAATTTCTATACGATTTCTATGCTCCAATTACCTATGTAGCCGTTGAAACACCATTCAATAAATGGTTGCTTTCTACTTTCCAATAACACTTTGTGTTTGTCATTAGAGAAAAGAAAAAGTGAAAAAAAAAAAACGGACATCAAAAGAAAAAAACGAAAAAGTAAAATAGGCGCCATATTGAACTTCAGTTTCCATTGATTAACTTCTTGAAATGAAAATGACGAGAGATTAATTGTTTAGAAGACAAAAGTTATCCTCAAGATACTTAGTTTTTTTTCTAACTTTAAATTTCCTTCCACTCATTTCTATCATTTTTCTTTCTAATTTTAAAAGAAAGCAAAATACTTAAAACTTTATATAAATTTCTCTCTCTTTCTATCTCTGTACGTTTTCATTGTGGTTTTAATGGAAATTAATCCTTAATTTATGAATCAATAATTGAAATTATATAAAAATATACACAATCTTATGGAATTAATGTAATCTCATTTATTTTATTGTAATCTTATTTATTGATTATAAGTTATAGCATTTTAAGGAGGCTAAATCCAGATAATATAAATGATGAATCAAATCCCATCTTAATTACCAAACATGAAGCTATTTAACTCGGCTTTGCATTTACATTCATTTACCTTATTTTTTTTCCATTTCAATCTCACTGTAAATTACTTAATGAGCACCTGTAATGTACAATAGAAGTTCTAAAGGAGAGTTATCATGTTGTATCATTCATTACACAATATATACCACGTGGATAAGTATTGGTTAAATTTGGATATAGTATTTGAAAAATATGGATGGTTTTTTTCTAAAAAAAAGTTATTCATTGTTAATGTTATGTATTATCCATTATTAGTGTTGTGTATTCAAATATAATTGATATACGTGATGCATATTTACTAATAAATGTTTTCTAATTTCACTGTGAGTTTAGTAAACAATGAAATTCAAATAATTTTAATATTTGCATATTTCAAACATTTTCTTTTTGGTTATTGCCATATATTGACCGATGACATCGTTGTTTGACCACAGAGGAAGAGACCAGAGAGAGAGAGAGAGAGGAGGATTGCGAGGTAGTAAATTAGAACCTTGCAATCTCATTTCAACTAATCTAATCCCACCACAATCACACTGTTACACTTTCCAAGGAATATAAATATTCAATCCCAGGACAGGATAGTAGCTGCCAATCTCATATCACCAGATGGTAACAGTCTCCCAGCCTGTGATAAAAGCCTTGAAAGTGGTAGTAGATCTCTAGTCTTTTTGTTGCAGAGATCTTCTTGGGTCTCCCCTTCCCTATCATACAAACAAAACCTAGAAAACTGCAACCAATATACCACCCAATAAAACTAAAAGAAGTTGCCCCTCTTTTTGTTTGTTTTCCATTGATTTCATTCCATTGTAGTCCCATCATTATTTTGTCTTCTTCCTTGTTCCCTCATCATTCTCTACTACATTTCCATTATCTCTTTCCGCTTCTGTTTCTTGAGTAAGTGGACAGGTGTTTAGTCATGGGGACTGGTTGGAGAAGTGCGTTCGGTGCAACAATCTCTCGAAATCCATCGGAATCCAAACAGCAGACGGATCCGAGTCCAAGTCCAAGTCCCAGGTCTCGGATGAAGTTAGGATTCCTTTATGGAGGAAGCAAAAGCAGCAGCAACAGCAAAAACAATAGTAATTGCTCGACCCCACGATTGGATTCGACTCCAAGTTTACGTTGCCGGACGGTCCCAGAAGCTTCTCGTGAAACACTGAGTCCTAAACTTCAGTGTAAAACAACTAAGAGCCCTAAATCTTCCTCCGTGCTTAACTCCAATCCTTCTTCTCCTCGATCGCCACTCAAGCTGTTTCTTTTCAAGAACAGTTTCAAGTTCAGAGTAAGTACACAATTAAAAAGGGCACACGACTTGTAAATTCTATTTATGGATTAATTTTAGTTTTTAACGCGAAATAATTGGCAGTAATTTATGAGCAACTATGATTCTGTTATGGTATTTGCAGAGTAGTTGTGGAGTTTGTTTCAGCAGCGTGAAGACTGGATACGGGATGGCCATTTACACCGCCGAGTGTGGTCACGCGTTTCACTTCACGTGCATCGCCGCGCACGTGCGCAAGCACGGTAGCCTCATTTGCCCTGTTTGCAACACTGGCTGGAAAGACGTCCCGTTACTTGCCGTTCACCGGAACCTTCACCACCAAGACCGCCTGAACAACGACGACAGAGTAAAGACTCCATCTGAAGTTAAAGTCGAAGACAAGAAGATCATCGTCGAGCAATCTCCTCGAGCATATAAATTTTCTTCGAGGCAAGATCAGGTTTCTCGTTCTACCAAATTTGGAGATTTGAAATTGTATTCCGACGACGAGTCTTTGGTCTCTCCGGTGGCCGGAGGGAATTTCGGTCCTATTCAGGAAGCTGACGAGAATGCATATGAGTGTAGAGAAGAACAGGATGAAGGTGAGGAAGAAGAGTTTCAAGGATTCTTCGCAAATCCGAAATCGGCTCATTTTCTTAAATACTCCAATCCAATCCAGATGAATAGTACTAGAGACTTGAGAAACATTGAAATAAAATTGCTTCCAGAATCTGCCGTTATATCGGCGGGTAGGACCCACGACACTTTCGCGGTTGTCTTGACTGTAAGAGCCCCACCACTTCGAGCATTCGGTTGCGCGCCAACACGCGCCCCATTGGATTTAGTTACCGTACTCGATGTGAGCGGAAGCATGACAGGCGCAAAACTGGAGATGCTGAAACGCGCAATGCGTTTGGTAATTTCGTCACTGGGCCCATCCGATCGGCTCTCTGTCGTGGCTTTCTCAGCCACTCCCAAGAGGCTACTGCCATTGATAAGAATGACGGCGCAGGGCCATACCATGGCTCGACGCATAATTGACCAGCTCGTTTGCAGCCAAGGGACGAGCGTTGGCGATGCTTTGAGAACAGCCGCTAAGGTGTTGGAAGATCGGCAGGAAAGAAACCCAGTCGCGAGCATAATGTTGTTATCCGATGGTCAGGATGACAGAGTCCAAAATGCTGAAAACCAACGGAGTGGACCACGCCACGTGTCTTCCACCCGTTTTGCCCACATCGAAATTCCGATACCTAAAAAGAAATGCAGCTCCAGCTACAGTTACAGCCACGAGCCTGACGCCGAGGATGCATTCGCCAAATGCATCGGTGGTGTCCTCAGCGTTGTGGTGCAAGATCTGAGAATGGAGCTGGAGCTTTCATCCGGCTCGGGTCAAGCCGAGATCGCAGCCGTTTATTCATCCAATGGACGGCTTGCATTTCTCGGCTCGGATTCCGTACGACTGGGCGACCTGTACGCCGAGGAAGAGAGAGAGTTCTTGGTGGAGTTGAAAGTTCCAACGTCTTCAACTGGGTCCCACCACGTGATGACCGTACGTTGCAATTACAGAGACCCTGCCTCCGGAGAATTAGTTTCGGGCAAAGAGCATGGGCTCTTGGTACCGAAGCCTCAAGCCTTTAGATCATCCATGGGTCCCAAGATCGAACGGCTAAGAACCGGTTTCATCACGACCCGAGCAATAGCGGAGTCGAGGAGATTAGTGGAGTATGGAGACTATACGAGTGCTTATCATATGCTAACGTCGGCTCGAGCCTTGCTACTGCAGTTGAGGTCTGCTTCGGCTGAGGAGAGTGTGAAGGAGCTTGAGGATGAGCTGGTGGAGCTGTACCGGAGACAGCGTCAGATGGGAAGATATCAAATGATCCAACGGAGAGCCGGGGAAGGATTAGATCTGGGGGTAGAGGATGAGCCGATCACGCCGAGTTCGGCTTACAGAGCGGCTGAAAAACTAGCACATGCTGCTATGGTGAAAAAGTCGGCCAGCAGAGTCAGCGATTTGCATGGATTTGAAAATGCTAGATTTTAGTTGGAATAAAGGGGGAAAAAAAAAGGAAGAAAAAATGTGAGCTAGATATCATTTCATACTTTGTTATTGATGTTTTCGTACATCGATAGCAATGAAAAAGAAAAGGGAATGATTTTTAAAAAAGCGAAGTCAGCACAAGGTTGTTTGTTTTCTAGTTGTTTAATTATTTTCGGGACTCTTTGGGCAATTGCATTAAAATCATAGATTCATAATTATATGAGTCGGCCGTGGCCACACGGTATTGGAAATTGAGAGCCTCTCACGTTGGTTGTTTACCACATAGGAGTAGCAGGCCAAAGCTATTATTTTAATGGGCATGTCATAAAAATATGGCATTGTCAGTTAATACATGATTAGGACGCCTGATTGACAAATCATTTTCTCGTTTGAGCTGTGCAATTGACCTTGTGAGGCATGCCAACAGCGGGTTGGGATTCTACGACCGTGTTAATTTCCAATTCGCAAAGCATCCATCCGGTTGCCGTTATTGGTTTTCAAAATTTTGTATATGTAACATGAGACTTAATTTAAAAGAAAAGATTTTACATCTTACATGAGTTTTCGAAAAAATAGGTTTAGTATATCCAATCTTGTGGCACTATGTACATATGCAATGATATGTGGGACAATAGATATGTGCTTTCGGTAGTTGTTCAATAGTAAAAGCGATACTATATTTGCATAGATTTTGATTGAATGTTATGGCCCAAGCATCACATTACGGTGTAATTGAAGAACATCAGCTTAAAGCAAATAAGAGATGGAACATCAAAGACAACAAATAAATAAAAGAAGGTTGGTTTTAATGAAGGGCATTTACATCATGCCAAAAGAATCAAAGATAAAAAAACAAAGGTCAATGGATGACTTTTACAAAACAAGGAAATCTTTGATGTAGCATAATTAGATTTTGCAAGATTTAAGGAGTGCAGTTATTATAGGGAATCATACAAAGCTAAGACCATTGGATACAATGAGCGTACACAATGAGCATATACAAAAGAAGTGATTTATGAGATATGTACGGGGATACATATTGCTTATTCGTAAATTGAATACCTTGATCTGAAGCAAGAACACTTGACATTATGATGAATTGCTGACCATCGGTCCTATTACTTGTGTATAGCTTCGAGGACCTAAATCCCTCACCTGAAAAATCTTTTCTCGACAACCTACTGATGACGAAAAACTTTACATTGTAGGAAGATGGTTGAACTCTTTGAGCTCTCCGCAATATTATACGATAATTTATACTTTTGATAGTGATGTTACTGATTATTCCCTTATCAAGAACCTTGTGTCGAGTAATCTGACTAACTACTACCGAGAAGTTCTTATTAAGTGACGAGTGATGAGTGACAAGAGACTCACTTACCGATTGAGTAGTTTTCTCTCGGTATGCTACTATTACTTTCGTCCCTGCCCCTTTATTACCGCAATGTGTTAATCCCTCTTGCTTACTGTGTTGAGAGAATCTTCATACGGGACCAATGTTGTACTATCACCTATCTACCTCATTTGATATTATACTACCTTTCCATTTTTATCTTTTATCCTTTTTACCTATTTTCGTATGTACTAGAAATCCCCTTTTTGTATATACTTTCTTGTAATATTTTTATTTGTAATATTACCTTAGGGACTTATTATAAACAGCCTCTTTTCCTTATAAGTTATAGACAACTTGACAATTAAACATTGGATATTCTGTTTTTGTGAAACAACCTTCTCTAAGTCCATCTTTCATATACTCTTATCTAATTTTGCTGAGTAGCTTAGGATTAATGGTGGGTGGACCTTAACTTCAACTTGTGCATCTATCAAGTGAGGTGTTAAGTCGTGTTGTGCTTATTGGTGAATCACATCTTTCGAGTAGCTTTACGTCAGCTACTCTTGTTTGTCTATAGACTATTTCCCTCTAATTTCTTTGATATTTCGAAGGAGTGTAGATTTGCCATGGTAAGTCCTAGTGATAACTAAGCTCCTAGGCATACCATATAATCCTGATATCAGAGCTTGAGGTTGAGATCGAGAGCTGTGTAGTGATTGTCAGTCTATTATACGAAATACTTATGTTTGTGTTAAAGGCATCCGTATGAAGTGTATTTACTGAGCTTTGGGTTGAGAATGTCGAACCTTAGTGTATAGGGAGAGATTAATGACGTAGAGAATGATGCTGATGGTTGTGGTCAAATTACCTAAAAAATACTACGTACTATTGATGAATAGATACAAGATTTTGCTACTATTATGGCCAACTTAGCTACCTTAGTAAAGAGAGTATTAGAGACTAGACTGCGTGAGAGAGCTATTGAGTAGGGCCAAGAGATGAGAGATAAGCCGAGAAGGTTGATGAACGAGCGAGCTTCGAAAGCCTTTTTAGTGAACCAAGCACCACCGTGATGTGCTGACAGAGTCACAAGAAGGAGGTTAAAGTTGGACAAAGTAGAAGAGTACAAAGAAGAAGAAGACTACTATTTTAGGATTGATGAGCATGAGTTTAGAGCACCAAGGGGTGCTTACCATCTAAAGGTACAGATTTTGAGTTTCAACGGATCTGGTAGTGCTGATGACTACCTAGATTGGGAAGAGAAGATCGAAAAGATATTTGAATTCTACAATTATGAAGATGCTATCTGCATTTGAGTGGCTGCATTATAATTTTTTGGGTATGCGGTAATGTGGTGGAAGAAACTACAAAATGTTCACTTGAGGGCCTGACTCAAGTCTGAATATGGAACGAGATGAAGAGAGTTTTTAGAAGTAGGTTCGTTCTCGAACACTACAAGACTTAAGGCAAGGTAACAGATTCGTAGACAACTACGTCCGAGAGTTTCAGTTGCTCATGATACAATGCGATGTCAATGAACCTAAGACTCGAACTATAGCATAGTTCATCTCTAGACTATGGGCTAAGATTGGTAATATCATGGAACTACAGAACCTCACAACTCTGGATGAAACCATCCGTATGGCCTAGAAAGTTAAAAGGCAACAGTAGAACCAGGTTAGTTGAATGTTTAGTAACCGAACACTCGTGCTGAATAGGAGTAGCTTATTGAGTCGACCAATGAATGATAGAGCGTCAAACAATTCTGAGGTGGAATGCCAAGGTCAGATGTTAAGCCTACTAGAAGAAGGCTGAGGTAAGAGCAAAACAGAGGAGCTTGAGATCTAAAGATATTTAGGTCAGAGTTTAGGAAAGAAAACCTGAGAAATTAAATGTTTTAAATGCCTTAGCTATGGATATGTGGCTAGTCAATGTCTGAACCATTGAGTTATGATCATAAAGGGAGATGAGCTCCAGTTTGAAGTAGAAAGTGTGAGTGAAGGAGAGAAAGAAGTGACAACCAATTAGATGCTAAAAGAATTTTAGGAAGACCCTGATGCAGAGATACCTCTTAAAAGCGAAGCCGAGTATTGCTTTGATGTTCGACAATCTCTCAATGCTTTTATAGCTAACGAAAATGAGCAAAGAGAGAACCTCCTTCATACGAATTACTCAGTGAATGGCAAGCTATGCGTTGTGATCATTGACGTAGAGAGCTGTACTAGCGTCATCGCACAAGGGCTAGTTAAGGCCATGAAATTACTAACCCTTCCATAACCTAAGCCGTACAAGATTCATTGGCTGAATGAGAAAGGAGGACTATATGTTGCCGAGCAAGTCAAATTGCCTATTACCATTGGTGATAGGTATAGTAACGAGGTGCTGTGTGATGTCCTTCCCATGTGTACATCTCATATATTACTCGGCTGACCGTGGCTATTTGACTTGAGAGTATTATACAATGGGTATAGAAACACCTATATGTTCCAGAAAGATGGAAAGAAAATTATATTGATACCTATGAGTCCTAAAGAAGTGCAAGAAGCCTAAGAAAAGGTTGCTAGATCTCTATAGTGGAAGTCCTTGGTGATTTCCTAATGGGAATTAGCCTCTAACCATATCTAAGCCGAGGCCTATCAGTGCTTACTAAGGTCGAGTTGTAGCTAGAAGGACAAGGAGAAGGAAAATAAACACTTGGCATTAACTCTATTGTTAGCTAATGTGTTGAGAAATTGCAAGGCTGAGTACTCGAGACCAAAGAACCATTCAACGCCGTATCGAAAGACTCGTACTGATTGATTCTAGGGCTCGGCAACTATAGGCCAACCTTTTTGGTATCTCGGCCAAGCCATGCAAGACTCTAGGGACTCCTTCCCAAACTTGTACTTTCAACTGCTGAATCCATCCGATTTGGATATTACTCCTTTAGGACATGCTGACTTCCCTTGTAAAATGCACAGTTTTGTATTTTTGTATATGTTTTCCTTCATTTTATTTGTAGGCTTGATTCTTTAGGGTTTAAGGCCTTGTACATTATTTACAGTTTTGTTACTATGGTTTAGGACTTGTTATAAATAGCAATATTTGTACTAAAATAGATATATACAGAGATATATAGATAATGAAGAATATTCGCACATATAGAGAGTAAAACTTTCTTCTTTCAAGTAAGGCTGTACTTGAGCTAGTAGAGCTTGCATTTGTCGGATTATTGAGTATTGATTACTCTCTTTAATCTCTCCCGTGTTCTTATCAATCTTATTCTTAGGATTATGGTGAACACCTTCATTTGAATTGGTTAGTGAGTTATATCTAACTCTTATTTGAATGTCGAGCGACATTTAGTATTCGTGAGTTGTATTGAACTTTATTTCAAGGTCAAACCCTTAATTATGTTTATATTTTAGTGAGTTATATCCATTCACATTCACCATAAAAAACCTTCCTATTCTTCATACCCATTTTTCTTTTAGAATCTCAGATACTCATTCCCATTCATTCGACCTGCTGCAATTCCTTTGATCCTTATCATCTTGGTATCAAAGCTTTAAGCAGACACGTATGCTAGTGTTCTTCAAAGTAGATTTGTTGTTCTAACATTTCTGTTAAAACATTGTTCTGTGGTGTAGTGTGTTGTTCGTAGTGGTTGTTAGTAGTTGCAGAAGTTGAGTAGTAGTTCTTTTTAGGTTATTGTTATTATGTTTTGTTGTTTATTCAATTCTTTAGTCAATTACCGTATGAGCAAGAATGTTGAAGGATAGTGTCAACAACACTACTGATAGTCCTCGTGGAAGCTTAAGCTGACGTTTTGACAAATTAGAATACCAGATCTAAAATCTCACCAACTCTATTTAGGAGCTTACTAGGTTAGTTAAAGGCTGTAGACGTAATGGATGAGAAGGAAGAAGGGTGCAAACACCCACAAGTGGAAGTGGTTCCAATGCGCTTGAAAATGATGAGCAATAGCCGAGAAGAAGAAATGAAAGGAGTGTTAACTCTAAAACAAGTCAAGAAGCCCGAAGAAGAGAGTTGAGGTCAAGAAGGAACATGACTGAGTAGAGCTCTAATAGAAGTGGTCAAACGGAGGTGAATCAACTAGCTTGGAATGCAAGGGATGAACCCCAAGCACCTGGTTGAGGACTTAACAATGTTAATTTGAAATTGACAACCTTCTGTAGAAGTAGCCGACTTGAAGAGTTCCTTAACTAGGTTCCTCGAGTTGAGAAGTTATTTGAGTGCTATGAATGCGATGATTGAGCAAAGGTTAAGCTAGCTTCCTTATCCCTTGTTGAATAGACAAGTCTTTAGTAGGATAAGCTAGTTGCTAAGCAAGATACTGAAGGAGAGAAGCTGATTAGAACTTGGAGGCTCATGAAAAGATTGATGAACCAACGCTTTGTGCTAACTTATTTCAAGTAGGAGATGCTCCATGCTTTTCAACACTCGAGACATGGTTGAAATACTGTTGAAGAGTATTTGTAAGAGTTTGAGACCTTGATGACGAGATGTGAGATTGTTGAGCTTCGGGACTGCACTATTGTTAGATTCTTGAGCAGACTTTAGGATGACATTGTCGACGTAGTTGAATTGTAATCGTTCAACTCTTTGGACAAGCTAATTAATTTGGCAATAAGAGTGGAGAGGCAAAGGATTAGAAGGCATCAGAGGCTGAGTAACCAACCTCAACAAGGTAACCCTGAGCTTGAGAGGTATACCGGGAGAAGGCAAGAAAAGAAGATAGAGAAAGGAGAGTCTAGTCAACTTGTCCATATCGAGAAAAAGATTGTTGGGAAAGAGAAGGTGCCCGGCAACAAGGCCTAAGAAGTGAAGTGCTTTAAGTACTTTAGCTATGGACACATTGCGTCCTAATGCCCAAATAAGGGAGTCATAGTCTTGAAAGGTGAAGGGCTCAAAGCTCAAAACGAGAGTCAGAGTGACAAGAGCTTGGATGACTAGTTGATAGAAGAAGATGTCTATCCTGAAGACCTCGATGAACTCTTAGCTATGGCTACATGAGCTGACCTGAAGGCCAATCTTGGACAAAGGGAAAACTTATTTCACATGTAGTGCTTAGAGAATGGGAAGACCTGTTCCCTGGTTATTGATGGAGGTAGTTGCACAAACATCATTTCTACTAAGTTAGTAGAAAAGAAGAAATTGCTAACCTACCTATACCCCCAACCTTATGGATTGAATTTGTTTAATGACAAGGGTATGGTCTATGTGCAAAAAAGAGTGCAGATCGCATTCAAGGCAGGGTAGTAAGAAGATGAGATCAATTTCGATGTAGTACCTATGAAGGCCACAAACCTACTTCTTGGTCAACCATGGGAGTTTGATTGAAAAGTGATCTATGATGGATTCTTTAACACTTACACTATTCGAAAGGATGGGAAGAGCTATCTCTTAAACTCGATGAGCATTGAGGAAATCCAGAGACATTCGACACCTATGGTAAAACGAAAAGGGAAAAGGAGCTTATTCGGCATCCTGACCTATGCTCAGCACTTAACGTCGAGGACGACTTCCTTTCAAACCTATGGTAATGATGGGAATCAGCCTTCGACCATATTTAAGCCGAGACTTAGTTGCAGCCAGAAGGATGAGGAGAAGGAAAATAAACACTCGGCAACAACTCTATTGTTAGTCGACATGCCAAGAAACTGTAAGGTCGAGTATTCAAGACTAAAGAACTACTCGGTGCCACATCGAGAGACTCGTGTCGACTGATTCTAGAGCTCGGCAATTATGGGTCAACCTTTCTGGTGTCTCGGCTAAGCCATACGAGACTTTAGGGACTCCCTCCTAAATTCGCACATCTAATTGCCGACCCTGTTTGGTTCGGATATTACTCCTTGTAAGGCATGATCAGTGACTATGTGCTGACTTCTTTTGTAAAATGCACGGTTTTGTATTCTTGTACATGTTTTCCTTCATTTTATTTATGGGCCCGATTTTTTAGGGTTTAAGGCCTTGTATATTATTTACAATTTTGCCACTGGGGTTTGGGATTTATTACAATTACAAATAGCAACATTTGTACTAAAATAGATATATACAGAGATACAGATAGTGAAGAATATTCCTACATACAGAGAGTGAAACTTTCCTCTTTCAAGCAAGGCTTTACTTAAGCTAGTAGAGTTTGTGTTTGTTAGATTATTAAGTGTCGATTACTCTCTTTAATATCTCTTGTGTTCTTATCAATCTTATTCTTAGGATTGTGGTGAACCCCTTCATTTGAATTAGTTAGTGAGTTATATCTAACCTTCATTTAAATCCTAAGCGACATTTAGTGTTTGTGAGTTATATCGAACTCTATTTCGAGCTCAAACCTCAGATTGTGTTTATGTTTTGGTGAGTTATATCCATTCACATTCACTATAAAAAACCTTCCTATTCTTTGTACTCATTTTTCTTTTGGAATCCTGAATACCCATTCTCGTTCATCTGACCCACTATTGTTCCTTTGATCCTTATCATTTCCTGAACTCAGTTTGCTTGACAACTTAAGGCCAAGGACTATGTGCTCCTTTTAGTCAAAAGATTCTTAGAGGTTAGAGAGGCCAAGAACTTACCTACTGGAGTGCAATGGCTACTTCAGGAATTTGTTAACTTATCCCCTACTGAGATGTCGAAAGGTTTACCTCCCTTGAGAGATATTGAGCATTGCATCGACCTCTAACCAGGGGTTGCCTCACCAAATCGACTCGCTTATAGGCTCAATCCAGAGTAGGTAATTGAATTGAAGAAATAGATGGATGAGTTGATGGATTACAGATATATTCATGAGAGCATGAGTCCTTGTGCTGTACTCGTTGTGCTTGTGCCAAAAAAAGATGGAACATGGTGAATGTACATTAATAGTTGAGTTATCAATAAGATCGCTATCAAATACCGGTACTCGATTCCACGGATCGATGATATGATTGATGAGTTATATGACACCTACATCTTTTCTAAGATTGACTTGAAGAGTAACTACCTCCAGATATGAATGAGACCTGTGGATGAATGGAAGATGGCCTTCAAGACAAGGGATGGTCTGTTTGAATGGTCAGTGATGTTGTTTAGTCTAACTAATGCGCCGAGTATGTTTATGCGGCTGATGAATCATACATTTAGATTGTTGATCGACAAATGCATTGTGGTTTATTTTGACGATATTCTGGTCTACAGTACCAACCTCTTCTTTCCTATCAAACATTTGAGATTGGTGTTTAACATACTGCACATCGAGAAATTATTGGCAACTTGAAGAAATGCATGTTATGTCAAAGTGAAATTATATTCCTTGGATATGTTGTTTTAGGGAGGGGAGTTCAGGTTGATGAAGAAAAAGTTAGAGCTATTAGTAAGTGGCCTACGCCGACTAGTGCTATCAAAGTCAAGAGCTTCCATGGTCTAGCCTGGTTCTATTGGAGATTTATTTGGAATCGTAGTTCTATAATTGTGCCATTGATTGAATTAACCAAGAAGAATGTTTAGTTTAGATAAATAGAAAAGGCTTAAAGGAGTTTTGAATACGTGAAGTCCAAGCTGGCATTTACTCTAGTACTCACCCTACTAGATTTTAAGAAGGTTTTTGAGGTTGAATGTGATGCATCTGGTGTCAGCATTAGTGCTGTCCTTATGCAGGAGCGTCGACCCATTGCTTACTTCAATGAAACACTTTAAAGGGTTGCCTTGAATTGCTCATCCTACAACAAGGAGTTCTATGCCCTTGTTCGTACACTTTAGAACTGGCAGCATTATCTATTACTGAGAGAATTCATCATCTAAATCATTTATTTGAATCATGAATCTCTCAAGCACCTTCGCGAGTAGTAGAAGCTTTCTTGGCATCATGCCAAGTGGGTCGAGTTCTTGGAGACCTTTTGTTATGTCATCAAATATAAGAAGGGAAGCACCAACACAGTGGCTAATGCACTTTCTTGCCATCATACCTTCATTACAATGTTATAAGCTAAGGTGTTTGGATTCGGTACTTTACTTGATCAATATGAGCATGACCCACATTTTAGGGCTTTAGTATCTAGGTGCAGTGCTAGAGGAGCTATGGAAGGATTCTACTAGAGTGAGGGTGATACATCTCCGGGGTCAAACATACGGATAGGTACCACAACGAAGTGAACCGAAAAGAAACAAGAAAAAGCTAGCAAAGTCAGGGCAGCTACCAAATGGATCTGATACATAACCCGATCCTACTCGGCCAACAATTTGTCGAATATGATACACCGGTCTAAATTGAAGGGTTACTCACCACTACTCCTTATTAAAGGGAATAGATAAGAGTTGAATGATAACGAGAATATTAAGGTTGCTCAAAGTGAATAATTCTGTATTGAAAGTTAGATGTCTGTGTACATTGAAAGTAGGGGTTTATATATTTGTCTACTAGGATTATTTTACATGTATGAAAAGACAAAATGGTATTTTACAATTACATTACATGAATCATGCTAAAAAGGGGTAAAAAGGACAAAGAATATTTAGTACGGAAAAGAAAGAATCATTATGGAATGTTGTGTTAGAAGGCATGTATCACTTAATGGCTGTACGTCAAGAGTATGATACAACATAGGCAGAAATGGGAGGTGTTGGTACTCCGGCACTGACTTAATTTAGATCAAGTCGAGGGCTAATCACTCTAGTTAGGAAGTTAGCTGAATCGGAGTCAGGCGCTAGTGGTCGGTTGGAGAGCTTGGCTCAACTAGCCTTTCCTAAGTTACCTTCTAGATCAAGACTTCGTAGTTGGGTAGGAGCATGTTAGATACATGTGAGGATGTGATAGATAGGTTAGCAGGAGGTCGGATTAGGATAAGAGTCTCTATATTAGCTATAGCTTAAAGTTAGTATTTTCCGTATGAGCCCTTGAAGTTCTCTAATTCGGCTTCATGTGATCGGTCTAGGGGGTTGATTCTTATCATTTGCATAGGGGTCGAAAAGATTTGTCTTCAAATCTAAAGGGGTTTCTGTTTGTTCTTTTAGGGTGCTTGTAGGATCTTTTGTTGGTTAATGGGGAGTTGGATCGGACACATTGAAGGTAGAGGAGACACCATAGTCATTAAGCAACTCGATCTGGTAGGTGTTGCAGTTGATCTTTTTCAAGACTTTGAATGGGCCGTTAGCTCGAGGAGATAATTTGCTTTATCTTAAATGTGGGAATTGCTCTCAGCTGAGGTGAATCCATACTAAGTCGCCTAGCTGGAAAGAAACAGTTCAACAGCCTCGGCTACCAATCTCTTGCTGCTTCTGATTGAATTTAGTGATCTTCTCTATTATGGACTAGTGTAGTTAATGTAATTCTTGAGTGCGATTGACTCTAGATTGACTTTTTTAGTAGTTGCTGGCATATAGATTATGTCTAGGGGAATGGTTGGGTTAAGGCCATAGACTACCTCAAATGAGGTCTTCCCTATAGTGCTATAGACAGTTTGGTTGTATGAGAACTCCACAACTGGTAGGCATAAATCCTAATCCTTGAAGTTCTTCCCTACAATAGCTCTAAGAAAATTGCTTGGCATCCTATTCACTACTTTAGTCTGGCTATCGGTTTGAGGGTGGCTACTGGAGTTGAACACTAGTTTAGCCCCAAGTCTCCTCTAAAGAGTCTTCTAGAAATAGCTCAAAAAAAGCATTGTTAGTTTGATAGCATTGAATGAAATGCACCATCTTATTGAAATGATCCACTACAACAAAAATAGAATCTTTCCCTTTGGATGTTTGGGGAAACCCTAGGACAAAGTCTATGTTGAGGTTGGCCATGGTAAGGTAGGTGTTGGTAGAGGCATGTACTCTCCGTGGGGTTCTCTCTTCCCCTTAGCATGCTTACACACTTTACAATGACCAACTACCTTATGAACATCCTTGGTTAGACCAAGCTAGTAAAAATTCTCTATCAACAGATTGGCTTGTTTTACCTCCCCAAAGTGGCTTGAAGGTCTACCACTGTGAGCTTTCCAAACCAATAGATCACGTGTGGAGCAGTTTGGAATACGTAGCCTACGGTCCTTGAATAGATAGCCATCCTTGAGATGATAGCCCTTGACAGCAATTCCATCCTTGTACTATTCTATGATAAGGCTAAAGTGAGAATCATGAGCATACTACTCAGTAATCAGTGAGAATCCTAATAATTTTGTCTGCAAAGTGGTCGGCAAGGTTTGCCGTTATGACAGAGCATCAGCGATTACATTTGCACTTCCCTTCTTATGCCGGATGACGTACGAGAAACTCTTCATGAACTCTAACCACTTAGCTTGCCTCTTCGAAAGCTTGTTTTAACTCCCTAAATGCTTTAGAGACTTATGGTTTATATAAATAACAAACTTTCACAATAGCAAATAATGTTGTCAAACAATAAGGGCTTAGAAAAGGGAGTACATCTCCTTTTCATATAAGGAATAGTTCAAGGTTGGGCTACTCAGTTTCGCATTGTAGTAAGCGACTGGCTATCTTTCTTGCATCAGGATAACACTAATTCCAACTCTTGATGCATCACATTCTAGTTCAAAGGGCTTATCAAAATCTACTAATGAAAGGACAAGTGTCGAGGTGAGCTTCTCCTTGATCTCCTTGAAGCTTCGCTCAACTCGATTGTTCTACTTGAACCCTTCATTCTTCTTTGTTAACTTAGTCAATGGGGTAACTATTGTGTTGAAGTCCTTAGTAAATTGCCTATAAAAAGAAGCTAGACTATGGAAACTTCAAACTTTAATAACATTCTTTAGCATCGACCATTCTAGAACAGCTTGGATCTTCTCCTCATCTACTTAGATTCCTTCCCCTAACACTATAAACCCTAGAAAAATCACCTCACTCTAGCAGAATGTACGCTTCTTCATATTCCCATACAACTTTTTAACTCGTAAAATGTCAAATACCTTATGAAGATGTTGAACATAGTCATTTAGGTTGGCACTATATACTAATATGTTATCAAAGTATACAACTACACATCTTTCAAGTAAAGGGTGTATCATATGGTTCATTAACCTCATGAACGTGCTCGGCGCGTTCGTAAGTTTGAATGGCATAACCAACTATTCGTAGAGTCTATGCCTAGTCTTAAAGAAAGTCTTCCATTCATTACCCAGCCTCATGCGAATTTGGTTGCAACCATTCTATAGATCAATCTTTAAAAATATTTTTGCACCATGAAGCTCATCTAACATGTCATTGAGCCTCAGTATCAGGTATCTATACTTGACAGTAATTCGGTTGATTGCTCGGTTATCAATGCACATGTACCATGAACCATCTTTCTTTGGAATGAGTAAAGCTAGTATAGTACAAGGGCTCATGCTCTCCTTTACATATTCTCGCTTAATGAGTTCATCCACTTATCTTTTTAGCTCAGCAGCCTGCTCAAGGTTCATCCTATATGTAGGTCAGTTAAGTAGGGGAGCACCTGGCTGTAGGTCAATACAGTGCTCTATGCCTCGGATTGGTGGTAGTCCTTTACATAATTCCTTCAGGAATAGGTTAGAAAACTTATTTTGTAAGCTTCGGATATCTTTTGGAACATTCCGTAACTCCTTCATCTCCATCAATCTCTTAACCAACAGGAACATCGGTTCATTAGATTTCTCAGCAGATTGGAGCTTTCTATGGCTCATCACTAGGGCCTTTTTCTTATTAGCTCGAGTAAGCTGATTATGAGTTTTATTTACTTGGGATGGGGTTAGGGGTTGCAACACTATCCTCCTTCCATCCTTAACAAAGGTATAGGTGTTCTTATATCCATCATAAGTAACACATCGGTTGAATAACTAAGGTCATCTAAGCAGCAAGTGTGAAGCTCCCATAGGGACGACATCGTACACTACATCGTCCCTATATACATTTCCAATACTGAATGGCATGGTGACTTGTTTAGTGGCATGGTGACTTGTTTAGTCACATGTAAAGCACCCTTATCATGAAGCCAATACAGCTTATAAGGTTAGGGATGCCTTGAGGTCGGTTACCCTAACCTCTGTACAAATGATTGCACAACCACATTAGTGCAACTTCCTCCATCCACTATGATTGTGTATAATTGGCCTTTAATGGTAAACTTGGTATAGAACAAATTCTCCTTTTGGTCCTCCTTAAGGTTCGATAAGGAACTTAAGACTCGTCTCAAGACTAGGGTCATCACTTCTCCTAAGTCAGCATAGACACAGGTCTCCTCTTTCTCCTTAGCATTTGCCTTTTAGACATCCTTCTCCTCCTGAAGCTTACTTTCATTGATGCTATCCACTACATCTCCTTGGAGTACCATAACATGTCAGTTCGGACACCCAACGGCTATGTATTCGGAGCCTAAGCATTTAAAGCATTTTACTTCGCTAAACTTCTGTTTAGAGGTCTATCCCTTCTCATACATTCTCGGGGGCGGCCTAGCTTCAGCTCGGCCTGACTGTCTTGCTCGACCATATTGACTTGTTCGGTTATCGTCAAGTCGGTCATTCTTTTCCTAGGCTTGGTGTGGTCTCCTAGGCTTGGCTTGAATAGGTTGGTGTAGTACTGGGGCTCTGGAGAATGTTGGCCCAGGTCGGCTTAGAACATTTCCCTTATGCTTTTCAACCATCTACATTATCTTGATGGCCTCTTCCAAATTATAAAACTTCTACACTTCCATAATATTACGAATCTCATACTTGAGTCTAGAAATGAACCTTAATGTTGTACGAGCCTCTAGCTCTTCCACGTTGGCTTGGATTATTAACATCTGGAACTCTCTTACGTAGTCATCAATAGATTGGCTTCCTTAGCATAGTTTCTGTAACTTTGCAAACGTATCTTGTAGATAAGTCTTGAGCACAAATCTACCTCTTAACAACCTTTTCATTTCATCCCAAGTTCTAATACCTTGTATTCTGTCTCTTGCTATGGCTGCATTTAGATTCTTCCACTACATGATGGCATACCTAGTAAACTCCAATGTAGCAAGTTGGACCTTGATCGCACCCTCATAACTATAATATTCAAATACTTTCTCGATCGTCTCTTCCCACTCCAAGTATTCATCTACATCTCCACTTCCACCATAAGGTGGGATTTGCACCTTGACATTATCTAGCCCTCGAGGGACTTGGCGTCCTCGTCCCTATGCTCAGTAATAATCAACTTCTTCTTCTTCACCAAACCCTTCAACATCCAGCTCCTCATTGTCTTCTGTAATCTCCTTTAACTCTAGTTCATCTAGCAACTCCTCTAGCTCGAGAAGGTCGAATTGGATGATTAGTTCAATTGACTCAGTCACAGAGTCACTTTGAGGCATCATCCTGGGGGTTTTGTTGCTATACACGTTGGGGTTGTTGCTTATTAACTTCTATTGCGGTGACTAGACTCTTAACAAGGTTTGTAAGTCTATGAAGTTTGTCATCAACGGACCTTAGGGTGTTATTATCATTAAAACCATGACCAGGTTGAGCACCACTGCCTTGGTCACTAATAACTCCTTTAATACTTGAATTTAACATAGTATGGTACTTCTTAAATGGATTAACGATTGGCTAACAACTTCAACACTTAATAGTCACTTAAATAAGATAGAAACAAACTTGCTTTGTTTTCGTATTGAAAAATAGAGTAAAACTGAGTAACAATAAAACCACTCTTACTGTCACACCAACACACTACAATAGCTACAGAAGGAACACAACAGCCATTAACAGTAAAGCAAACAAAAACTTCATTGCAACTTCACATACTCCCTTATGGAATCATGCTCCGATACTAGCGATGTTGATGCATCTCTAGGGTCGGATATACAGAGAGGTACTACAATGAAGCGAACCGAAAAGAAACAAGAAAAATTTAGCAAAGTTCGGGCAACTACTCAATAAATATGATACATAACCCGATCCTACTAGGTCAACAATCTACCGGATATGACACATCAGTTTGAATTAAAGGGTCACTCGCTACTACTCCTTGCTAAAGGGAATAGATAAAAGTTGAATGATAACGAGAACACTAAGATTACTCAAAGTAAATGATTATGTATTGAAAGTTGGATGTCTATGTACAAGGAAAGTAGGGGTTTATATACTTATCTACTAAGGTTATTTTACATGTATGAAAAGAAAAAAGGGTATTTTACAATTACATTACATGAATCATGCTAAAAAGGGGTAAAAAGGACAAAGAATATTTAGTACAAAAATGAAAGAATAATTTTGGAATGTTGTGTTAGAAGATACGTGTCACTTAATGGCTGTACATTAGGAGTATGATTCAACATAGGTAGAAACAGGAAGTGCTAGTAGTTAGGGGCCGACCTAATCTGGATCAGGTTAGGAGCCAAATAGTCTGGTTAGGAAGTTAGCTGAATCGGAGTCAGGTGCCAGTGGTCGGTTGGAGAGCTCATCTCGGCTAGCCTTTCTTGGGTTACCTTTTGGATTAAGACTTTACAGTTAGGTAAAAGCATGTTGGATACATGTAAGGATCTAACAGATAGGTTGGTAGGAGGTTAGATTAGGATAAGAGTCCCCGTATTGGCTATCGCTTAGAGTTAGTATTTTCTGTGTGAGCCCTTAAAGTCCTCTAGCTTGCCTTCATATGATTAGTCTAGGGGGTTAATTCCTATCACACACTTATTATTATTTTATCATTATCTTAATTATACTCATTGTTGCTTTATTGTCTCGATATTGCATTCATTTAGTCACTTAAATCAAGAAATTAGTACTAAAGTAAAATTTAGGCATTGAACTTAATTCACCCCCTTTTTTGAGTTCTTAGTGTAGTATTTCAATTTTAGCCATCGAACAACTAATCTCTTAGCACCATCTATGATAGTGTCATATGCCATTTGTAACCTAATGAATAATGATAGTTTTGCTCTAGAGGATTTGAGCTTGTGTCAAAGTAGCTTGCCATATTGACAACTCCTCTACCCATAGTAATTCAATACCTTATTCTAATGATCTTTTATAACCAAAGACCTTTTTCAAATCTATGTCCAAAAACTAATCATACAATAAATTTACTTTGCAAAATGCATATTTTATAATATATAATATATACATTCAATTTACAAAATCTATATGCACAAACAACATACAAAAGTAACCCATGTACTTAGTTATAGTTCACCAAAATTTTGAATCTAATTTAGGTCTCTACAAGCCTAGTCAATCATCTTAATTCCTTACATAACCACTAAGCCTCTTATAGCCTACATTTTCAACTTACTTCCATCTAGGTCGATCGAGATGCCTTTTTTTGTTACATCATATTCAAAGTCTTAATCACAAAATCTATTTGAGTTATCTTAGATAGGATTCTTACAACTAGAACATAATTTTTTTTTTGTTAACTTATTAATGTGTCGGATTACTCCATTTTCCTCAAAATCCTAAGTTTACATGTCCAATTCATTTCCATCTAAACTTCAAATTCAATTTCATTATCATGTGTAATTGATCAATTCAGAAGTTATTGCTTGTAAAATAATAAGAATTACACACTTTTATACAATTAACACTCTAGCTCATCATTTATCTTTAAAATGTGATTGAATGCCTAAGGGATTAAAATTATAGAAAGCAAATCCAAACTTAAAGGTTTAGAGAACATACCTTTTGCTAAGACAGATCCAAAAACCATGACTAGTACCCTTTAATATGGTAATTTAACAAAAGTTATATTACTTTAGAAATTCTTAAAAATTGAAGGAAACAATAAATTGGTCTCATCCTTTTACACAAGCTTAGAATCCTAAGAGCTTAATCACAATAAATAAGTATAAGTGCAAGAGTGAAACGGCAATACAATGTTAATGAGGGAGACACAAAAGAAGCAACAAAGTTATTGAGGAGTTAGGGGGATATGACAAAAAGAGTGAGAGAGTTATGGTTTTACAAAGAGAGGTTAGTGTGTTTACACAAAGAATAGGTTGTCTAATTAAATAAATATGAATCCATAGGAGAAAAGCCTCAATTACCCCAAACTTTAAAATAGATTTTTGAGGTATTTTAGCTTTTCTTTTTCTTTAACAAACTTAACATAGTTAAAGCTTTGAGTATAGAGTCTAATTATTAGATTTTTAACTTTAAAATTAGGCTTAGCAGCTCCTTTACTCATAAAACGCAGAACCTCCTTGACATGATGAGTTCTTGTAAAGGGATTAGTCTCTCCTCCTAATCTTTCTCTTGAAGTATGATAGGCTTAGGCAATGCTTACAATGTAGCTTGAAGTTCATTGTATGATTTTATTACCCTTGTGATAGTTACCATAGTAGGCTAAAACTTTAACACCTTAATGTAAAGGTGTAGTGATCAACTTCCTTTACTCTTAAAAAAAAAAATATGAAGCGTTGAAACTAAAGCACATTATATATATATATATTATTGTTACTTTCAACCTACTTTTCATTCTCTTATGATTCTCAATATTGTTGGTCCCATTAAAGCAATTAAGGAGGGAATGAATTGATTGCTTACAAAAGTTTAAACTTTTTTGAAAGTTATTCCCCTCTGATTACTTTATGCATGTGGCTTAAGTTTAAGTCTGAGAGTAAAAATAAAATAAAACTTGCAAGAAATAAATAGAAAGGGATAAAGAAGATCAGATAGAGGATTTATAGAGGTTCCACCTTATGCGTTAGTCCTCTCTTCTAACTCCACTTGCTAATGATCCAATAGTTCATACCAGTTTTTCCACTATTTTCAAAATCAAATGGAGAGTTACAAATACAACCACATGGCTATGGTCAACATAGCTCTACCTCCTTAATGTCAAGAAGTTAAAATTGATATACTATAATATACTCTTCACAACTGAACTATAATGGCTTTTTTGAAAATCAAAGTAGGAAAATTAATAAGATCTCCTATGTTTTTACATGAATGCTTCTAAGTAAAATAGATGAGAAAAGCCAGATTAAAGTTGTAGATTGAAATTTTTTTTTTCCTAAATGCTTGCTAATAATTATTGTTTTGTCTATCTATTGGAATCTTCGATTTCCTTTTTAAATTTGAAATGTAACAGTTATTTCTTGAAGTATCTTGGACTCATTAGATTAACCTTATCTTCAATTGGTGACAAGCTTCACAAATCTTGAGATATTATGCACATTAAGTTGATTTTTCTCTCATAAAAATCCTTGAATTTGAATTTGGGGGCAAATCTTCTTATTGATATTTCGAATAACCTTAGACCTTTGGTGAGAAGCTCGAATGATAAATATCTTGTAAAAATTTTGCATCTTTATTCCTCCTTTTCTTTCACTATTATCTATTATCCTAAATTCAAAATATTTTGGATAAATCTTCACAAATAACAAATCCTTAACTAGAAATATTCCCATGTGTAGATGTTGCTACTCCTTTATACTTAATCACCATTAGAATTTGTTTAACTTGTCTTAATATCTGATTAAACTTGGCTTTTAATCCTCTGGAAATAGTGGAATGATTCAAATGTATTATCTAAACACATTTGACTAGTGGAGCTGAGCATTAACCTACATAACAAACAAAGTTAGATAACAATGGTTAAATAGAAATGTTAGAACCATAAATTAACTTTGAAGAACACTAGTACGCATGTCTCCCCAAATCTCTAATACAAATATGATATAGATCAATGGTAGAAAATGGCATTGGATCTCGAACGAATAGAAATGGGTATTCAAAAGAAAAATGGATACGAAGAGTAGGAAGGTTTTTGTTGGTGAATGTGATTAGATATAACTCACTAAGACACAAATACAATCAGGGGGTTTGAGCTTGAAATAGAGTTTGATACAGCTCACGAACACTAAATATCACTCGGGATTCAAATGAGGGTTAGATATAACTCACTAACTGGTTCAAATGAAGGGGGTTCACCACAATCCTTAAGAATAAGATTGATAAGAATACAAGAGAGATTAAAGAGAGTAAACAACACTCAATAATTCGGCAATACAAGCTCTACTAGCTTAAGTACAGCCTTACTCGAAGGAGTAAAGTTTCACTTTTTGTATATTCTTCTATATATATCTATATCTATGTATCTCTCTTTTTATGTTAGTACAAATGTTGCTATTTATAACAAGTCATAAACCTTAGTGGCAAAACTGTAAATAATGTACAAGTCCTTAAACCCTAAAGAATCGGGCCTACAAATAAAATAAGAGAAAACATATACAAGAATACAAAACTATGTGTTTTATAGAAGTCAGCATGTCGTCACTTGGCATGTCTTAGGAGCAATATTATCCAAACCGGACGGGGTCGGTAATTTGATGTATGGGTTCAGGAAAGACTTCCTAAACTCTCGCATGGCTTAGCTGAGACACTAGAGAGGTCAGCCTACAATCGTCGAGTTTTAGATTCAGTCGACACGAGTCTTTTGGTGCTATGCCGAGTGGTTCTTTGCTCTCACATCCTCGACCTTACGGTTTCTCGGCACCTCAATTGATGACATAGTTGATGCCGAGTGTTTGTTTTCCTTCCCCTCGTCCTTTTAGCTGCAATTCACCCTTGGTAAGCATTGAAAGGCCTCGGCTTGGATATGATCGAAGGCTGATTACCATCACCTCTTATGTTGGGACTTGGCTACTGATTAATGGTTTAGTAGCTTAATTCTCATCATTCCCTCTGGGTTGTTTCAGATTTGGGATCAAATCTGAATGATCTTTGATTAGCTCTTTGTCAAGGTGATATAGATTGAGGTTGGCAATGTTGAAGGTTTTAAAAACCCCATAGTCCTCGAGCAGCTCTAATCTATAGGTGATAGGGTTCGGGGTACCAACCTAACCTGACTGTCAAAGTTGAGATCATCTACTTACCAACTCATTCTATCTACCAAGCTTAATAACACTATCTCTTGTAGATAGAGTATTGAGAAGCAAAAGGCCAAGTCGACAACCGATCCTTACCTATGCTTAGCTAATTACATACTTGGCTTCATGCTTATCGATAAGCTGAGAGATCATGTTACTGCCGAGAGCTCATGTTGCCCAGAGTTAGATCCACTCGGCAAGGCCTGAAGAGAGTAGCGTCGACTAATTTCAAAACTCGGTAATTATGGGCCAACCTCTCTATTGTCTCGGCTAAGCACTGCAAGACTACTTCCAAGGCATGCTGAATTCTCCTTGTAAAATGCACAATTTTATATTTTTGCATATGTTTATCTTTATTTTATTTATTGGCCCAATTCTTTAGGATTTAAGGCCTTGTACATTATTTATTGTTTTGCCATTAGAGTTTAGGACGTACTATAAATAGCAACTTTTGTAACAATACATAGACATATATAGAAGATTAATGAAAAACCCCTTTTAAGTCTTTTCTCTCAAAAAGCTCTCTCTCCCTTACTACCTCTTATTAATCCCTTTAGCAAGGATTATGGTGGGCAACTTTATCACTTGGACCAGTGTATCACATCCGGTGAGCCTTAGGTCCATGTATGGTTCTACGGTATGTCATATTCATAGTGTTAGTACACGAGATAACTAAACCATCGACTCCCATTTATTTTTTGTTTCTTCGGTTAGATCGAACCCACCCCCCATGGATGGCCTTGTCTATCCTTGGCCTGGTTCATATCATCTTGGTATCAGAACTCAAGGTTCTAGATAGGGCCGAGAGTTTTAGTCATTATATCTATTCTGTTTTGTATTTGAGGAAGTGCTCACTTATTTGGTTAGTTTGGGATATCAAGGATTTGTTTACTGGTTATTAGCTTGGTTTCAATTCTATAGGTTGGGAATTCCACTCTAGGTTATTGTCGAGATATGACTTCTTCAAGTTGTTCAATGTGTTATCTTGTTTTAGTATTAGGATAGTAGCCAAGAAAGTACTGTTGTGTTTGCCGAATTAAAAAGACTAAGTGTCTAGTGATATTGTATATGTCCAAGTTGATTTGCTAAGAATAGTTATGCCAAATTTGAACTTTGTTGAGCTTTCAAGCTATTTCAATCTAAAGTACCAAAGTAAAGTGAAGTACCGTACTATCATACTCCTAAGGTTACCAAGCTGAGTTGTTTGCCTATTCAACTGCCAAGTTGTGCAAGCATTTGACCTACTTCAACTAGACAACAGAGCTAATTCTAGTATTTAAACTAAGTCAAAGTACCGAAGTGAAGTGGAAGATCCAAGCTATGCAGGCCTCCGAGTTGCCATGTTGAATCACCAAGTGTTGGATAGTTCTAGTCATTATCGATGAAACTTCTTATGAGTTGAGCTAGTCTATTGAGGTGATATCTCCATCCAACACTGCTTATGACAATCAAGGAAGATAAGGTTATGACTATGGCTACGAAGATATAAGGTCAAGAGTACCCATGTTTGATGGCTATGGACCCCTAGATGAATACTTGGATTGGGAAACTTAAGTCCACAAAGTCTTTGAAAAGTACCCATGTCCTGAACGTAATAGGGAATATATCATAGAGGATCAACTTCAAGGTCTTGCTAAGACTTGGTAGAAGAATGAATTAAGGTGAAGGATCCTTAGAAGAGTCGGTTCTATATGGAGCTCAATGAGACCTACCATGAGACAGAAATTTATACCTGCATCATATCAAGACGAGTTGCATGAGGAGTGGTCTACCTTAAGGCAGGGATAAATGAGTGTCCAAGAATTTGTCTAGGAGTATTAAACGCTCCTATGGCAATGTGAATTATATGAATCTCTTTCGTGTACTATCTTGTGATTCATGAAAGGGTTGCAGTCGAAGATTGCTCGACGTATTAACTCCTTAGGAGTAAGGAGCTTAAATGAAGCTATCTAACTAGCCTTAAGAGAAGAATCCATCATTGGTACAGACCATTATGATGTACAGGAACAAGTAGGGGTTATACTTGATCATCTTGAGTAGCTTAGAGAAGAAATGAAGCAGCAAAGGAATACTCAAATAGCTAAAGCTAATGAGAAGGAAGGCTAAGGAAAGGAAGTTGAAAAGGAAGAGGTAAAGGTTGTTGGAGAGACGAGTAGTAGAGGCGAGAGAGATCGAGCTGAATTGTGGTTATACCCCCATGTTCCTAAACTGATTCCATTACCCACTATAAATGCCACAGATGGTAGCTCTAAGAATTACTATGTTTGCTTTCCTCATATCGAAATTTTGTGTACAAGTCATTTCATAGGTTTACATAACACTAATATGAGCAAATATAGCATCACACTTGTGAGCTATTATCAACTGTGGATTGGAGTTTATCAAAGTTGAGGTGATGGATACATATACTGGGGATATGTTATGTTAACCCTTAAGATTCTCCTGTTGGAAAGAGTTGAGATGTGTAGGTCGAAGGAGAAGGAAGAGCAAAATTATGAGGAAGCAGGGGGAATGCTGATTCCAGTTGATGGGGAGATCATGATGTTCGAGTTAGTCGAGCTTGAAGAGGCGGAAGCACTTGCCATTGAAGAGCTATCCTACGTCCCGCCGACACAAGATTTGTGAGCCCCTAATTCTTTATATGACCTCAAGATCGTATTGCTTCCCACAATTGATAGTTATTGGGACTACTAAGGTGTAGTTGATCGGATCCATGATGAGTAGAGGGAAAGATTTGAGATAAAAGGTGTGATTGATAGAGCCCATGACGAGTGGAGGGAGCATTTGTTGGTGATGCCCTTGTTCCAAGAATTGCAGTATACTATGTTTAAGTTTAAATTTTGTCGATTAGTGTTTGACCTCAAAGGGATCCGAAGCGGCTAATTACTAAGTTTTAGGTTGAAACTTCTCTAAGGGAGAGGGAATGATAGGCTTTGGTGTACTAACCCAACCCGATTGCTAAAGCCGAGATCATCTACTTGTTGACTCATTCTGTCTGTTGAGTTGGATAACACTATTTCTTGCAAATAGAGTGCCAAGAAGCAAAAGGTCGAGATAACAACTGATCTTCACCTATGCTTGACTAATTACTTACTCGACTTTACGCTTGCCAATATGCCAAGAGATCACATTATTGCCAAGAGCTCATGCTGCCGAGAGTTGGATCTACTCGGCAAGGCTTAGAGAGACTAGTGCCAACTAACTTCAAAACTCGACAATTATGGGCCGACCTCTCTAGTGTCTCAGCTAAGCATTGCGAGACTACTTCCAAGGGATGTCGAATGACCAAATGCCGACTTCTCCCTGTAAAATGCACAATTTTATATTTTTGCATATGTTTTTCTTTATTTTGTTTATGGGCATAAGTCTTTAAGGTTTAAGGTCTTGTACATTATTTATAGTTTTGCTACTAGGGTTTAGGATATACTATAAATAGCAACTTTTGTAACAATACATGGACATATGTAGAAGATTAATGAAAAATCCCTTTTGAGTCTTTTCTCTCGAAAAGCTCTCTCTCCTTTACTAGCTCTTATCAATCCCTTTAGCAAGGATTGTGATGGGCAACCCTATTATTTGGACCAGTACATCACATTCAATGAGTCTTAGGTCTATGTAGAATCTAGCTGGTGTATCATATTTGGTTAGGTAGCTCACGGATTCGTTAAAACCCTCACTAAACCCACTCTATCTTTCATTCCTTTAATAGGATTAGAACTACCCCTACGATTGGCCTTATCTATCCTTGGCTCGGTCTGTATCAATAGGAATCATCATTAATATTTTGGAGGATTCCAAAAGGTCCTTTAACCCTTAGGGATAGTTTGTTCCTCCTCTTACCTAAAAACCTCACTTTGCTTAAGTGTAACCATACTAAGTCTCTTAGTTGAAAATGTTTTGCTATTCTACCCTTAAACTTCTCTCGCATACGTCTGGTGACTTGATTGATGTGCCAAGTGACTTTGTCATAGATGTGTTGAAGGGATTGTGCTTTAGCTCTCGCATTAAGGTCCTCTTGCATAGGCATAAGTACAAGGGTGTGATTGAGGGGCAACTTGAGATTAAAACCATAGACCACTTCAAAGGAAGTTTGGTTAGTGGTGTCATGCATTGTTCGGTTGTAAGCAAATTCAACCATTGGCAAGAAAACATCCTAATTAGCCAAGTTCTTGCCTATCGCAGCTCGAGTAATGATCCCAAAGTGCAATTAACTATTTCTATTTGGCTATCAGTTTGGGGGTGATAGGAAGTAATGAATAATAGTTTGGTCCTAATCTGACACTACAAGGTCCTCTAGAAATGGCTCAAGAACTTTGGGTCCCTTTTTGAGACTACACTTCTCGATACGTCATGTAATTCATTGACTTGTCGTTGGAGTTCAATAGCTTGCTTAAGACTCATTTATTAGGCTAGCTTATTTGGTAGTGCGGCATTAAGTAATAAGTTAATGCAATGTCCTATGCTTTGAATTGAGGGTAACCCATCAGGTAATTGTTCTGGGACCAACAACTCTTTTACTTCCAAGAGTAGTTCACCTCGCTGTTTCATCTCTTATAGTCACTTGACCAACATAAGGGTTGGCTCTTTAGCATCGACAACCTCTCGAAGCTTAGCTCTACTTATCACTAGAGTCTTCTTTGATCTATGAGCAAGTTTTACCTATAGTTAGATAACTTCTCTCGGTGGCATTAGGTTCATTGTAATCTTTCGGCCATCCTTCTTGAACATATATGTGTTCTTGTAGCCATCATATATAACTCTCCTATCAAACGGCTACGGTTTACCCAGTAATATGTGGGAAGCACACATGGGTAGTATATCACAAAGAATCTAGTTAGAGTAATTTTCGATGCTAATTTGTTGAGTGACATGTAGGGCTCCTTTCTCACTCAACCAGTGCAACTTGTACGACCTTGGATGTGCAATAGTCAGCAACTTCAATTTGGTGGCAAAGTCGGCTGATGCTATGTTGGTGCAACTACCACTATCCACAATGAGGGCACACACCTGGTCATTCACTTTACAAGTGATATGAAATAAATTCTCTCTTTGTTCCTCTTTGTATGAGGGTTCCATGTTCATTGTGCATTAGACAACCATGGTTAACTAATCCAAGTCTTCGGCAAACACATCCTCTTCAATTAGTTCCTTCTTAGCAGCTTCTTTCTTGGTAGTGCTCTCCTCCTCCTTAACTTCCTCATCAGTATTTTCTATCTTTAGCTTCGGGATGTCTCTCTTGATGACCATAGTCCTTCAATTTAAGTACTGAGTAGCCATATGCCTAAACCCTTGGCATTTGAGGCACCTAATCTAGCTCATCTTCCTATCGGGCCCTTACCCTTTCTCATAAGTACGGGTTGGCACGTCACTATTAAGTCAACCTTTCTATTTAACTCGGACATCCACCTTTCAGGTCGGCTTGGTACTTGATTGAGCTCGGTAGCTTCCCTGTCTTGGTCAGCTAGTCAACAATTTTGTTGGTACTTGGCTTCTTCTTTGCCTTTCTAGTTGTCAAACTATTCTAATGGCTTCATCTATTGTGGTAAATCATTGGAGCTCCACCATGTCTCAAATGTTACCTTTCAACCCAATAATGAATCTAGAGATTGTTCTAGTTGGTGGTTCCTTGTCTTAACTCCTGGAGTTGAGTAAAAGTGTCTTGTAGATAAGTATCTGGCACAAACCTATTTCTAAGTATTCCCTTCATCTCGAGCTAAGCATTCATCTCTCGGTAGCCTTTTCCCCTTCTCATAGCCTGGAAATTCTTCCCATACATGGTAGCATATCTAGAGAACTCAATAACAGTAGTTCTCACTTTCTCGTAATACTTATAGTGATAATAGTTAAAAATACGCTCCACTTTCTCTTCCTATTCTAAATATTCATTAGTGCTCCTAAATTCATTGAAGCTCAAAATTTGAAGCTTCACATGGTCCGATCCTCTAGGGACTCGAGCCTATTCTTCTTCAAAATACTCTTCCACGTCCTCTTCATCCAGTTCTCTTAAGTCTATCCTTCATCTTATTTATCTGCCTACTATTCTACCTCGAACTAGTCGAGTTGGGTTCTGATCTCTAGTAGGTCGAACAGCTTATGGGGTATTAGGTATGGCTTCAGTAGGTCAATAAGCCAATGTGTAAACAAATCAGGTTAAATCCACTAAGAAGTTAGCTACCTTATCAAGTCTCTCATCAATGTTTCTATGGGTTCCTTGAGACTGTTGACCATGGTAGTCAACTTTGTTGTTGTTATCTCTAGCACTAACATTTACACTTAGGTCAGTCATTTTCTCCATAGATTTAAAGCTCAAAGTCTTTAAGTAAGAGTTTTAACAAACAATTCCATAACCTAGAAAGGTAACAACTAACAAACATAGCAACTAAACAGACATAATAACTTGCTCTGTTTCACACACGCAAAACAGAGTATAAATAGAACTTTGAAAATAGACAATAACTTAGCAAAAACCTCCACTTTGATATCAAGATGATGCGGACCGTAACTAAGAATAGACAAGGCTGGTCGCTGAATGGGTTCAAGCTTACTGAAAACTTAAAAGGGAAGTGATGAGGAATGGGAGAAAGGACAAATGCGAATGATAGGTAAGCAAAACCCATGAATTATTTCAATGGAAAAGATGCACTAAAGGAACTTTCAAGGACTCATGGCATAACTCAATATGACACACAAATTGGTTCGATGAGGTTACTCGCCACATAGTCTTGTTTAAGGGTTAGGATAAGAGTGAGATGAGAGAGTAATCAAATAGTGTTTTACGTAAGGAAGAATATTCAGTTGTAATGATGCTAATCTCCTCTGCAGCTACAAATACAAGGGTATTTATACTTAGTAAGTTAGGGCAATTCGCCTAAAAGGGAGAAGACAAAAAGGGTATTACCTTAAAGAAGTATTATACAAGAATACAAAAGGTTAAAAATGAACATTAAAGAAAAGTAATGATTAGTGTGATAGATTCTACACATGGCCCTATACACGTAGTGGAGATGCATTGGTGTGGCCGTTAAAGGATGTAAACAAAAGTGTATGATCACATTGCCTGTCTAAACAAGGGTGGTTAAGGATCAGTTCAAAGTCTCTCTTTCGCCATCTCCGGATGGCTAAAGCCAGGTAAGTGGTTAGTTTTGGCAAGAGTGAGAGAACGAGGATTGGTAGCTGTGTCGGCATTTTTTTTCTCAACATACAACCTTTAAGAAATAGGTAGTCATTCAGCTTATCATGTAGAACGGGTTGGCAAGGAGATACTTGGCCTCAGTAGGAGTCGGCTAGAGTAGAAGGATTCATTTTGCCAGTCCCTTTAGTCCTCGGGCTCGGTATAAGTTAATAGTCCAGTAGCTTGATTCCCATCATTCTTACCCCTCAGATTACTTGATTCATGGGGAACCATGTGCAAGCTATCTATGAAAACGTTTTTTGAGACTTAAGAGTGAATGACTATTATCAATATGGAACACATTAGGCAATGCCTAAGGGCTGATCTTATGGGATACATTGAATGCTTTAAGGAACGTTCATTGGACATCTAAGATACATGTGATGAAAAACAACTTATTAAGATCTGCATCCAATGCATGTCTATGGAATATACTGTACGTCTTGAAAACTTGTCACTAAATTCCTTTGCAACATTGGTAGAAAATGCTTGGAGAACTAACAATTTAATTTCTAAACAAAAAGGTGAGCTTAGAAGGAAGTGAGGGCCCTCTATGAACTCTACAAATGGAGGAAGACATGGTAACAATAAAAGTATAAGGAATGAGGTCTCTAAGAATGCCTTGACATTACCGTGTTCGATAGATGGATTAAGGATGGAAATAGCAAATTACTAAGGGTAAATAGAGAGCCCACTACATAAGAGAATAATGATATCGAATATTGCTAGTATCATAGAGTTGTTAATAATGCCACCAAGGATTGTAGGAATCTGCGATGGATATTCCAAAAGAGAATACAAAGAGGTGAATTAGTCATTGAAGATAACGACATTCATATGATGGAGACTGAAGATAGTGACAAGAAGTAAAGTTTTGTAAAAGTATTTGATCATGTATAAAAGGTAGAACCTGCCCAGCATTTGTACTTATCCTCTAAAAGTAAGAAAGAAATTCAAATTTATTCATGAAATGATATTTTCTTTCACCCATTTGCTATGATTATTTGCACTTATCTTTTGAAAATTTGCTTAAATAAAGGAAAAATTTGGGAGCATCACTTAACCCTTTTAAGTTGGGACAATCCCTTATACTATGTAGGGCTAACATTGTTTCCATAAGCCCATGACACATAGGCATAACTAATATCAACCTTTGTTGTCAAGCGCTTGAAGCATCCACTTGACAAGCATTCTTTTTACCACCATGGTATAGCTATCATTGCTACCATGGTGCTCTATTCACAAATATAATTAGGTGTAGCTAGCATTGCCACTTGCTATCTCTTATTGATAGTCTCTATGAAACCAAAACTAACGTAGTTAACATTTCTGCCTCACTAAGTGTAGCTAACATTACCACCTACTATCCCTTATTGATAGTCTCTATGAAACCAAAATTGGCATAGCCAACATTACTACCATAATCCTTAGATACACAAGTTTATCCAAGGTCACTGTTTGGTGTTCCATAATCATTGGATCGAAGCAATCTCAACTATGATGAGTCGAAGAGATCTTACAATAAGCTTGGCAATTGAAACACCTTTTTGTAGAATCAAGGTCGAAGTGGCCTCATCCATGAATGGTTAAAACAATTAAGTCATGGTGGCTATAGTTGCTTCTTAGAACCATAGGCTCTTGTGCACATGGTAGGTGCAATGCTCATTTCTGTGAGATTACTCATAAGATCGAAGTGATCCTTACTATAAGGGGTTAAAGCATCCCTATAGCAAGCTTGACAGTTGTAATGCCTTTCTTGACGATGTTTGACCTTTGTTAAATTCTTGCAAATATCTCCTTAAGCTATTGAACATCGGCTTGGTATTTAATGCTGGTAATGACACTTAGTTGACTATCCTAGATGATGTCACTCCTTACTTATTGACGATGCATTAGTTGAACAGATGCTTGAGTATTGAATGGATGTTTTGATTAGATTTGGACTCTTACTCCATTCTTCTTAGAGTGGCATGAATCTTTAACATTAACAAATGTTACCAAGGGGTTGAAAATAACACCAATGTTATTCCAATCCCTAATGAGTAGTGTAATGCTTAAAAACTAAATGGTGTTTGACTTGGCTTGATGCAGACTCCTTAAATGAGTAGTTCACCACTTAGCTCCACGAATGAGGATCTAAGAAAATGTATAATGTTAACCATGGGCTCATTAAACATCAAGAATTCGTGGTAACACCAAGGATAATTGAGGGCCTATATTAATGACCATATGTAAGGAATTTGAGCTAGTACTCAAAGTTAGCCAAGGCCCGTTGGATGTTAGGAATCTGCGATAACACGTAAAGTTAATTGCAGGCCTATATCATTGTATTGGTATTAAGAATGTAGGCTAACACATAAAGTTAATTACAAGCCCTTTTGAGTGATGAAGCTTAGCCTTGAAGTGAAGCAATACTAAGAGTTGTTCTATAGAAGAAAAAAAGAAGTTTTCTTTTATTAAAATAAAAAGAAGAAAAAAAGAAAAGAATAGATAAGAAAAAGGAGGAGGAGAATCTCGCATACTTAATAAGTCAAGAAAGGCTACCCATGTGAAGCTTTATTGAATATTGGATTGATCAGAGAATCATGATTGGAAAAGAACTATAGGGAAAATTTTGAATTGAAAATACAAAAGCCTTACTCTCTTTTGGTTAGTCCTCTTGTTGACATTGTTAAAGCCATGAATCCAATTGTATATGAATGATGAAAATAAAGTACTACCTAAAGCTTTAGTTGATATTCATCGTTAATGGATGTGTTTGATCATTTCATGAGGTTAACTTAAGAAAAATGTAGGCTTAAGCATCCATATGGCAAAGAAACAAGCTATTAAGTTTACAGTATTGGGAAGCTATGAGAATTAAAATAACAACAACAATAATAATAGTAGATTGCATGCCGTTGCTTGAGACACATTGACCCAAAGAAAAGGGTTGTAAATTCTCTATACATTGAAATAGCTAGATAAATACTAGTATAAGAGATGATCTGAATCAAAGGAGAAGGGACTACATTTACATCATGATAAACAAAACGAATATATATATATAATGCTAATTTAAATAATTCCAAGCTTAGAGCCTTCCTATGTGCAAGACATGCATACAGCACTTATTTCATAAAGGATATGACATTTGCAAGGAGAAATTTAGAGGATAGTTCCTCTATGAATTAATTGATTACGACTTATGGACCTATGTAACGTAGGTTTAAAGATGCCACATATCAAATACTTGAAATTGAGCTAAGGGATAATGGTCACTATGAGAAACAAGATTTAAGGATGGTTATGAACGAATTGCAATAATATGCTATCATGGCCGCATGGACAACAACTCTAACAATTCGGTGTTCCATATTGGAAATAAGAAGAAGAAGTAAGTCAGAATTGAATGGGAAAAAGAAAAAAGAAAAAAAAAATCAAAGAAGGAAGGACTAGGAAAAGCAATCATAAGCACTCACTGTTGTTATTATTCTAGACATATAGGGAGGACATTGAAGAATTGAGTGGAAGCAGCTTGGTCGTGGTAAGTTGATATTGCTTATGAAGGTGTTGTGTGAACAAGAATTAGAAGCACAGTTGTTATGTATAGAAATTGAACCTGTTGAAAGAATACGAGAGGGGATGAGGTTGAAGTAGGAAATCAAGATGAAAGAAATTTTTAAAGAAACAATCAAAAGAAAAAAAAAGAGATCAAACATGACAATAAGGCTTATATCATTTGTCTTCTCTCAATCAATAATGCTATCACTTCCAACTCTTAATGTAAGCTTGCATGTAGAGAAGTGTGAAGAGTAAATATTAGAAGATGAAGATAGTTAAGAAAGGAAAAAAAAAAAATGATTAAGAGGAAGTGAGAACCTATTGCTGTTTGTTGCCAATACGGTCAAATATGAAGTCAATAAAGTAAGGATCTACAAATAGCAGAGTGAAAAATATGTTTTGAAGGTTTGGTCTCAAGATTCAATGAAGGCGAGTAGATTTGATAAAGTTTGAGTTATCTTAGGATATGAAGATATAACAAATTTTAATTAATTAAGGAGGATTTGAAGAGGGAAGAGAAAACTTAGAGTGGATATGGAGGAATCTATTTAGTTATTATAGATGCGCTACATGAGAACGGATAAGGGTAATGTTCCTTGGAGTCACGTTTGTCCACTTTATGATAGCATTACCCCGTTTACTAGTATAAATGAGATATATATATATATATATATTTATATAAATAAAATGGCCAAATGGAATATTATTGAAGCTCCAAATTTCTATAAATACTCTGATGGCTTTATTTTTCTACCAATGCTTGTAAAATGAGGAAGAAATACTGAGAGGAGAAATAAATTAACTCTATGCAATGGATGTAAATCAACGTCATGGGAGCAATAAATAATTGTAAAGTGCGATACAAAAGCATATTGAAGTATGTGTTCCATGGTAACAAAATGAATACTAGCATATCATACTCAACTTGTTAGTGATCTAGAAGAAACATTAATTCCATCGATATTAGAAGTGATCAAGTAAGCAAAGTCAACTTTTAGTATGTTTACATAATATTTGAAGAAACAACTTCTAGAAATGCCTAAAACCTCCTTAACTATGTCTAAGGGACTTTTGGTTAGGGGGTAAAATGTAGAGGGTTATTTCGGTAATTTGGCTTTTAACCCAATTTAATACCATGAACTGATATCTTGGATTAGTGATAGAGTTTGTGAAATTGGCCCAATTACATATATTTTAGGGAGATCTATCTTAGTGGGCTTGGAATAGGGATCACTAAACTAGATTTTCTACTCTCAGCTTAACTTAGTTATCTCGTATATGAAAAAAGTAGACTTGGAAATGATTCTTCTATGCTCATTTGGGCCTCAATTGGCTTTAATGGACCTTAAGAGAGCTTAAAAGTGCTCTAACCTTAGTTACAACAATAATGGGCTTCCATTAACTATTATAGGAATCAAACCACTGGACCCTTGACTCGAGCTTAAGCCCAAGGGTTAGAAAACATAGCTAGACAGATTCTTTCCTTATGACCCATAATTGAGGAGTCCAAGCTGTTGTAATCTCTCAACTTGATGCCTAGTCGAGCTGTACCCTCTTGTCCTCATTAATTGCCTCCAATTTGTGACCAGAGTTACACTCGAGCAATAGCTTAATAGATTTAACCACCTACCTAACTGACTTGAATCTGGGCCATACTGAATGCGTTCGAGGTGAATTCATCTTGGAAGAATTATTTGCTTAGCTCGACATAGTTGACTTACCACTTCTACTTGGCAGTTACTCACTTGATCATACAAAATTGTCTTTTTTGCCAAAAAATCATCTATCTACAATAAGTCATGTGTCCAAGCAATCATATGATAGAATCCTTCGTACGGGGTACCTATTTTTTTTTATATTTTCAATTATACCCTTTTATCATTCCTTTTACCTTCCTTTAGATAATAATCTTTTTGTCTTTTCCATTTTAGGTAGGATGCCCAAATATTTCGAGAATAAATACCCCATTATAAGGTAGTTGCAATATCATCATACTTCAAAATATTGAATATACTTCTTTTTCATAAACATTGCTTATAGCTTGTTTACTTACTTCACTCTTATTTTAACCTTTAAGCAAGGCTAGGTGGTGAGTACCCTCATTAGATTATCTTATGTATCATATTGAGTTGAGCCATGAGTCCTTAGAAGTTTCCTGGTAAGTTATATCCTTATCTTTTGTGCAATTCCCATTCCATTCTTTAAGCTTTCTACAAGCTTAGATCCACCCTTATGGCCGTCCTTATTAGTCCTTGACCTATTCATATCAATTATAAGCCTTTGACTAAAGCCTAATCCTATGTCTAAGCTTAGGAAGGCTAAAGGAAAGAATAAGGTTTAACAATAAGGCTTAATATCAACCATCTATCTTAGAGCCATTTGACGGATAACATTAACTTCTAAATTCTATAAATAGAAGGCTCTTCCTCTCATTCGATGGATTTAGAACAATGGTAAGCTTAAGACAAATACTAGAGCTCTATTGAAATCAGTCCACAGAGGATGGAACAGATAATTAGATCAAGAATGATCAACAACATTGAGTTTGATCCATTGCCACATGCACACATTCAAGATGTCGAGTTTGCTCGTTCTTCCTCTTACACCACTTCCTAGTGACATCCCTCCACATATCATCAGCTTAAGACGTTTCCTAGGTCGATTGGTACACCCATTGCACATGATCGGTTGGCTATAGCAACCTTACGACACGTAATATTAACAAATATTTGCTACAAAGATTGAGATAATCTAGAGATTTTAGGAGTGTAAGCATATCCTTTAGTAAGATTGGGTTTAAAATTTAAATTTCAATATTTAAGATCAGATTTTATGTAGATTTTTTATTGAAGATAATTCCAACACATCCAGATGCTAATTTAAGATGAAGTTTATTGAAAATTAGAAAGAAATATCATAAAAAATAAATCCTAAAGATCAAGTTTGGTTATGAAGTCTATTAGATATCTCTTATACATTTTAATGATAACAAAAAGGGTTAAAAGCTAATGAATCTTTAAGAGTGCAGGCTTACAGAAGGTTTTAAAAAACTATATTTTCGCATATTTAAGTCACATTCAGAAGCTTCAAACTATTTGAAAATAAACTATTCTGGAAAGTCTTTAGAAAGTATTATAGAAGCTCTTATAAAAAGAATTGGAACAGCTCTTCAGAAGCTTGTTCAAAGATTTTTAAGAAAAGAAAGCTGATACTCTTCAAAAGTTTATTTAGAAGGTAGGTTTGAAAAAATTACGTAGAATATTAATTTTAATCAGATTCAAATTATTCAAGCCTTAGCTCCACTAGCTTAAGTGTATTAGGAAAATATATTTAATCCCATTTCACTCAAGATGGAATCATGATCCATTGGGATTTAGTTTAAGAGAAAATATATTTGAATAAATTAAGATATGCATAAGAATAGATAAGGATAAGGTTGATTTAGATTGTGGGATTTCAAATCTTAAACACAAGGCTTATCCGGAAATAGCTAACAAAAGCTAATCTTTTCAAATTCAAAATAGAAGCTTATCTAGTGGTTATGATTTTAAGTATATTTGATATGAACAAATTAAGGAGAATATATTTTTTTAAATTCAAAATGAACAAGATCTTCTCTAAAAATATCCAAGGAGTTATTTTAAATATCTAATTGTTGGATAATTATGGAAGTGAAGAAAATCTTCAGATTTTTAGCTGTTGGAAAGACTTAATATAAAAGGAGAAAGGATTCAAAACGTCGAGATATAACTTTGAAGAAAAATTATTGTTGTACAAAAAATTTTTGATCAGTTTTTACCTTCTAAAAAGTTTCAAAAAGTTCTTCAGATACGTCTTTAGAGAGCTATATCGAATCAAAGTTCTACAACAAGTATTATTTCTTTCAAGTGCAAAATTATTTGAGAATTGTATTTTCATTCACTTGTAATATCTATACTTTATTATACAAAAAAGATAGTTTGTACTCTGTAGATTTGTATTAGCCTAGATTGTAGAAAGGCTAGATAGGCAGAGTAGAGTATGGTAAAGTTATTGTGACGAATGCTTATAATTTGTTTGTGAGTTGATTTAGTAGATCGAGTTCTTAATAGTAGAGCTAGAAGAGAGCAATAGGCAAAAGGCTGAAGGCCGAAGCTCTGTAAAATCTCTACTTAATTTTCCCCTTCCATATACTCTTTTAATTTTGTTTATTATCTGTTATGCATTGAATCATTAAATTATCACTATTTGCCATTATAAGTTGTTAAGAGAGGTAACTTCATTTTTAACAAAAAGGTTTTAAAAAATTTAAAGATATCAATTCACCTCCCCTCTTGATATCTTATACTGGACCAACAAAGTCCAAATTTGGAATACAAGATATTTTCAAATTTTTTGAGGATTTGGTAACTCTCAAAAATCTAGAAGATAGGGATTAGTTCAACAAAATTAAGTACTAACTATTGGGAAGCATTAATATATAAATACATATAATTAAAAATAGCATAACACTTTTTGGAAATTGAAGATGAGAACTATTCTCATGCAAAATTTTCACTACATACCATTAGAAAGTTTATCAAAAGCTTTGTTAAAGAGTTCACTAAAGTTTATTTTCCAAATATTCTCCTTTGTTTTTATGCAAAATCATTTGAGAGCTTTATTCCCATTTTGACTTATAAACAACAATAAGCATGTTTAAGTATTGTGTTTGTGAGAGAAGTTAGAGTTATTCTCTGTAGTTCTCTAATTAGCCTATAAAGAGAAAGGCTAGATAAGTAAAGTAAAGAGTTGTGAAAGCTAAGAGTTGGCAAGATTGTAACTACTCTTATTCATTTATTTTTATTTTAAAATAGTGAATAAGTGAAATGGCATCAAGGAAGAAGATTGGGTCTCTAATAGTAAAGTTGAAAGAAAGTAGTAGGCATAAGGTCGAAGCTATTTATATCTTGAGCTTAATTCTCTTTTCCCTATCTATTTTTACTTTTAGTTGTTTATTTATTTTATTATCCTAGTGCATCAAACTATTAAAGTACCACTGTTCACCTAAAACAAGTTAGTAAGACAAGTCTTCTTTTATAAAGTTCAAAAAAGCATGAAAATTTCCAAAGATATCAATTCATACACCTCCTCCCCCCCTCTCTTGATATCTTCCATGAGACCTACAAATAGTCATTCTTGTTTAGTTGCTGTAACAACCTAGATCCTAGAATGTTATAGCCTGTTACATGTTTCTATTATCTACTGACATGTCAGGCATAAACATGTACTAAAATCTCCCATACCTAATGAAATCTCCAAATATTTTCAATGATATTTAATCTTCAAATAAAACAATATAACCACTAAATAATCTCGTAAAATTCTAAACAAGTAGTTACTAATTGTGAAATAAACTCTATTAGTCCTAATCCCAAAAATTATTATCTTAATAGAAATACTAAACGCTGCTCCCCAACATGGCAATCTTGACATTCTTAACCAAAATCTACAAATTTTGAAAATTTCCACTTAAGAACCTACACTTGAAAATTTTTAAAAAGGGTGAGTCAAAACTTAGTATGAAATACATAAACACATGCGCATGAGCAAACATTCACAAATTTACATGCATCTCAAGGAATGACAAATGCAACATATACTAGTTCATTATTTTTGTTTTTTGTTAGACAAATAATATAAGTTTACTCAAAACCTCAATACATATATATATAAAGTTTCATATATTATTGGTATTGGGTCCTCCTCAATACCCTAGAAATCAATAGTTGCCATAAATTTACCTTTATTTGGGTCATTTCCAAGCAAAACTTCATTTGAGATATCGTCATGTAAGGATCATTGTGGTGCCATTTCAAGATCACTAGTCCTCTTGATCCCTTGAGCCCATCCAAGCACACATAACACACAATTCATTACAGCCAAATAATTGTTATGTCTGATAAAATCTTTTAACCTAAAAGCATGAACATCAAACAATATCTTGTACTTGGGTCAATGATAACATGAAAAATCCTCAAATCAACTCTTGTTCTTGAAGTAATCATATAAAGTAATAAGCCTTAGAATTATAGTTGTTAAAATCGAAAGTTAACAACACAATTCTACGAGTTTATGATTTTATGTTATTTTTCTTAGTTAAAACGAATATATAATTATTTATGTGCATACTTTTGGTAAAATTATGAACTTTGATATACGATAGTATAAGCTTATGATTTTACTAGTTTTATATGATTTTATGCAATTCTACTAATTATATGTATTTAAATGAATAGTAAAATCATGATTTTAACAACCAAGCTTAGAATTGTATTTTTGAATTCTAAGAACTAATCTCAATTCGAGGCATTTCTATTTTTACTTACACTTATGAGTTGGTTAGTTTGATAGGTTGAAAGCTAGTAGCTTGGTTTAACTAAGAAGCCCTTAGTTATTTTTCAAATTAATACTAAAGATTTTTGTAAATTAGTTAAATAATTTTAAGAAATATAAATAACATAAGACTAAATAATATAGATATGGACAAAAGGACGAATATGAAACCAAAATACACAGTCAAGCACTTCCCTAACTTACGCTGTGTGTACTTCACTTAGTACATGCCCCAACACTCTTATACATAGCATGTACAATAGTACATGCTATGTGTTGCATGCCATAAAGTAAACGGTGTGTATACTTTATACACATTATATACTTCACACCATGTAACCCCTTTAACTTCTTCTGTTTTTTTCCTTAATCCTACTCACTCCAATATCAAACATCTACTCTTAGCTACCTTCATCACTAGACCAATCCTAATCAAATCTATGTTCCTAAGCTCTTATGCATTTAACTTTTAATCCAATGATATCTAGTGAACACTTAGGTGTGTTCCCACATCAAGAATCAATTAAGAAGAATAAAAATACATACCTCGATTAAGGATCTTGTGACAACTGTGAAATGTGCTATAGACCAATCTTGATCACAACACCTGAGGTTACAGAACCATTAATCATGAACCATTACAAAACTCTTTCTTTTGTCAAAGATTAGCAATTCACTTACTAAGTTAGGGTTCGTTCTTTTCCTATCTCCTACCTTTCTCTTACCCAAATCCAATCACTTCTACAACTTTGTGATGCCTTTTAATATTAGTGAATAACAAAATGTAATCATTCAAATTGAAAATCTACCTTAGTGAAGCCTTACCTAAGTCTTGTTCTTGAGGTTCCTTAAGAGAATGTGTTGCCACATTCCATAGAGAGGAAAAAGAATGACTAAAGGGAGATAGAGGAAAATTTATACTGAAGGTTACTTATTGGGGTTTCCACCTTTTTCTAGTTTTCTAAAACTAGCCTTTCTTAATAACTTAATTATTTTTATGCCCCTTAGTTAAAAATATCATTTTCTTTTAATAATTTTTTGGGGTTTTACATTCATTCCCCTTATAGAAACTTTCATCCTTGAAAATTTCCCAACTCATATATCTTAAATTATGATTACTTTATAGTTCTTACCTCTTCAAATGCCCCATACTCTGTACCCCTTATCTCTTTAGTCTTATACTTCATCTCCTCACTTTATATAGTTATAGCGAGTTTTCATTTACTTAGATAGTAGAACTTCTTCTTTCCATCATTAACTTTTAGAATCATTCTAGCTCACTAATAATTAGATCTTCTTGAATTCACCATAAGCTTCCCAAACAACATTTCCATGTAACTTCCTTTCACCATGCGTTACGTCTTAGCCTTAAAATACTTAAACATTTTTGCTCCTTGAAATATGCCTTTTTCATAATCAATTATTTGTCCCGTTATATAATTACATTTCTAGGTCCCCTATTAGTCTCTTGAATTAAATACTTTTAGGTTCTTTGGAAAGTCTCCATCTTAATAGTAATTCTCCATCAATATTCAATATAAATAATTCTACCACACTTATCCATTGGTCCATTTGTTTTAAGGAATTTACGTTAGGATTACTATCCTAGTACCACCTATGACTAAATCTCTCAATGCATACCTTTGTGTTATTCATAATATTATTTGAAAGTTTTCGAATTTATATATTAAGTCGACTCTTTTATGTCTCCTTAATTCTATAACTTTTCCTTAGTTGAATCATATTACACCTTGTTCATCATTGCTCCACTTGACTTAAAGAACTCAAGTTTATTTGACTCATCTTTCTATTGTCACAAGGCTAATATCTTCCAAAGTAAAATTTATTATTCTACTTACATCCAAATTTTATTCACAAATATTTTTTTTTTATTTTCCTCATGCTATTTATTTTGCAATCCTGTAATTTAAGATTCAATTCTTCAAATTTCCTTCACTATATAAACTTCAAATCTCCAATTATGATTGTCAAATTTTTCTTTAGAACTACTTCAAAATTTTGCTTACAAATTAAATTTCTAAACTAAACTCTTTCCATATGTATATATAAACATTTTGATAACAACTCAGTTTACTTGTTTGCAACCACTTTTATCAAAATTACTTATTAATATTGTTGATTCTTGTAACTCCATCCCATCTATCCACTACATTAAAGTGGTTCCATGTTTATTTTCACAATTCTTATTTATTCCACTTCTCATATGCTTAAAATCTAATTGCAACACTATTAAACTTAGCTTTAGTAACTAAACCTCAATATATTTCACTCCATTGTCTTAATTTTCAACCTTCCATTACTAAAATGCAACACTATAATTGACAATCATATCCTTTCAACCACTTCCTTCCCATCACTAATCTCACACCTTAAAAAATTAGTAGCAAGTTTTACCATCAAGGAAAGCCATCCAATAGACTTTGCAAGTTCTTAAGTAATTCTACTACTCCAACGTGAGAGCACACACTTTTCATCTCTTTTTCACCCACTGTCTTTAACTACATAACTTCCAAAGTTCTTGTATCCCCATATTATGCTACTACTACACTTCACTCTTAAGATGTTGATTTTCTTCATTTTTCCAAGCTCATTATTATTATTACTATTAAATAGTTATCAATGTCATTATTATGCTTACATATTCTTACGTTTTAAAATATTGTATTACTTCAATTATTATGTTAATATGTTATGCTATTGTTGTCATATTAATCGTTATTACTTGTTTTTCTCTTAATAGGTTACGTATATTTCATCTCATTTAGCTAATTTTTTTTTCTAGGTTTATCTTATTATCTAAATTATTGTGGCCATTTTTCATCATTTCCAATAATTACTTATTTTCTGTAATTGCATTCATTTCTAACTTTAGAATGAAGGTTATGATTCTTATTTTAATAATTATTTAGTTATTTAGGAATTTTACACCTCCTATAACCGAACATAAGTACATTTAAGTGGGATTGATAGGTAACGACATAACCAAGACCTTGACACAAACATGAGCAATGACTTGACTCGATTCATCAGGATGGACTCGACAAGATAATACTAAACAATGAACGGAACTCAATAGAATGCCATGGCATATGTTAAGTACAGGAAAGGGAATCTGTCAATGTCATTACAATATAATTATTAATTTATATTTATTGTCATTATTGTTATTATGATTGTTAATATTAATATTATTGTTGTTGTTATTGTTATTTGTTGATGTTTTCATAGCTTATAAATTTTTTATTTTGTCAATTCTTACTTTATTGGTCTGTTTCTATTTACTATTTTGTGGTTTTCCAAAAGGGATGATACATGGTGTGTATTTTAGCAAAAAGGCAAAAGTACATAGTATGTATTCTATATAAAGGGTGTATTTAATTGAATTAAGGGATACACGGTGTGTAGTGCATGTCTTATGGTCTACGAGGTATCCTTTTTCTTACTTAAGTCATCTATCTCTTTATGTTATGAATCGTAATTATTATTTATCATTATCATTATTAGATTGTATGCATAGTTTTTTTTTTTTTTTTGTGCTAGATGCTTCTATAGTGGATAATTTTTTTTATCATTCTTATTCATCAGCACATTATTATGTGGCTTGGCAAAAGAAAAAGAAATATAGGGTGTGTTTTGGTAAAAGGAAAAGTACCTGATATATGTTTTGGTGAAAGAGAAAACATTGTGTGACTTCATGTTATGAACAAATACATGGTGTATACATGATTATTGAATGTATGTGGCATGTACTTTAGCTTTTGGAATGTATATGGTGTATACTTTTGCTATTTGGTTCTAACTATGGATTATGGAGGCTTTCTTTTCATAAGGATTGAAGTTATTTTATTACTTGTCTATTTATTTACTAATTTAATCATATACACTTTCATTTCATAAATAATAAATTTATTATGTTGTTGAATGTTGTTGGTCATATATAAGTGGAAGCATGCATGATAATACTCTGATGTTGTTGTTATTGTATTAAGTCTCTTATCTCTCTCTTTTCTTTTTTTTTTCTTACTTTCTTTTTTCACCTAATTCTTGTTATTGTTACTATTATTATTTTTATGTTAGGAAAATTATTTCTTATCTTAGGTTAATATATGTTTTAGTAATGAGCCTATCAAGAAATCCTTTTCCTAGACATACTATCGAGGAAGAAAAAAAATAATAAAGAAAAGCAAGTAATAACAATAGAAAAATAAAAATGAATTTGTAAGACTTAAATAAAAGAAAATAGCATAATCATATACAAAAAATAGAAAATACCAATAAAAATAGAAAAAAGTTGTCTTACTAACACTAAGAATATTACCCACCTTAATAACGTTACTACTCTTCACAATTAAATGCTTAATTTTCTTATTAGCACTTAGACTACTCACTTTAGTCATCATTTACCATTCTATAAATTAAATGCTTAATTTTCTTATATTAGTTAAGTTTGGTTAAATCTTCTAAATAATGATGTCACGCCTCAAGAGATACCTCGATTATGGCAACCCATTGTATACCACCTTAAGTGCCTTAGATTAGCTTTACGACTAGTCTAAAACCTTTGATATGATATATAAGGTATCTTTCAATACCGGGTAACTTCCTATGTGTGCATTCCTAAGTAGGTTAGAATATTTTACTATTTAATTTACATCGTAGCTACACATTCATCATTTCAAATTTAGCATAAGTGGGTGTATCAAACTACCAAAAGATATTGCAGGTACGATATGGTTTACAAAAAAGAATAGATCCTAGGGAGTTTGACTAAATATCACATATAAAGATCAAATTTTCTTAAAAGAGTCCATATTAAGAAAATAATATAATTCTCTCAATCGCTCTTCCTTGACTCACACATCTCAGCTCTTAGTGATAACTTTAGGCATAGTACGCCTTGGTATGAGACATAAATCATCCTGCATTAAAAGACTAAGGGGGTGTAAGCTTGCAATTTGCTTTGTGAGTAATTACTCTTACTAAACCTTTCACACAGTAATCAAATTGTTAAATTATGCAACTGTATGAATACAACAACTACATGCTCAAACAATTATATACAGCCAAACCGGTAACTGCATATAGCTCGAGATTTTGCTTTTAAAGCTAGGGTTGGAGTTACTTGAACTGTCAGACCTAGGTTCTAAGCACCCTCAGCTACTAAACATACTTGTCTTATGTCCACTCTATTCTTTCTTCACTTCAATTTCTTATATCATTAATTAGGTTCTCAATCCCTAAACCGAAAGTGTAGATGTGAGTATCGTACGTAGTCTACTCACCCCTAATCAGTAGACTCTATGACTTAGCCCATTACTATGTGGTTGGCATCTCTAGTGCCTAGTAAGCCCGTAGGCTAGGTCAAGGTCATGTTATACATGTACACTATGTGAAAACTCAATTATAAATAATCATGACCCCCGTAAGACCTCCCCATCCCACACGCGTATTGTAATAGCCAACATATAATGATACAAGTTATGTAATGCTTGATCTAGTTTAGTTAAGGTAAAAGAATCATTATATTCGTTTTATTTTAGTAACCACTCATTTTCAACTAACAATCACAAAGTATACTACAAACAACTATACAACAAACATTTCATTAATTTATATTACGGTATCTTAACACAATAAATACGAAACATTATACACATGCAATTCCTAAGTCCCTTAAGTATACAATTTATCACTTAATTTTTAATGCAACTATTCTACAAACAAATATGAGCATAATAATCACCGGAATACTCACTTGACAATGATAAACTACGGGTTATAGTAGTTCGTAGGCAAGTTTGGATCAATGTCAGGATTGCTTGAAATAATCATGAAGGAGTACGAATAAGAAAAGGGAAACTTTCTATTAAGCAAACTATCCTTGTTATAATCTTTGGTTTTGACTTAAACTTGTTTTTATCATAACTTTTTCATTTTAATTTCAATTTCCATATTCTTATAAATGTTTTCCATCATTTTTGAATGTAGGCTACCGTGGTGTAGTCTGTTTTAATAGATTGCAACTACAATTTTCAAGATTGGTCTAAAAAGTTATGGACCTCTTAATTGTTGGGCTTAATGGTTCCATTTTGCATGATTTTGGTCTTTAGTTTCTATTTCTCAAATTCCTAGTGGGTTATAAATTCTTATTTGAGCTTTGGAATATATTTAAGATTAATTCTTTATGAGTCCAAGTTTAATATTGATCCAACTTTAGTCTTTTACTCTCAGCGTTTCTTGGTTGGGCTTTTGGGCCTTGCTTTTAAAGACTCTTAAGTTGGGCTTTCTTATTTACTCTTTTGGGCATTTTAATTGGTTAAGTTGGGTCTTAAGTCTTATTACTAAAATCTAGAAATGCTGGTTTCTTAAATCTTTAAGTTCAAAGTTTTATTAGTTTGGCTCGTTTTATAGTTTTTTGGCTCATTTTAACCATTTAGGGCTTATGACCTAAGCTCAACATGCTTGTTTGGTTAAAAATTATTTAATTATTTTTTTAAACAACTTTTGAAGTTAGGTCCAATTCTATCCAAGACATTTTTAGGGCTCGTTTAGGTCAATTTTGGGCTCGTAAAAAGTTTTTGACTCAGTTTCGCCTTCTAGTGTCTTTATATGATAGTTATACTACTTAAGGGTGTCTCAACTCACTTTAATCTTTTCGAAAACATTATTATAAGTGTAGATTAAAGTATAGTCAGATTTTTATAGGTTTTTTTGAAGCCTTCAAATAGACATTTTTCCAAAGATTTTTATCTAAACAACCCATATACTTACATAACAAGAGTAGGACTAGGGAAACTTAGATATGCCCCTAAAATGACCTACGTCTAGTAAGCTTTCATGACTTTGATGGGGTTTTATTTTGATCCTCTTTCAAGTTAAAGGCTTATAACCTTGCTACTATGGTACACATTCAAATGTTTACACTACACAAGGAAGAATCTTTCAAAGCTCACTTCTACATATTCTTCTAGAATGTAAAACACAAATAATAAGCATATACATGGTTAAATTTCTAATGTTAGTTCCTAATACATCATAGCCTAAGGCTTTCCTAAGCATAACTTATTACATGAAGAAACAAAAATTCATGTTACCAACCAAGGAAAGTGAACTTACTACAAGGTGGTGATGAAGCTCCTTCAAGTGCTCCTAGAATGTTCCTTAGCTTGTTCCTAAAGCCCCTCTTGGTTGCTCCTTGAAGTGGTCTGAATGGTGGTGTTAGAAGCTTGTTAAGAGGATGAAGAGGAAGAGAGTAGGGGATGTGGGGGTAGTAGTTTGTGGATGATATGTTAGCGTGAGGTGGCTATGGTTTGGTGGTTTTTGGAGCTCCCAAAAGTGATGTTAAGGGGGTGGTGAAGATGGAAGCTTAGTGGTGTTGGTATGGTGGAAACAATTAGAGGATAGGTTGCTTTTTCTTTTCAACTTACAGGCTTGTTAGGGGTTAAAGTAACTTTAATTTTTTTGCTATGAGAGGTTTAAAATATTGATGCATGAAGGGATATTTGAGCTGCCATGTAGAGTTTAGGTTAAGGCCCTATAATGTCACATTTCATTTCCTATACACTAACTTTTACTTTAAATGGAAATACTGCTATCCTACACTACAAGGATTTCTTGGTTAGTTAGTTTCTAGCCCTTATTTGGCAATTTGATATGGCTCAACATGATCTTTTCATTTAACAAGCAACTCTTCAAAAAGGTAACTTAAAAAGGCTTCCATTGGTTCATTTTACTAAGTCATCATTACATGTGTTTGCCTTGGAAAATTGGAGTGAAGGTGGCACAATTTTCTAGTTGTAGCAAACTAGATTTTCCTTATTTATTTAGTTGTTCATTTGCTCATTTACTTGTTCATTCATTCTTCTTGTTTGTTCTATAAAAAGGCTACTAACCAAGTAGGTTGATTAGTTGAAATTTAAAGTTCAAAATTAGGAGTTTATGGAAATGAAAACTATTCACCTACATAGTTAGTATTTTATTTTAATAATCTCTCAAATTTTGAATGCTAAAATATTAAGGATTTGGAGTTTTATATTTGGTAGGCTTTACTTATGTTTTAGGACTCTATTTGTTACACTTTTTCTATGATTATGAGTTCAATTTTTATCAAGCAAATTTTAATTATTTGGCTTGTTAACTTTAGGGAATATCGAGACCATTTGATTATGAATCCAAGTATAACTAAATTTTATGGGATTTACATTTTCCCCCCCTTAAAATAAGTTTTATCCTCAAAACTTAGATGTGTTCCTAGTTCCTCAAACATATGAGAATATCGTCATCGTACTTCCTCTTCTACTTCCCAAGTAGTGCCTTCTTGCTCATGGTTCTACCATTGAACCTTCACACATTTGATTTCTTTGTTCCTTAGCTTTTATACCATGTGATCTGTGATCTAAACTAGGTGCTCCTCATAAGTTAGGTTCTTCTTCAACTATATTGGTTTTAGCTCTATTACCCTATCCTAATGAAGCACATATTTCTATAGAATCAATATGTAAAATACATTATGGACCTCTAAGAGATTTGGTAGCAATGCTAACCTGTAAGGAAAGTTTCCAACTCTTTCTAATATTTCTAATGGGCCTATGTACCTTAGCCTCAACTTGCCTTTCATGCATGTCTTGTAGATGCTTTTGATAAGAAGGACTTTAAGATATACAAGATCTTTAACTTAGAATTCCAATTGTCTCATCTTTAAATCGGCCTAACTCTTTTGTCTATCTTGAGCCTCTTTCATTTTTTGCTTAATGACTACTACTTTCTTTGCTGCTTCTTAGATCAAATCCGACACAAAGGCTAATTTCTCAATCTCATCCCCAAACAAGGGGGATCTACACTTTCGTCCATATAGGGCCTCGTATAGGGTCATCTAAATGGTGGAATGATAGTTGTTCTTGTAAGCGAACTTGACTAAGGGTAGGTGGGCATCTTGGTTACCTTTGAATTATAACACACATGCCCTTGGCATATTTACTAAGGTCTGTATGGTCCATTCAGATTGCTCATCTATTTGGGGATGGTAGGTAGTGTTGAATTGTAACTTGGTGCCTAAGGTTTTTTGTAGGCTAATCTAGAACTTAGAAATAGAATGAGGATCTCGATTTGACACAATACCTACTAAAACCCCATGCAAGTGGATGATCTCTCTCAAATAAATCCATGCTAACTTTTCCATAAGGTAGCTTATGTTTAATAGGAGGAAGTGTACTAACTTGGTAAGTCTGTCTACTACTACCCAAATGGCATCATAGCTTGCAACCATTCTAAGTAAGTCGCTTACAAAGTCTAATGTGATTTGATCCCATTTCCACTACGAGATAAGTAACGGCCGTAACGTATCACTTAGGCATTGATTCTTTGCTTTGATTCTTTGGCAAGTGTCATACTTTTGTATGAACTCAGCAACATCATTCTTCATGCCATTCCACCAGAAGGATTTCTTAAGGTCTTGGTACATTTTTGTATCTCTTGGCTAGACTATATAGCTTGAGTAATGCACTTTAGTCAAGATTTCTTTCTTAAGCTTAACTACATCCAGTACGTATATATGACCCTTCACCTGAACTGTTGCAACTTCATCAATCCTAAAATTTGAGTAGTAACCATTTGCTACCTCTTGTTTTATTTGAATCATGATAAGGTCCCTTTGTTGGGCTTCTTAGATTCTTTCAACTAATTTGGGCTCCATAATCATATTAAAAATTTTTTATCTTGCCTTATGCTAAGTGAATTCTAGGTTCAACCTCTCAAATTCCTTTATCAACTCCCTCTGCTCGGTGAGAAGTGAGGCAACTTCTGCATGATTCTTCCTACTCAAGGCGTCAGCAATTGCATTTACCTTTCCTAAGCAATAACTTATACGAAGGTCATAGTCCTTAATCAACTCAAGCCAACAACATTGTCTCATGTTCAATTCCTTTTGGGTGAAGAGATACTTCAAACTCTTGTGGCCAGTATAAATTTCACATCTTTGACTGTAAAGATAATGTCTCCACAACTTCAGAGCAAAAACTATAGTAGTGAGTTCTAAGTCATGAGTCGAGCGGTTTTACTCATTTGGCCTCAATTATTGGGAAGCGTAGGCTATTACCTTTCCATTCTGCATAAGTGTACACCCAATTCCGTTCTTTGATGCATTGTTATATACCGTAAATGGCTCATTAGTAGTGGAAAGGACTAAAATAGGTGTTGACAACAGCTCTTGCAAACTTTATTCTAGTTTCTCATTCTACTTAAGCTTCACACTTTTTTAGTTCAATTGTATAAGGGGCTAAGCTATCTTAGAGAAATCCTTCACAAATTTGTGGTAATTTCCAGCCAACTTAAGAAAACTTTGCACTTCAATCACTATTTTAGGTTATTTCCAATCAATGATAGCCTTAATTTTCTTAAGATCAATGGATATACTTGCACCAAACACAACATGTCTAAGGAAAGATATCTTGTGCAATCGAAAATCACATTTGGAAAGCTTAGCATATAACTTATGATCTCGGAGTGTCTGAAATACAACTCTTAAATGCTCTCAATGCTACTTTGGGGACGTAGAATACACTAGAATATCATCAATGAACACAATGACACACTCAAAAAGTAACACCCAGAATACTCAATTCATCAAGTCCATAAAGGCTAGTGGAGTGTTCGTTAGCTTGAAGGGCATAACTAAGAACTCACAATGTCTATATCTTTTCTTAAATGTTGTCTTTAGTACATCTTCCATCCTATTTCTTACCTGGTGGTATCCTGATCATATATCAATGCAAGAAAATACACAAGCACCTTGTAATTAGTCAAATAAGTCATCTATGCATGGCAATGGATACTTATTTCTTACCGTCACTTTATTTAGATCTCGATAGTTGATGCATAATCTTAAGGAGCCTGGTGCTCGCCAAGGTGATATACTAGATCGAATGAAACTTTGGTCCAATTACTCTTGTAGTTGCTTCTTTAGTTCCTTTAATTTTACATAGGCCATTTTGTATTGTGCTTTTGAGATTACTTCTATCCCTAGTACCAAGTCAATCACAAATTATATTTCTCTTTGCGATGGTAACCCTAGTAACTCCTCTAGGAAAATGTTTAGAAATTCATTCACAATCTTAATAGTCTTGAAAATGGGTTTCTCATCCTCTGTCTCTATAGTGCTTATTCAGCCCTCTGTCTTAACTAATCTTTCAACATTTGTAACTAGCTTAAACAAAAATAGTGCCTTAGAAATTTATAGTGATGCCTCTCCTACAAATATGACCTTTATTCTATCTATCGCTACAAAAGCCACTTCTTTCTTTTGACAATCAATGGTAACCTTGATAGCAAACATCCAACTAATGCCTAAAATCGTTTTACACTTATTCATGTTAATTAGGAACAAGTTTATGTAACTTTCACGTCCTTGGATTCTCATAGGGCAACTCCTTATCATTTCTTGGGTAACTATTATGCTCCCTTTTGGAGTCCTTACTCCAAAACATGAATCGATAGTCAAAATGGGCATTCTAAGGTGCTTAGCTACTTTAGAGGTAATGAAGGAGTGAGTAGTTCCCGTATACTAACAAGTCAGACATAGAGATATTCCTAAATCAACATAATTGATCTTTTAATCCTTAAGGAATTTCCAATTTTTTTTTTTAAAATCGACTTTCATCAAATCCTTCTAATAATTTCTTAGTTTATACATGATTTATCTCAAGATGTACAAATTGAGCTTCAAATAGAAAAGTCGAGGTAAAGGCACTTGCTTGCAATCTATCTAGTGTCTGGGGTATCTATGTCCTCATACAAAGAAAGCTTCGGCTCAACTTGCTCTTCATACTCAATATAACTCCAATCCCTTTCCAAATTGTACACCCTAACTACATTAATAGGGACTCCTAATTTGACATTCGGTGATCTTAATTCGGTATTATTCTTATAGATCATCGATTGTCATAGGGTCTAATGAGGCCTCGCTACCTGAACTAGTGTGGCACGTCTTTGAGGACATTTAATGGAAAAGTGCCTTGGTTGCTTGTAGATATAAAAGTCATGCCACTCTTCTTAAGGCATTTTGTAACTCTATGATCTGTACTTCCATAATAGAAACAGTTGTTTTGTAGCTAAGGACATCCTCTTGGATAATGCTTACCCATGTACTTCCAACATCTTGAGTAACCGGTAACTTCTTTCCTTTATGGGTGGCTGCAGTGTATCATGACCTTCTTTCCTTTACCTGTGTAGCTAGCACCCTCATGTAGTCTTTTACCAAAAATATTAATCTTAGGCTTCACATTTTCTTTTTCTTAGCCTTTAGCATTCTCTTGGGCTCTTACTTTCTCAATTGCTTCTCTCAATGTCCTAAGCTCAAACCATCTTACTCTTTCCCTCCACTTTGAATCCAACCCTCGTATGAAAACCTACATCTTAAACTTGTTACTATACTATTCATGGGTGTACTGTAGTAGTCTATGGAATTTTGACTCACACTAATCTAAGTTGCGACTTCCTTTAGTGATGGATAGAAGGTCCTCACTATACTACACTCTAAGACTTTGAAGGAAGTAATAGGATATGAACTCTCTCCCAAAGACCTCCTATGTGACTGGTGGCCTCAAGGACCTCCTCTTAGACTCTCACCATGTCTAGGTTTGGAGTCTCAACTTCTATGTTGCATAAGATAACCTCAACTGTAAAGGCTCATCAAAAGCTTCAAAAGACCTCTCAACCTGTAGTAGCTAGTCCTTTGCCTTATCTAGCTTGCCTATTGCTCCTTCAAAGTACCTATTGAAGTGAATGAATTTTGGGAGTACACTTCATTATGCTATATACTCCACAATGCTAAAAAGGCTACCTCTACTAGTCCAATCGGGGGTAGTAGTGGTCATAGTGGCATTTCCTCCATATGTACTAAAGGTGAAGGAGTTCGATCTCGCTCTAGAAATGCTCTCAGTAATTGATTGTTGGCTTAGATGGTAACTAATACCATGTTAGTACGGTCTGGAAGTTGATCTTTCCTATTTGGAGTTGCAGGTGGATCTAGAGCCATTAGAGGGTGTCCTCATCGTCTATTTCCCTTGTAAGAACATTCGTGTTAGTTTTGAACATTCATAACTCATATAAGTATTTTGTATGACAAACAACTAACTTTCATCAAATGAACTGTCATTTTCATTAACATTTGGGCACATAAGGTTACAATTAAAAGTGGTCACTTCAAATGAGCAAATCTTTACTAATCAAAATCTAAGTGCATCAAGAATCCAAAAGAAAATACATCCAACCTTAACATACAAGGAATCTTCTTGATGCACTCAAGGATCATCTATGGTCCTATCAATACAACAAGAAACATCTATGATCAATCCAAAATTCAAAGGTTGTAACCCTATACTAAGTGGATAACAACTAGATAGAAGTGGTGAAATGTCCCCCTCTGAGACAAGGTTTGATAAGTCTAGCCTACTCTACCCCATCTAACTCTCGGACTGCATGTCTTACAAATCCAACGCTATAGTAGGTGAAAGATACTTCCTTTACTCCCCCTAGAATCAGCTCATGTGCTACACATTTAGGGGGTTGGGCTTAATATCTAACTCGCTCGCAAAGTCTCGACCTCCAACTACCATAATAGGCCTACGACCAAAACGAATATACTTGTGTCAAGCCATAACCTACTCTAATGGAGGTAGGACATCCTTTAGAGGTAACTCCTCCTCTGTAAGCTCACCTTCATCTAACTCGGGTAGAGGTGGTCTGTGCTCCTCCTCCATAAAATCCTAAAAGTCTACCATAGCTTGACCATTAAATCTCTAAACCAAGCAGTCATGGTTAGTCCATTTGTCTCAAGCATAAATCAACTGTAGTCTAATGACCCTCCACTCCATGAAGTAAGGTGGTGGTAATACCTCCCTATCCGATACCATAAATACAATGTCAATAGGTTGTCCAATTTGCCCCTGAATACGAGCTTCTCTCTCAAGTATATAGATGACCTCATTATCCATATAAGCCACTACTCCATTGAACCTAGCTTCGAATAATCTTACTCTCTAAGGTTCAGTCATTGTAGTCTTATGCCAGGTCATCACTTGTTTTATAGTCTTCGGCCATCTAATGAGGGCATCAAGCTACCTATCTAGTAGCTAGAAAGGACTAACCTAGTCAATAAGACATAAATAGTTTAATTAGTCCTTTCAGCTCTTAATTTGTTAACGTTTCTTTAGGAAATTTTACTTAAGCTTAACTCGGTCTATCCCTCTTAAGCTCATTGGGTAGGTTACTTAGTGTCTTGGGTCAAGTTTTATCTTATATAAAACCTTTGCTCTGATATCACTAAAGGTTGTTACACCCTAAATGATACCTTAGTCATGGAAGCCAACTGTACATCACCTTAAGTGCCTTAGATTAGCCTGATAACTAGTCTAAAACCCTCGATACGCTATACCAGGTGTCTTCTAATACCTAATAGCTTCTTAAGTGTACATTCCTAAGTAGATTAGAATATTTCATTATTTAATTACATATCATAGCTACACATTAATCATTTCAAATTTAACATAAGTGAGAGTCTCAACCCACAAAAAGATATTATAGGTATGATATGATTTACAGAAAAGAATAGATTATAGGGAGTCTAACTAAATATCACATATAAAGATCAAACTTTCTTATAAGAGTCCATACTACAAAAATAATACAATTCCCTTAGTTGCTCTTCCTTGACTCATACATCTCACCTCTTAGTACTAACCCTAGGCATAGCATGCCCTGGTATGAGCCATAAATCGTTCTATATCAAAAGATTAAGGGGGTATAAACTTAAAACTTGCTTAATGAGTAATTCCTCTTACTAAACCTGTCATGTAGTAATCAAACAGTTAAATTATGCAACTGTAAGAATGCAACAACCGTATGCACAAACAATTATATACAGCAAAACCAATAATGCATATAGCTTAAGATTTCACCCTCAAAGCTAGTATTGGAGTTACTTGAACCATCAAACCCAGGTTCCAAGCACCCTTGGCTACTAAACAGACTTTTCTTACATCCAATCTAGTCTTTCTTTGCTTGCAAATCCTTATATCATTAATTTTAAGTTCTTGATCCCTAAACGAGAGTGTGAATGTGAGTAGCACATGCAACGTACTTACCCCTAAGTAGTGCACTCTAGGACTTGGCCTATTGCTATACGATTAGTGTCTCTAGCTCCAAGTAAGCCCGTAGGTTGGGGCGAGACTATGTTGTATGTGTACACCGTACGAAAACTCAATTATAAATAATCATGACCGCTGCAAGACTGCTCCATCCTACATGCATGAGGTGACTACCAATATATAATAATGCAAGTTGTGCCATACATGATCTAGTTTGGCTAAGGTAAAAGAATCATTATATTCGTTTTATTTTAGTGAACAATCAATTTCAGCAGACAATCACAAAGTATACTGCAAACAATTATACAACAACCATTTCATTAATTTATATTAGGGTGTCTTAATACAATAAGTACGGAAAGTCATACAAATGTAATTCCCATGTCCCTTAAGCATACAATTTATCACTTAATTTTTAGTGCAACTATTCATCAAACAAATAAAAGCATAGTAGTCAACAAAATACTTACTCGACCATGATAAACTACAAGTTATAGTAGTCTATAGGCAGGTTTAGATGAATGTTGGAATTGTCTAAAATAATCATGAAGGAGTATGAATAAGAAAAGGTAAACTTTCTATTAAGCCAACCATCTTTGCTATAATCTCCAGTTTTGTCTTAAATTTGTTTCTATCATAACTTTTTTATTTAGACTCCAACTTCTATGTTCTTATAATCATTTTCCATTGTTTTCAAATGTAGATTATCCCAGTACTGTCTATTTTGATAGATTGCAACCGTAACTTTTGTACTGGACTAAAAAGTTATGGACCTCTTAATTGTTAGGCTTAATGGTTCCATTTTGCATGATTTTAGTCTTTAGTTTCTATTTCTCCAATTCCTAGTGGGTTCTTAATTCTTATTTAGGCCTTAGAATGTATTTAGGATTAATTCTTTATGAGTCCATGTTTAGTTATTGATCCAACTCTAGTCTTTTACTCTAAGTGTTTCATGGTTAGGCTTTTGGGCCTTATTATTATGGCTTCTTAAATTAGGCTTTCTTATTTACACTTTTAGACTTTTTAATTGATTAAGTTGGGCCTTAAATATTATTACTAAAATCTAGAAATGCTGGTTTCTTAACTCTTTAAGTTCAAAGTTTTATCGGTTTGGCTCATTTTGTAGTCTTTGGCCTATTTTAGCTGTTTAGGGCCTATGACCTAGGCTTAACATGCTTGTTTGGGTCAAAATTATTTGATCATGTATTTAAATAACTTTCCAAGTTGGGTCTACTTTTGTTCAAGACGTTTTTGGGGCTTATTCGACTCAATTTTGGGCTTGTAACATGTTTTTGGCCTTGTTTCCTCTTCCAATGTCCTTGTATGATAGTTATACTACTTTGGAGTCTTAAATCCCTTTAATCTTTTCTAAAACATTATTATAAGTGAAGATTAAAGTATGGTCAGATTTTTATAGGTTTTTTCAAGCCTCAAAATGAACATTTTTCGTCAGATTTTTATCTAAATAACATATATACTTACAAAAGGGGGTATAAGGAAATATTTGTCGGCTAAACTAACATGAATAAGATTAAGGAAACTTAGAAATTCCCCTAAGATGACCCATGTACAGCAAGCATTCATGAGTTTGATGGGGTTTTATTTTGATCCTCTTTTGGGTTATATGCTCATAACCTTGCTACTAAGGTACACATTCAAATGTTTATACAATACATGGAAAAATCTTTCAACGTTCACTTCTACATATTTTTCTAGAATGTAAAACACAAATAATAAGCATATACATGGTTACAATTTTTATGTTAGTTCCCAATACATCATAGCCTATGGCTCTCCTAAGCATAACCTATTACATGAAGAAACAAAAATTCATGTTACCAACCAAGGAAAGGGAACTTGCTACATGGTGGTGATGAAGCCTCTTCAACTCATACTTGCCCTTCGTTTTGGTCCTCACTTAGTGCTCCTAGGATGTCTCTTGGCTTGCTTCTAAAGCCCCTCTTGATTGCTCCTTAAAGTGGTTTAGATGGTAGTATTAGAGGCTTGTGAAGGTGGGGGTGGTGGCGTGGTGTGATAATTAGGGCTTAAGTGTAACGGTTAGGGAAGTTGTGTTGGGTGGTAGTTTATGGATGATATGGTGGTGTGAGGTAGCTGTTGTTTGGTGGTATTTGGAGCTCCCAAAAGTGATGGCATGAGGGTGGTGAAGATAGAAGCTTAGTGGTGTTGGTAAGGTGGAAACAAGTGGAGGATGGGTTGCTTTTTCTTTTGAACTTACAAGTGGTTGTTTGAAGGCTTGTTAGGGGTTAAAGTAACTTTAATTTTCTAGCATGAGAGTTTTGAAATGTTGATGTTTGAAGGGATGTTTGAGCTATTGTGGAGGGTTTAGGTTAAGCCTCTATAATGTCACATTTCATTTCCTACACATTAGCCTTTACTATAAATGGAAGTCCTTCTATCCTACACTTTAGTGGTTTCTTGGCTAGAAAGTTTCTAGCCCTTATTTGGCAATTTGATATGGCTTGACATGTTCTTTTCATGTAGCAAACAACTCTTCAAAAAGGGAACATAAAGAGGATTCCATAGGTTCATTTTACTAAGTCATCATCACATTTGTTTGCCTTGGAAAATTGGAGTGAAGGTTGCACAATTTTCTGGTTGTAGCAAACTAGATTTTCCTTCTTTATTTATTTAGTTGTTCATTTGCTCATTTGCTTGTTCATTCATTATTCTTATTTGTTCTACATAAAGGCCAATTACCAAGTAGATTGAATGGTTGAAATTTAAATTCAAAATTAGGAGCTTATAGAATGGAGTTCTATATTTGGTAGGCTTTATTTAGGTTTTAAGACTCCGTTTGTTACTCTTTTTCTATGATTATGAATTCAATTTTTATTAAGTGAATTTTAATTATTTAGCTTGTCAACTTTACGGAATATCTAGACCATTCGAGTTCAACTCCAAGAATTACTAAAATTTTATGGGGTTTATATCTTTCCCCCCCTTAAAATAAGTTTTATCCTCAAAAGTTATATACATTCTTGGTTACTCAAACAGGTGAGGATATCATTTTTGTACTTCCTCTTCTACTTCCTAGGTAACGTTTTCTCGCTCATAGTTCTACTACAAAACCTTCATGTATTTGATTTCTTTGTTCCTCAACTTTTATACCTTACAATCTATGATCCGAACTAGGTGCTTCTCATTAGTTAGGTTCTCCTTCAATTGTATAGGTTCTAGCTTTACTACCCTATCCAAATCAAGTAAATGTTTTCATAGAATTGATACATGAAATACATTATGGACCTTTGAGAGGTTTGGTGGAAATTCTAGCTTGTAAGCAAGGCTTCCAACTCTTTCTAATATTTCAAATGGGCTTATGTACCTTGGGCTCAACTTGCCTTTTGTTCTTGTCTTGTAGATGCTTTTTATAGGTAGGACTTTAAGATATACATGATCTCTAACTTAAAATTCTAATTCTCTCCTCTTTAAATTAGTCCAACTCTTCTATTTGTCTTGAGCCTCTTTCATTTTTTGCTTAATGACCCCTGCCTTCTTTGCTACTTCTTAGATCAAATTTGGCTCTAAGGGTAATTTCTCAATGTCATCCCAAAACATGGGGGATCTGCACTTTCTTCCATATAAGGCCTCATATGGGGGCATCTAAATGGTGGAGTGATCACTGTTGTTGTAAGCAAACTTGACTAAAGGTAGGTGGCCATCTTAGTAGCCTTTGAATTATAACACACATGCCCTTAGCATATCCTCTAAGGTTTGTATGGTTAGCTCAGATTGCTCGTCTATTTAGGGATTGTAGGTGGTGCATATTGTAACTTGGTGCCTAAGGATTTTTGTAGACCAATCCAGAACATGGAAACAAAACAGGGATCTTGGTTTGATACAATACCTACTTAAACCCCATGTAGGTGGATGATCTCTCTTAGATAAATCTATGCCAACTTTTCCAAGGGGTAACTCATGTTTATTAAGAGGAAGTGCATTGACGTAGTAAGTTTGTCTACTACTACCCAAATGGCATCATGGCCTGTAGTCGTCCTATTACGAACTGTAACTAAGAACAGATAAGGTTGGTCATTGGATAGGTTCAACCTTACTAAAAGCTTGAAAAGGAAGTGATGGGAAATGTGTGAAAGGAAAAATGTGAAAGAAAAGTAAGTAAAAACCCACGAACAGCTCTAGAGGATATGATGCACCAATAGAACCTTCGAGGGCTAATGGTACAATTTGATATGACACACAAATTAATCCAATAAGGTTACTCACCACTTGGCCTTGCCCAAGGTTTAGGATAAGAGTGATGTCGAGAGTAAACAAATACTGTTTACATAAGGAAAGAAATACTCAAGTGTATTAATGATGATTTATCTGATGTTTATAGCTATAAGTACAAGGATATTTATACTTACAGGTTAGGCAACTTGCTTTAAAGGAAAAAGACAAAGAAGGGAATTTTCTAAAGAAGTAATGTACATGATACAAAAGGGTAAAAATGAATATTTAAGGAAAATAATCATTGGTGTAACAAATTCTATACATGATTTTGTATACATGGCGATGCTATATTGGTGATATTGTAGGAAGATGCAGACAAAAAAAAGTACAGTTAACTTACCTGTTTAAGCAAGGGTAGCTTAGCTAGTGTGGAGTCTCTCTCTTGTCATCTCGATAAGGGTGATGCCTAGTAATTAGTCGGCTCGAGCGTGAGTGAATAATCTACAATTCGGCATACTATAGAGAGATGGGCAATCATTTGGCTCAGCATAAAGAGTGACTCGATAAAGAAGTATTTGGCTTCAATAAGAGTCCACTTGAGCAGGAGAATTTGCCTTACCAAGCCTTCCAATCCGTAAGCTTGGCTAAGAGTCAAAGGCCTAGTAACCCGATTCCTATCATTCCTTCCCAATCGATTTAGATTTGGGATCAAATCTAAATGGTCTTCGATCAGCTCTTCGTTGGGGTGATATGGATTGAGGTCGGGAATGTTGAAGGTGTCAGAAACCCCATAGTCCTTAGGCAGCTCTAATCTATAGGTGTTATCATTGATCTTTTGGAGGATTTTGAAAGGTCTTTCAACTCTTGTAGATAATTTATTCCTCTTCATGCTTAGGAACTGTTTCTTGCTGAGGTATAGCCATACCAAGTCTCCTTATTAGAATTTTTTAGCCGCTTTACCCTTAACCTTCTCTCGTATTCTTCTAATAGCTTGGTCGATGTACTGAATGACTTTGTTGTAGATGTGCTGAAGGGATTGTGCCCTAGCTTTTGCGTCAAGGTCTTCTTGCGTGAGTATAGTATAAGGGTATGATCATGGGGCAACTCAAGATTAAAACCACCAACCACTTTGAAGGGAGTTTACTTGGTGGTGTCATGCACTGTTCGGATGTAAGCAAATTCGACTACTGGTAAGCAAATGTTCCAATTAGCCAAGTTCTTGTCTATTGTAGCTTAAAGTAGTGATCCTAAAGTGTGATTAACCACCTCTATTTAGCCGTCAGGTTAAGGGTGACAAGAAGTACTAAATAGTAGTTTGGTCCACATTCGATGCCATAAGGTCTACTAGAAATGGCTTAAGAACTTCGAGCCCCTATCGAAGACTACACTTCACAGCATACCGTGTAATAACACAATCTCCTACAAGAAAGGAGTAGCAATAGCTGAAGTATTGTTAGTTTTAGAGTAGGGCATAAAGTGTGTCATCTTGCTGAACCTATCTATGATGACCATTACAAAATCTTTGCCTTAGGTAGTCTGTGGTAATTCGATATCAAAGTCTATGCTTAATTCAGTCTAAGGCTTTATCGGAATAGGCAAAGGTATTACTTTCCTTTACTTGGCTCGGCACTTAGCCCTCTTGTACATGGCACAACTTTTGACAACTCGGTGCACATCTCTCCTCATTTTCGGCTAAAAGAATTGACCATTCAACAATTCATGTGTTCTTTTCTCCACAAAATGTTCAATGAACTCTCCATTTTGGGCTTCCTTGAGCAGTAACTCCCTTAAGGAACAAGTTGGTATGCATAATTTTCTACCTTAAAATAAGGAGCCATCCTCCACATGATACTCGTCTACTATTCTTCCATTGACGCATCGCATAATTATAGGGCTAAAGTGTGGATCCTCAAATTACTGCTCTTTGATACTTAAAAACCCAAAAAGTTTGGTCTGTAGTTCATTTAAAAGTGCATATCTTCTCTAAAGAGAATTTGCAACTATATTGCTCTTTCCTTATTTATAGTTTATTACAAAATTGAATCCTTTTAGGAATTTAACCCATTTTGTCTACTGCTTTGATAACTTGGTCTGACTTCGAAGGTACCTCAATGATTCATGGTCAATATATATAACAAATTCTCTGGGCAGTAAATAGTGCTGCCATACTTGTAGTGCTTGGATCAGCGCTAAGAGCTCCTTATCATACACAGAGTAATTTAACTATAGTCCTTTGAGCTTTTCACTATGAAAGACAATTGGTTGGCCTTCCTACATTAGGATATCGCTTATGCCAATGCTTGATGCATTATATTCTAGCTCAAATATTTTCTTAAAGTCAAGTAAAACTAATATTGGGGCGGAGGTCAATATTTTTTTTATCTCCATAAAGCTCCTCTCCTCCCTTCCTCCCCATTGGAAGTTGGTGTTTTTCTTTATTAGCTCAATAAGTGGTGTGGCGAGGATACTGAAATTCTTGATTAATCGTCTATAAAATAAAGCTAGTCTATGGAAACTTCTCATGTGGGCACAAGTAGTAGGAGTCAATTACTCAACAATTGCTTGAATCTTCTCATTGTCCATTCGTAAGCCTCCTCCACTTACTACGTAGCCTAAGAATATGACTTCCTCTTGGCAAAGGCAACATTTCTTCAAGCTACCGAAAAATCATTTGACATGAAGGATGTTCAATACGGCTTGTAGATGCTCATAGTGACTCAGCATGTTGGCACTGTAGATAAGGATGTCGTCAAAGTATACCATGACACACTTTCCTATTAGATGTCTCAGCACATGGTTTATTAGCCTCATGAAAGTGCTTAGGACATTCAATAAGCCAAAAAGGCATAACCATCCACTCATAAAGTCTATGTCATATTTTAAATGTAGTTTTCCACTCATCTCCTAGCCTTATGCGAATTTGATGGTAGCTAGATTTCAGATCAATCTTGTTGAAGATCTTGGCTCCACTTAGTTGATCCAGCATGTCCTCTAATCTAAGAATGGGATACCAGTATTTGATTGTAATCTTGTTCATAGCTCGGCTATTTATGTACATTCACTAGGTTCTATCCTTTTTCGGTACTAAAAGCACCGACACAATGTAAAGGCTAAGACTTTCTCTAACATAACCTTTCTATAGCAACTTATTGACTTGATGTTAGAGCTTAGAAGCCTATTCGAGTCTCATCCAATAAGCTTGTTTATTTAGCAATATGGCACCGGGTATTAAGCCAATGCAGTGCTCTATGCCTCGAGTTGGGGGCAACCCTTCGGGTAACTATTTTGGGAACAGTTCGGCATACTTATCCAGCAACTCTTTGATTTCTTAGGATAGTTCACCCCACTCCTTCATTTCTAATAGTCACCTGACCAACATAAGGGTCCACTTATCAACATTGATAGCCTCTTAGATCTTGACTCTACTCATCATGAAAGCCTTCTTCAATCTGTGAGCAAGTTCTATCTGTAATTTGTTAACTTCTCTCGGTAGCATTGGGTTCATTGTAATTTTTCAGCCATCCTTCTCAAACATATACGTATTCTTGTAATCGTCATGGATAACTGTCCTATCAACCAGTCACGGTCCACCCAGTAACATGTAGGAAGGGCACGTAGGTAGTACATTGCAAAGAATCTAGTTAAAGTAATTTTCGATAGTGATCGACAATAATATTTACCAAGTGACATGTAGTGCTCTTTTATCACTTAATCAATGTGACTTGTACGGCCTTATATGTGCAATAGTCAACAACTTCAATTTTGAAATAAGATTGACTGATGCCACATTGGTGCAACTTTTACTATCCATAATGAGGGTACATACCTAATCATTTAGCTTACAAGTGATATGAAATAAATTCTCTCTTTACTCTTCCTCTTATAAGGGTTCCATGTTTATTGTGCATTAGACAACCATGATCAACTGATCCAAGTCCTCAACGAACACATCTTCCTCAATTAGTTCTTTCTCAGCAGTGCTCCCCTCTTCTTCAGGTTCCTCATCGGTGCTTTCCACCTCCAACTTTAGGATGTCTCCCTTGATGACCATTGTCGTTTAGGCATTGAGTAGCTATATGTTCAAATCTTTGGCATTTGAAGCACTTGATCTAGCTCGTCTTCCTCCCTAACCCTTACCCCTTCTCATAAGTTTGGGTTGGTGCATTATTGTCGAGTCCACCCTTCTGTTCGGCTTGGACATCAACTTATTGAATATGTTCGGTACTCAACTAAGCTCGATGACTCACTTGTGCAAGTCGGCTAGTGGGCAGCTTAGTCGGTATTAAGCTTTGTCTTTGCCTCTCTACTTGCAAGGCTATTCTAATGGCTTCATCCATTATGGTAAATCATTGGAGTTTGATAATATCTCAAATATCACCTCTCAACCTTGTAATGAATCTAGAGATTGTTTAAGCTAGTGTTTCCTTTACTTCACATTGAATCATGAGCATTTGGAATTCCTAGACATACTTATCAACTATTCGGGCTCCTTATCTCAACTCTTGAAGCTAAGTAAATGTGTCTTGTAGATAAGTTTCTAGTACAAACATGTTTTTGAGTATTCTCTTCATTTTAGGCTAAGTATAAATCTCTCGAAAGCCCTCTCGCCTCCTCATAGCCTAATGGTCAAATGCTCTAGGGACTCTAACTCGCTCTTCTTCAAAATACCGTTACTTGTCCTCTTCATCTAGTTCTCTTAAGTCTATCCTTTGTCTTATTCGTTCGCCTACTCCTCCATCTCGAACTGGTTGAGCTGGGTTTTGACCTCTAACAAGTTAAGTAGCTTGTAGGGTGTTTTGCACGGCTTCAGTAGGTTAACAAGCCAATGCATGAACAGCTCAAGTCAAATCTACCAAGAGGTTAACCATCTCATCAAGTCTCTCATCAATGCTTCTTAGAGTTCCTTAAGACTATTGTCTATGGTAGACAACTTTACTGTTGTCATCTCCAGCATCAATGTTTACACTTGGGTCACTCATTTTCTCTAAACCAGAAACTACATAGCCAGCAAACACAACAACTAAGATTATATGGTAACTTGCTCTGTTTCACACACATAAAACAGAGTATAAACAGAACTTGAAACACAAACCATAACTCAAACAAAAACCTCCACTCTAATACTAAGATGTTGTGTATTGTAACCAAGAACAAACAAGGTTGGTCGTTGGATGGGTCTAAGCTTACTAAAAGCTTGAAAAGGAAGTGAATGGGAATGTACGAAAGGATGAATATGAAAGAAAAGTAAGCAAAAACCTATAAACAGCTCTAGAGGATATGATGCACCAATGGAATTCTAAGGACTCATGGCACAATTCGATATGACGCACGAATTGATCCAATGAGGTTACTCGCCACCTAGCTCTACTTAAGGGTTAGGACAAGAGTGATGCTAAGAGTAAACAAGCAAAGTTTACATAAGGAAGGAAATACTCAAGTGTATTAATGATGATTGATCTAATGTTTACAACTACAAGTACAAGGGTATTTATACTCATAAGTTAGGGTAACTTACCTAAAAGGGAAAAGACAAAGAAGGGCATTTCCAAAGGAAGTAATGTACAAGATATAAAAAGGTAAAAATGAATATTTAAGGAAAACAATCATTACTATAACCAATTCTATATAGACTTTATACACGTAGCGATATTGTATTGGTTATGTCGTTAGAAGATGGGAACAAAAAAAAAAAAAGTACGGTCAGCTTACTAGTCTAAGTAGGGGTGGCTTAGTTAATATGGAGTCTCTCTTTCGTCATCTCAGTAAGGGTGATGCTGAGTAATCGGTCGGCTCGAGCACGAGTGAATAATCTACAATTCGACATACTACAAAGAGATAGGTAGTCATTCAACTAGGTATAAAGAGTAACTTAGTAAAGAAGTATTCGGCTTGGGTAGGAGTCGGCTAGAGTAGGAGAATTCGCCATGCCAGGTCTTCTAGTCTTTAAGCTCAGCTATGGGTCAAAGGCCCAATAGCCCGATTCCTATCACATCCTGGGTAATTTACTTACAGCGTGCATTGAGGTCTAATCCCATTTCCATTTTAGGACAAGTAAGGGCTATAATGTATTACCTGGGCATTTGATGCTTTACTTTGATTCTTTAGCAAGTGTCACCCTTTCGTACAAACTCAGCAACATCATTCTTCATGCCATTCCACTAGAAGGATTTCTTGAGGTCTTGATACATTTTTGTACATCCTAGGTAAACTGTATAGCTTAAGTAATGTGCTTTAGTCGGGATTTCCTTTTTAAGCTCATCTTAATTTGGCATACATAGTCAACCCTTCATCCGAACTGTTGCAACTTCATCAAAACAAAAATTAGAGTAGTTGCCATTTGCTACCTCTTGTTTTATTTGAATTATGATAAGGTCCCTTTGTTAGGCTTCTTGGATTCTTTCAAGCAATTTAACCTCCATAATCAGAGTAAACACTTCTAATCTTGCCCTATACTAAGTGAATTCTAAGTTCAACCTCTCAAATTCCTTTATCAACTCCCTTTGCTTAGTCAGAAGTCAAGTAACTACTACATGATTCTTCCTACTTAAGGCATTGGCAACTGCATTCACCTTTCCAAGGAAATAATTTTTACTAAGGTTGTAGTCCTTAATCAACTCAAGCCAATGGTGTTGTCTTATGTTTAGCTCCTTCTTGGTGAGGAGATACTTCAAGCTCTTGTGGTTAGTATAAATTTCACATCTCTTAATGTCTCCACAACTTTAGAGCAAAAACTACAACAACAAGTTCCATGTCATTAGTTGGGTAATTTTGCTCATGCGGACTCAATTGTCATGAAGCATAGGCTATTACCTTTCCATTATGCATAAGTACATACCTAAGTTGATGCATCGATGTATATCGTAAATGACTCATTAGTATTGGGAAGGACCAAAATAGGTGTTGACACAAGTCCTTGCTTCAACTCTTGAAACTCTATTCTCTTTTCACATTCCACTCAAACTTCACACTATTCATGGTCAACCATGCAAGGGGTCGAGCTATCTTAGAGAAATCCTTCACAAATTTTCTGTAATGCTTAGCTAACCTAAGAAAACTTCACACCTTAGTTACTGTTTCAGGTTGTTTCCAATCAACAATAACCTTAATTTTTGCATGATCAATAAATATACCTATACCTGACATAACATGTTTAAGAAAAGATATCTTGTGTAACCAAAATCACATTTGGAAAGCTTAGCATATAACTTATGGTCTCGGAGTGTTTGTAGTATAACTCTTAAATGCTCTTCATGCTGCTCTAGGGATGCAAAATATACCAGAACATCATCAATGAACACAATGACACACTTATCAAGTAAAACCTTCAATACTCGATTCATCAATTCCATAAAGGTTACTAAGGTGTTCATTAGCTCGAAGGGCATAACTAAGAACTCATACTATCCATATCTTGTCTTAAATGGCGTTTTTGGAACATCTTTTGGCCTAATTCTTAACTAATGGTATCCTAATAATAGATTAATGCAAGAAAATGCACAAGAACTTTGTCATTAGTCAAATAAGTCATCTATGCATGGCAATGGATACTTATTCTTGACCATTACTTTATTTAGATCTCGATAGTCAATGCACAATCTTAGGGAGACATCCTTCTTCTTGACAAAAAATACTAGTGGTCCCTAAGGTGATACACTAGGCCGAATGAAACCTTAATCCAACAACTCTTGTAGCTACTTCTTCAGTTCCTTTAATTCTATAGGGGCCATTTTATATGGTACTTTTGAGATCAATTTTGTAATTGGTACTAAGTTAATCATAAAATCTATTTCTCTTTATGGTGGTAACCACAGTAACTCCTTCAGGAAAATGTATAGAAATTCTTTGACAATCTTAATATTCTTGAAATTGGGTTTCTCATCCACTCTTTCTAAGGTTCAATCCGCCCTCTGTCTGAACCAATCCTTCAACATTTGTAATTAACTCAAACAAACATAGTACCTTGGAAATCTATGGTGTCGTCTCTCCCACAAATACGACCTTTGTTCCGTTTGTCACTTTGAAAGCCACTCCTTTCTATTGACAATCAACGATGGTCTTGACAGTAGACATCTAACTCATGCATAAAATCGCTTCATACTTATTCATTTTAATTAGGAATAAGCCTATACAACTTTTATGTCCTTGGATTCTCATAAGGCACTTCCTAATCATTTCTTAGGTAACTACCATACTCCCTTTCGAAGTCCTCACTCCAAAACATGAATCTGTATTCGAAATGGGCATTCCAAGGCTCTTGGCTACTTCAAAGGTCATGAAGGAGTGAGTAGCTCCCGTATTAAGCAAGTGGTATACTAACTAGTCGGATATAGTGATATTTCCCGTATTCACATAATTGATCTTTTAATCAATTAGGGATTTCCATTTTTTTTAAAAAAAAAAAAAAAACTTAACTTTCACTGAATCCTTCTAGTAATTTCTTATTTTATGCATGATTTATCTCAAGATGTACAAATTGAGCTTTAAATAGAAAAGTTGAGGTAAGGGCACTTGCCTACAACCAATTTAGTGTTTGGCGTGTCTATGTCCTCATATACAAAAAGCTCGAGCTCAACTTGTTCTTCTTGCTCGACATAACTCCAATCCCTTTCTAAATTGTAGACCTTAGCTACATTAATAGGGGCTCCTAGTTTAACATTCGATGCTCCTAATCTGGTATTATTCTTACAAATCACCAGTCATCTTAGGGTTTAATAAGGCCTCGCTACTTGAATCGATGTAGCACATCTCTTAGGACATTTAGCGGAAAAGTGCCGCAATTGCTTGTAGATATAACAAGTCATGTCTCTTTCCTTAGGGCATTCTATAAACCTATAATCTATACTTCCACAATAGAAACACTTGTTCTGTAGCTAAGGGCAATCCCTTGGATAATGCCTACCCTTTCACTTCCAACATCTTAAGTGACTAGCAACTTCTTTCCTCTACAGGTGGTTATGTTATATCATAGCCTTCTTTCCTTTACCTGGGTAGCTAGCACCCTCATGCAGTCTTTTACCAAAATATTAATCGTAGGCCTCATGGTTTCTTTTTCTTAAGCCTTAGCATTCTCTAAGGCTCTTGCTTTCTCAATTGCTTCTCTCAATGTCCTGGGCTTAGACTATCTAACTCTTTCCCTTAGCTTTGAATCCAACCCTCATACAAAAACCTACATCTTAAACATATCACTATACTCTTCAGGGGCATACTGCAACAGTCTATGGAATTTTGACTCATATAGATTTATGCTACGACTTCCTTTGGTGATGGATAGAAGGTCCTCAATATATTATACTCTAAAACTCTTGGGGAAGTAGTGGGATAGGAACTCTCTCTTGAAGACCTCCTATGTAACTGGTAGCCTTAGGGACCTCCTCTTAGACTCCTACCATGTCCAGGCTAAAAGTCTCAACTTTTATGTCCCATAACATAACCTCAAGTGCAGAAGTACATCTAAAGCTTCAAAAGACCTCTCAAACAATAGTATCCAGTCCTCTGTCTCATCTAGCTTGACTATTGCTCCTTCAGAGTACCTATTGCAGCAAATGAATTCAATGAGTATACTCCATTATGCTCTTTGCTCAAGTGATGCTATAGGGGCTACCTCTATCAGTCCAATCAAGAGTGGTGGTGGTCGTAGCATTTCCTCCATATGAAAAGGAGGTGGAATTAAGTTATGGGAGTTCAATCTCACTCCAAAAATACTCTAATAACTAATTGTTAGCCTGGATGGCAACCAATACCTCGTAAGTACGATTATGGAGTCAATCTTGCTTGTCTAGAGCTATGGGTGGATCCCAAGCCATTGGAAGGTATCCTCGTCATCTATTTATTTTGCAAAAACATTCATGTTAGTTTTGAACATTCATAACTCATACAAGTATTTTGTATGATAAATAACTAACTTTCATCAAAAGAATTGCCATTTTCATTAACATCTTGGTAACATAAGGTTATACCTAAAGGTAGTCACTTTGAATAAGTGAATCTCCATTGATCAAAATCTATGTACACCAAGAATCTAAAGGAAAATACATTTGACCTTACCATACAAGGAATCCTCTCGATGCACTCAAAGATCATCTTTGATCTTATCAAATACAACAAGGAACATCTATGATCAATTTAAAATTTAAAGGTTGCAATCTTATACTGAATGGATAACAATTAGATAGATGTGGCAAAACATCCCCCTTTGAGACGAGGTCTGATAAGTCTAACTTGCTCTATCCCATCTAACTCCTGGACTGCATGTCCTACAGATCTAATGCTATAGTAAGTGGAAGACACTCTGTCTACTCCCCTTGAAATCAACCCATACGTTACATTGTCTAAGGGGTTGGGCTTAATATCCAACTCGCCCGCAAAGTCTCAACCTCCAACTACCATAATAAGCCCGTAATTGAAATGAATATACTCATGTTGATCCACATCCTACTCTAATGGAGGTAGGACATCCTTTGGAGGTAATTCCTCTTCCGTAAGCTTACTTTCATCTAACTTGGGTAGGGGTAGTCTATGCTCCTCCTCCATAAAATCTCAAAAGTCTGCCATAGCTTGACCATTAAATCTCTAAAACAAGTTGTCATGGTCAGTCCATCTATCTTAAGCATAAATCAATTATATTCTAATGACCCTACATACCACTAAGTAAGGTGTTGATAACATTTCCCTATGCAATACCACGAATACAATGTTAGTAAGCTGTTCAATCTACCCTTAAATATGAGCTTCTCTCTCGAGTATATGGATGATCTTATTATCTGTATAAGCTACTGCTCCATCAAACCTAGCCTCGAAGAATCTTGCTCTATAAGGCTCAGTCATCATAGTCCTATACTAGGTCATCACTTATCTGATAGTCCTCAGTTGTCCTACAAGGGTAAGGTCCTCACATAGTACCTGTAGCTAGTATGTTGAAACTCTAAAATAGTCTCTCCCTTAAGCAAGTGGAACTCGAGCCACCTAGCTAGCAGCTAGAAAGGATCAGCCTAGTCGACAAGACATAAATAGTTTGATTAGTCCTTTAAGCTATTAATTTGTTAACATATCCTTAGGACCTAAGCTTAACTAGATCTACCCCTCCTAGGCTTGCTAGGTAGGTTACCTAGTGTCTTAGGTAAAGTTTTATCTTATATAAAACCTTTACTTAAATACCACTAATGGTTGTTACGCCCTAAAAGATACCTTAGTTGTGGCAGCCTGACGTATACTTCCTCAAGTGCCTTAGATTAGCCATACGACTAGTTTGAAACCCTTAATACAATCTATAAGGCATCTTCTAATATCGAATAGCTTGTTAGGTGTACATTCCTAAGTAGATCGGAATATTTCAATTTTTAATTACACATCATAGCTAAATATTCACCATTTCAAATTTAACATAAGTAGGAGTATCAACCCACCAAAAGATTTTGCAAGTGTAGCATAGTTTACAAAAAAGATTAGGTCCTATTGAGTTTGACCAAATATCATATATAATGATCAAATTTTCTTAAAAGAGTCTATACTATGAAAATATATAATTCTCTCAATCACTCTTCCTTGACTCACACGTCCCACCTCCTAATACTAACATCAGGCATAATATGCCCTAATACAAGCCATAAATCAAGACTAAGGGGGTATAAGCTTACAACTTGCTTAGTGAGTAATTCTTCTTACTAAACCTTTTGTGTAGTAATCAAACAGTTAAACTATGCAACCATATGAATGTAACAACCGTACTTAAACAATTATATGTAGTAGAACTAGTAACTGCATATAGCTTTGGATTTCACCCTTAAAGCCAAGGTTAGAGTTACTTGAACCATCAGATTCGGGTTCCAAGCACCCTTGGCTATTAAACACACTTGTCTCATGTCCATTCTATTCTTTCTTCACTCATAGTTTCTTATATCATTAATTTTAAGTTCTTAGTCCTTAAATTGAGAGTATGGATGTGAGCAATGCATGTAGTCTACTTACCCCTAAGCGATGGACTCTAAGACTCTACCCATTGATGTGCGGTTAATGTCTCTAGCACTTAGTAAGCCCATAGGTTAGGGCGAGGCCATATTGTACTTGTGTACGGTATTAAAACTCAATTATAAATAATCACAACCATTGTAAGACCCATCCATCCCATACTTGTGATGTGATAGCCCACATATAATGATATAAGTTATGCTATGCATGACCCAGTTTAGTTTAGGTAAAAGAATCATTATGTTTGTTTTATTTTAGTAGCCACTCATTTTCAATAGATAATTACAAAGTATACTGCAAACAACTATTCACCAAACATTTCATTAATTTATATTAGGGTGTGTTAACATAGTAAGCATGGAATGTCATACATATGCAATTCCCAAGTCCCTCAAGCATATTATTTATCACTTAATTTTTAGTGTAACTATTCTACAAACAAATACAAGCATAGTAAACATCAGAATATTTACTCGGCCATGATAAACTACAGGTTGTTGTAGTTCGTAGGTAGGTTTGGATTAATGTAGGGATCGTTTGAAATAATCATGAAGGAGTACAAATATGAAAAGGGAAACTTTCTATTAAGCCAACTATCCTTGCTATAATCTTTGGTTTTGACTTAAAATTATTTTTATCATAACCTTTTTAGTTTAACTTCAATTTCTACATTGTTATAGTCTTTTTCCATTGTTTTTAGATGTAGATTATCTCGGTATAGTCTGTTTTGACATATTGCCATTGAAATTTTTGGTACTGGTCCAAAAAGTTACAAACCTCTTAATTGTTGGGCCTAATGGTTACATTTTTTACGATTTTACTCTTTAGCTTCTATTTTTTCCAATTCTTAGTAGGTTGTAAATTCTTATGTGAGCCTTAAAATATATTTAGGATTAATTCTTTATGAGTCCATGTTTAATTATTGATCCAACTTTAGTCTCGTACTCTTGATGTTTCTTAGTTAGACTTTTAGGCTTTGTTGTTAAGGCCTCATAGGTTAAGCTTTCTTAGTTACTCTTTTGGGCTATTTAATTGGTTAATTTCACCTTAAATCTTATTACTAAAATCTAAAAATGCTAGTTTCTTAACTCTTTAAGTTCGATGTTTTATCAGTTTGGCTCATTTTGTAGTTTTCATCTTGTTTTAGACGTTTGGGGCCTATGACCTAGGCCCGACATCTTGGTTTGGGTCAAAATTATTTAATCTTGTTTTTAAATAACTTTCCATGTTAGGTCCAATTCTAGTGAAGACATTTTTGGGGCTTCTTTGGTACGATTTTAGGCTCATAACATGTTTTTGGCTCGATTTTGCCTTCTAGTGTCTTTACATGATAGTTATACTACTTTAGGGAGTCTCAAATTGCTTTAATCTTTTCTAAAACATTATTATAAGTGAAGATTGAAGTATGGTAACATTTTTATACGTTTTGTCAGGCCTCAAAATGGACATTTTTCCTCAAATTTTTGTCTAAACAACATATATACTTAGGAAAGGTGGTATGAGGAAATATTTGTAGGCTAAACTAACAAGAATAAGATTAAGGAAACTTAGAAATACCCTTAAAATGACTCACGTCCAGCAAGCGTTCATGAGTTTGATGGGGTTTCATTTTGATCCTCTTTTGGGTTACATGCTCATAACTTGCTACTAAGGTACACATTCAAATGTTTATACTACACATGGAAAAATCTTTCAAAGTTCACTTCTACATATTTTTCTAAAATGTAAAACACAAATAATAAGCATATATGTGGTTACATTTTTTATGTTAGTTCCCAATACATCATAGCCTATGGCTTTCCTAAGCATAACCTATTACACGAAGAAACAAAAATTCATGTTACCAACCAAGGAAAGGGAACTTGCTACATGGTGGTGATGAAGCCTCTTTAACTCCTACTTACCCTTAGTTTGGGTCCTCACTTAGTGCTCTTAGGATGTCCCTTAGCTTGCTTCTAAAGCCCCTCTTGATTGCTCCTTGAAGTGGTCCAGATGGTGGTGTTGGAAGCTTGTGAAGGGGGGGTGGCATGATGTGCTAATTGGAGCTTGAGTGTAGTGGTTTGGGAAGTTGTGTTGGGTGGCCGTTTGTGGATGCTATGTTGGTGTGAGGCCGCTATGGTTTGGTGGTCTTAGAGCTCCTAAAAGTGATGGCAAGAGGGTGGTGAAGATGAGAGCTTAGTGGTGTTGGTAAGGTGGAAACAAGTAGAGGATGGATTGCTTTTTCTTTTGAACTTACAAGTGGGTGTTTAAAGGCTTGTTGGGGGTTAAAGTAACCTTAATTTTCTACCATGAGAGGTTTGAAATGTTGATATTTGAAGGGATGTTTGAGCTACCATGGAAGGTTTAGTTTAGAGCTTTATAACGTCACATTTCATTTCTTACATACTAGCCTTTACTATAAATGGAAATCCTTCTATCCTATACTTCAATGATTTCTTGGCTAGTGAGTTTCTAGCCCTTGTTTAGCAATTTGATGTGGCTTAACATGGTCTTTAGATGCAACAGACAACTCTTCAAAAAGGTAACTTAAAAAGGCTTCCATTGGTTCATTTTACTAAGTTGTCATCACATGTGTTTGCCTTGGAAAATTGTAGTGAAGGTGGTGCAATTTTCTTGTTCGAGCAAACTAGATTTTCCTTCTTTATTTATTTAGTTGTTCATTTACTCAATTGCTTATTCATTCATTCTTCTTGTTTGTTCTACATAAAGGCTACTAACTAAGTAGATTCATTGGTTGAAATTTAAAGTTCAAAATTAGGTGCTTATGGAAATGAAAATAATTCACCTATATAGTTAGTATTTTATTTTAATTATCTCTCAAATTTTGATTGCTAAAATATTAAGGATTTGGAGGTTTATATTTGGTAGGCTTTACTTGGGTTTTAAGACTCTATTTGTTACTCTTTTTCTATAATTATGAGTTCAATTTTTATCGAGTGAATTTTATTTACTTAACTTGTTGACTCTAGGGAATATCGAGACCATTCAAGTTTAACTCCAAGTATTACTAAAATTTTATGGGGTTTACATATGAGTACGAACATCAAACAATATTACGTACTTAGTTTAGTGACAACATGAAGAATCCTTAGATAAACTCTTACTCTTAAAGTAATCATACAAAATTATAAGCCTTAGAATCCTATTTTTTGAATTCTAAAACTACTCTCAATTCAAGGCATTTCCATTTTTACTTTACACTTATAAGTTGGTTAGGTCGTTAGGTTAAATGTTGGCAGCTTAGTCTAATTAAGAAGTCTTTAATTGTTTTTCAAATTAATACGAGAGTTGTTTGTAAATTAGTTAAATAATTTCAAGAAATATAAAAAACATAGGATTAATTATTATGGACAAGATAGAAGGAAGAATATGAAACCAAAATGCACAGCCGAAGACTTCCCTACCACACTTGGCTTGTACTTCACTTAGTACATGCCCCAACACTTTACGGCATATGTACTTTGTACACCCATATACTTTGCTTCCATGTACGCTATGTGTACATCACACAGTGTAACCCCTTTTCCCACTCCCACTCACTTCGATACCAAAGCTCTACTCAAAGCCACCTTCATTACTAGATCATTTCTGATCAAATCTATATTCTAAACTCTTATCCATTTAAATTTTAATCTAACAATATCCAAGGAATAGTCAAGTTTGTTTCCACATCAAGAATCAATTAACAAGAGTAAAAATATATACCTCGATCTAGAATCTTACAACAACCGTAGATCGTGCTACACACTAATCTTGATCATAATACCTAAGGTTACATAACCATTAATTATGAACCATTACAAAACTCTTTCTTCTATCAAAGATTAGCGATTCACTTACTGAGTTAAGGTTTGTTCTTTTTCTAATTCCCACCTTTCTATTACCTAAATCCAATAACTTCTACAACTTTGTGATGCCTTCTAATATTAGTGAATACCAAAATCTAATAATTGAATTTGAAAAGTTGCCTTAAGGAAGCCTTACTTAGGTCTTGTTCCCAACGTCTGTTTAGGGAGTGTTTTGCCACAATTCAAGAGGAAAAGGAATGACTAAAGGGAGATAAAGGAACATTTATATTAAAGGTTTCCTATTGGGGTTTCCACCTTTTTCTAGTTTTCAAAAACTACCTTACTTAATAAATTAATTATTTTTATGTCCCTTGCTTAAAAATAGCATTTTCTTTTAATGATTTTTTGGCTTTTTACAATTGTCGACCTTGCTACTTATGCTTCTAACTTTGCTTCTAAATCTTCACAAAATTCTTCAATAACTGATCTATGCTCTTTAAAAAATCTTCTAAGCTTGCTTCAAATCTTGTGAGGACACATCATTTTTTCCTATGTTAGTTTCTTCTTATGCTTTTATCTTGCTTAATATACTTGAAGCATTCATTAAAAAATACTTAATGTTTGTTACGATCAAAACATTTCTTTAACGGATTCCACAAATATTAAGTGTAAAGATGAAGTAAAAATGCATCAAATTATTGGATAAGCGAAATGTGGGCCATACTGTTCAAAATAGTAATGAAACTCAAGCTAATTCACTTTTTTATTGTAATCAACTAAGTCGGACTTGTTTCTTTCTATGTAAAGAGTCCCGCTTCCTAGTGAAATATGGTGAAATTCATCGATGATTATAAAATATGTTGTTTCCATTATGTGTACTAGAAACAAAAACACGATGAAAGGGTTACACTGAATTTGGGTTATCAAGCGGGATCTTTCTCATGCATCAACCCAAATGAGAAATCTTCACCACATGTTTCAAATAGGGATGCAATTGAGATGGTTTGAATTATATTAAATTATATTAATGTTACATCTTTTAAATACAATATACGTATATCTATCTATATCGTATTTAAGAGATGAGATATATATACAATTAATATATGTCATATTTTTTAAATACAAGATAGTTATAGTATCCCAAACATTAAATCGAATTTTATAAATACGATATTTTTGTTATTTTTAATGGCACATTTTTCAAATACAATTTAAGATATATATATATATATATTTATTTATTTAATTTTTTATAGAAAGAATAGTAGACATGTGTTTCACCCTAAGTTCTCAAGACTATATCCACTTCTTGTAAGATAGCCCGATTATCATTCCAGTTAAATGGCTCATAGTTGTTATACTTTAATATCAAGTTGTAGATCATCATCGTTACTTGTTATGAACAACATTAAATTGAAAACCAAATAATAATTTGGAAAAAAAAAAAAGAAACTATCATACTAATGTAATTTAAAAAAAAATCAAATTGAAATTATTAAAAAAAAAAAGGAAACAGAAAAAAACGAACAAATAAACGGAAATAAATTAAATATATCTCGAGAAGTAAAAAGATTAACTACTATATATAAATTATTTATTTTCGAAATAGGAGAACACAAGTGAAATATCAAGAGAAAAAGACTAATTGATTGGTGTAAGCATCGGCAGATTGTCTATGATGGAGAGATTAAACAGCAATGAGGCATCAATATGACTTCGAGAGTTTTAAGTCTTACTTTTGTGGTATTCTGAGTGATAGTGATTGAAAAATTGAAAGAATTTATAACTCCGCCACGAAGGCATCTCGCCGACATTGTGTCTGAATAAGTATCGAAAACTTTATAAAATCAAAAAATAGAAATGCTACTGTAACATAGCATGCATTATGTCATAGACTAAAGTTTGATTGATTCCAACACATTTGTTGACAGTCAAGTCTAGACACTGATGTTGGGCACGAAAGAGAATTTAGCCTGAAAAAAAAAAAAAAAAAAAAAAAAAACGAAAAAAGAAGAAGAAGAAAGGTTATGGAGTGTTGGAACAACTCCGCGGTTGCCACTTAGATGCATAAAATGAGTTTGGTGTAGAAAAATGGATTTAAAAGAGAAAGTAAAGTTACAGAAGGCTAAGAGAGTGTTACTATAAACCTTTGAGCTATATTTGTAGGCCACTACTTCCAATCGCCACGTCATATATTATTCATGCATTTGTTACATGGAGAGTTGAATTTACGAACCACTTCTACATTTTTATGACAATGCGGGTAATGAGTGGTTACTAGTATAGTAATTACAAAACAGTTTGCATCCTGATATAATAATACCTCTAATAGGTGATGGTAGCTTGCCCCGAGCTACTTTGGGCAACTCCAAACTTTTTTAACCCAAGCTAAACTCACCTGACCCTACGAGCTATATGGATAATCTTACATTAGTAAAGTCTAACCTATAGGTTCAAGTCAGTTCAACCTCAAAGAAGTTGGTAATGGGCCTAAATGAATCATATAGGGATCTTATTGGCTTATGACAAGGAAAGCATAATCTAACTAAGGAAAGGCCCTTATATGGTGGTGTGACTTGTGAAATTGAGCATATATGAATTCTAAGCAAATTGGTAGCTTCTTGAATTTATTATCTAAACCAAAAGTTAATTCCTTGAGCTTTTCCCTACATCTACAACATTCGATCTTATTTTATCCCTTTCAATCCCTAACTAAGGACCTAAGGGGTTATGATTTTCAGCTAAGAACTTTCAATATGTGTGTTTAATAAGCTTCTCACAAGCCTATCATTTGGGATACTTGGTGTTGTAACTTACTCCATTCTAACAATTATGATGCGCGCACTATCAATTGTGAATTTAACCTAAGCCACCATATTATGTACATTATTATTATGGGCATCGAGATTATGGAAACTTATTTTCTAGATCCTGATAATTCGGACATTTAAATCATACCTCTTGCAATTTTCCTCCATTTTCACATTTTCCTCATTTTGTTTCCTTAAAAGATATTTGAACTTGTTCTTTCTTCATCTCTTTTCCTAAACACCCTCAAAAGCTTCAAATCCTTAGCTTCCTTCCTCTTGCTTTTAAAGTTTCTCAAGATCTTTTAACTTAGGTAAGATGTCAAAGAGCACTTCAAACTCCTATTCCTCTCATTTAGTAGGTCAAACAGCAGTTTTAAACCTAAAACAGCACTAGCAATCCCTCTGCAATAACTTGTATCGAGCATAGCAAAAAGTGAAGATTCATTGGAGTTTCTTTCGAATCTTAGTGAGGGAAGGAGAAGGAAAATTTGCTGAATCAAGAAGATAGATAGAATTCCGTTGGTTCATTGTCTAGATGTTGGAGAAGATCAACTTCCTAAGGAGCATCAAGATTTGAGAACTCAATATGATATGTCTCTAAAAGGAGTTGCTAATACCTTAACTAACACAAAGTTTGATAAACTTTATGACTACATCAGGTGCATTTCTCGTAATTGGAAAGTAGAGAGGCTTAAAGTTCATGAGCATGTTGTTTTGTTAATAGAAAGGCAATTCTCCTTTTTTGATAAATACTTTGAGTTTAGTCTTCGCATTCCTTTTTCTCAATTCTAACCTATTTTCCAATATCATAGGCTGTATCTAAGCATGTTGACCCTAAATTAATATAGGCTAATGATTGCTTTCAAAACAATTTATAAGTAGTTAGAGGTTAAGGCTACCCCTCCATTGTTTAGACATTTTTTTAAAAATAAAATGTGAAGAAGGATGGTTTTATATCTATGCTTGACCTTGAAGGAGAATCTTGCTTAAGTTTCAGTTATCTATTCACCATTAGAAGACCAAATGGTAAGAATTTAGGTTGACTAAAGAGCTTGATTTCCCTACAGATTGGACCAATCCTATTAGAATGAATGACATCATATTCTTGTTAAGAAGTGACAAAGTTGCCATAGAGAAGATAAAAGAAAAGTATAATAGTCCATGGTTTGTGTGGGATGTTGAAGTAATAGTAGATCGGTTCTATAGAAAGGTTAGAATCTTCTATGATGAATAGATAGGAGTAAAGGCCTAAGAAAGTGACACGCCAGGGGTTAAGGCACGTAATGAGGTTAGCAATAGGGAAGGTACGGTCATTGAAAGGCTAGATGATGATGGCTTTCATATGATAACCAATGTGCCCAAAGGGGGGGCCTGATACGTTTGTTGAAACTAATGAGCAGGAAGGTATTCTCTTAGACATTGCCATATCGAAAGTGGGCTTACTATGAGGAGACTTCTTCTACAAGCTTTAAGGGGATGAATGCTCTCCCTATCTATGCTCAACATGACTCCTTGTAAGTTTATTCTTGCTCTTTACTTTCTGAGCAAATTTTGTTTGCTTTTTGTAAAAATACTACTTAAGAACCCAAATTCCAAAGATCTCTTTACTAGCTTGAAATTAGGTTAGGCTAGCAAGAAGAAAATTAGTCAAGTTGGTGGTAAGAAACCTACCCTAATAAAGAAGAATATTGAGGCTACGCAAGCCAAGGCGACTAAAATGGTAGTTGAACTAAAGAGAAGCTGAGATATTGAAGCTGAACTACTAAGGAAGCAACCTAATGTAGATATGCCCACTTAAGACGTAGCCAAAGGCAAATGGGTAGAGAAGCTAATAAAAAAGGTTGATAGAGTTCAGGTTACTATTAATGTTGGTATTGGTAATCTATCCCCGACAGAGGACTTGAAATCTATACTAACACTCTCTAACTATTAATCTCCAAAAAGGCAGCTCCTACTTAAGAGGTTTATCAATACTTCCCAACTAGGCATATTAATCCTAATGATTTTGCCATCAGGAGTGGACAAATCATTGCTAACTATTTGAGAGCATTAAGCTCCCTAAGGATGCTAGTGATATTGATAGCAATGTCAACTTATAATCCACCTAAAGGGCACTAGTAGTTGCAAAGTTTTATGACATAAGTTTTGCACTTATTTTATTACAATTGTATGGTTTAGCCTATCTTTACCATGTTATGTTCATTTTTGTGAAACAATCAACTCAACTTCTCATGGCACTTGTGGACAAGCTCATCACCGAAAAGAAAGAGGTATGCATTTTAGGCTCCATTTGGTTTATCTTTTTATCATCTTATTGGTGTCTACTTAAATTAATTATCTAATTAAATAAGTATCTCCATTGCATAAAATATATATATATATATATATTTCAAATCTTTATCTTAAAAGTACATGAAATTTTGTTTCCTCAGTCTAATACTTCAATCATCACTTTTATCATAATTATAAAATAAAAATAGATAAGATACAAATAAAACAATTTCCAAACATTATATTTTAAATAGATACAGATTAGATATATATAAAATAAAAAAGAAAAAAAAAATCCATATATGACCTTAATTCCCCTTCATGAAGATTCTAATGTCTCAATCTAACCAATTTCCCTTTTCAAGTGCTAAAAAACATGATTTGAGACTACATCCAAAATAATAAGCTCATTATTGCAAAGAAAGAGTTAAAGCTACAAGACTACATCCAAAAGAATGACAACCTTGTTGACAAGATTGAAGAATGCATTATCTAAGAAGATGAAGTTGCTAGAAAACATGTAGAAGAGGTGCCATAGCTAAAGACTCTCTCTAAACAGTAGTAAGCTAAGATCTCTAACCTAGAACAGAAGGTGACTCAGGGGGCAAGCTATAAGCAAGTCCTCCATGAGGTTCAAGACAAAGAAGAATACATGAATATGTTAAGGGAGAAATGATGGATGGGATCAACATGGTTAGGCAAAAGATCCTAATTCACTACCTAAGTATGATTTAAGTTATCTTAATTTTGCTGATAGAGTTGTTGAAGGTAACTAAGCTGCTAAAGAAGATGTCTACAACCAAGAAGTGATCAAGCCTAATAACCCAACAACTATAGAGGATGAATCTTAAGCTAGAAATCCCCTAAATGTTGAAGGTGGTGCTCCTCATCCACCACCAACTAAACCTCCTTCTACCTTAGAACCTCCTGTTGAGTAAAATTAGATTTTTTTTTTTATTTTAACTTAGTTGTTATCCAATAGACTCACTTTTAGGTTGAAATATCGTCCTTCTTGAATGTATATCCATTATGTTTGCCCTATACCACCACTTTTTATCTAATTGTGTTGTAATGCCCCTTAGTTTATCTTATAGGTTCTTGTTTGATCATACATTGGTTAATTCCATCCTTCGACTCTAGGAGGTCAGTTCTTCTTCAAAGTCTTATCATATTAGGTTGTAATCCTCCTAACATCTAGGACTTAAAGCATATATGACTTAAAAGTTGTATTCACTCATCACCCATATCAATTTTATGGCTTAGAGTATATACAACTTGTTTCATAGCATACAAGATTAACTTTGCTCATTGTTAATGTTTAATCTGGGACTTAGAGCTTTTATTCGTCTCTAAACCATAAAGTTTGGCATAGTTTGTGAACAATGATTACCTATTAGTTTTTATCATAGTATGGTTTGACATTATTCAAATAAGAATTTCTAATATCTGCCTTCATTTCAAGTTTTAATTGTCCCACTAATCTTGTATTAAGATTATGCTTATTGAAATTACTTAATTAGAAATAAGCAACAACATTAGTGTTACACATACCTAATAGTTTCATTGACATGTAGGATCACAAATGAGTTATGCGCTTGTAAATACTAATAATGTAACATGCTAAAATAACAAACATGCAAAAGATTGCTTGGAACAAGTCTTCTAAGTGACAATACAAATATATTAACAACTGGACCATTCCTTAGCTAAAAAACTTAAATGGAAAGCTAGCAAACTTTAACTAAAATAGTAAATTTGTACTCAAAACAAGTCATTTCTTACTTACTTGTAATACAATCTTAAGTTGTCAGCATTCCATGCATGAAGAATAATTTGGCTGTAAAGCTTTTCCAACTTGTATGTCTTTCCATTCCCTATCACATCCTAAACACTTACTAGATTTTCCCAATTATAGGTTAGCTTACCTTAACTTTCCCTTGGGCTTAATGCCTTTAATTTCCTACATACCAAATCTTCAACCTAAAGCACTTATGCATTACCCTCTTATTGTAATATTGAGCAACTCAATGCTTGTATAAGGTAAGATGTGCCTTCACTAATGCCTTTGTTTCATTAATAACATTTAAATTTCCTAGAACCTAATGTCATTTTTTTTAGGGTCAAGGCCTACATTTGAGCACTTAGAACCTCTAATTTTATGAGGAGAATCGCTCATGACCCAAAAGCCAACTTAAAAGGAGTTTCCCTAGTCGAGGCTCTTTGAGTTGTCCAATATCCTTAAAGGATGTTTGGTAGCTCATTTTCCCATCTATGCCCAACTTGGTTTACCCTTTTCCTAAGACTATGCAAGATTACTTTCTTCACTACTTCAACTTGGCCATTAGTCTGGAGATGGTTTAGTAGTATATAACATAGCTTAATGTGATGCCTCTTGCAAAACTCCCTTTAGTAGTCATTATCAAATTGTTAACCATTGTTTGTGATAAGAGAATAAGGGACCCAAATCTTATCAACATGATAATATCAACAAATGCTTCAATAATCTTCTCTATAATCGATGCCATACTCTCGACCTAAACCTACTTCATACAGTAATGCACTACTATGATAATATACTAGCACTACCTGGACATCTTAGGCAAATGGTCATGGGCTAGTGAAAGGAATGAGGTATGTATTTGAAGGTTGCTCAATAAATGCATTTTTCTAACATCAATCATAGGTTTGCACTAACCTAATTGCATTACGCTTTATGGTAGGCCAAAAGTATCCTAGTCTTAAGGCCTTGATACATAAGGCCCCAGCATTTATGTGATAGTTACAATCCCTAATTTGAAACTTAGATAAAATACAGTTTTCCTCAATAAGATGAAGACACTCGGTATAAGGCTTACTCAAATCTCTCCTATGTGATATTCCATTAATAATTGTAAACGTTGTAGCTTTATGAATCATCCTCCAAGCTTCTCTTTGGTCCTTTAGTAGTGTTCCATTCTCTAGGTAGGCAATGACAGGATCTATTCAGTTTGGCTTTGGCTTGGTTATCTACACTTTAAAGAATTTTTTCGCTCCACCTTCAATACTTTTCTTAGGTAAATATTCATTAAATGCTTTCTCTCTTAAGTTAGGTAGTCTAGTAGATGCCAATCTTGATAACATATTAGTAGCATAATTCCTCGAACTAAGAATTTTGATTATCTCCCAATGGTTAAACTTTGACCTATAAACTTGCAAATACTTTCCCATACTCTCTTCCTTTGCCATACTTTCTACTTTGATTTGTTGAACAACTAGTTGTAAGTTCAAAAATACTTCTAACCTTTTCACTTTGACTTCCTTTTCCACCATCATCCTAACCACTAGTACTTTGTTCTTTGACTTATTGTTACTAGTTGAGAAACAAAACTTGAGCACACAACAAATTCTCACCCTTAAAGGGCTTTTCAAGAACAATCCATCTCCATTTCCCTGAAAAGTGGAAGAACCATCAACATTCAAGGCCTATGTTAGCTCTTCATGTATTCATTGAGTATCTTCACTTCCATTAAATTCAAAAATGCAATTAGTAGAATTTGAGCTTTATATGCTTTAACGGTTTATATTGTACACCACAATCGCTCAATTATAACCATACTTAACCATCCAACTTGAAGCGTCAAGTTTTTGCAATGCCTATCTTAGAGGTTGAATAATTAAGATAATAACTTGGTGATATGGATTTACTGAGGATGGTTGATACACGACTACCAATATCACATGAATTAGGGGTGGGTCCAAACCTTAAGACGATTTGAAAGCTAAATGGAAGTTAAAGGTTGAGCAAGGGTTCTTATGCACTAATGGTGGATATGATGCACCAATGCCTCATAGGAGCTCAAGTCACACTTAATATTATGCACAAGTGTTGCTAGAGGGCACTCGTTAGTAATCTATGCTTATAATGGACTAGATAAGAGTAAGTGAGAGTAAGTAAGGAATGCTTAGCTCATAAGGGAAAATATGTCTAAAATTCAATGTTACTGATTCATATGGCTATTACATGATATAAGTATTAACATGGCCCAATTAGGGTAAGTCTCAGATCTGTTTAAATGAAGTGCTCCTCATCTAGGGTCAAGTTTTAGTCATTGGCCTAGCATATTAAGGAAATAAGGCCATGTACCCTTGATCATGTGATAGGTCCTTAATTCCTATCATCCCCTTCGGGCTATTTGAGATTTGGGATCAAATCTTGATTTGTGTTGGATAGCTCCTCCTTGGAGATGTATGGGTGAAGGTCGGCAACATTAAAGGTGTTAGAGACGTCATGCTCTTCTGGTAGTTCAACTCTATAAGCATTTAGATTGATCTCCTCAATCACCTTGAATAGTTCATTTGCCTATAGAGACAACTTGCTCTTCCTAAGATTAGGGAATCAATTCTTATTGAGGTGAATCCATGCTAGATCACTAGGTTGAAATCTTCTAATTCTTTCTTTTTGGTGTTTCCTTTCAAGCTTAGAGGCAGCTCGGGTTAGATGGTCTATGACTTTTCTGTGCATGGCTTAGATGGCTTTAGTTCTTTTAATAGCTTGAGGCTCCTTAGGTCGGTTGGATAGGGCGATCAAGTGAAGTAGCAACTCGAGATTGTATCCATAAGCGACTTCAAAGGGTGACTTTTAGGTGACACTATGAACCATCCTATTATAGAACTCAATGATCAGCATGCACATATCCCAGTTGAATGGATTTCTTCCAGTAGCAATTCGCAATAAGTTCCTTAAGGTTCAATTGACGATCTTAGTCTGCCATCCGTTTATAGGTGGCATGATGTGCTGAAGAGTAACTTGGTTCCTAGTCACCTCTAAAGAGTCCTCCAAAAATGGCTCAAGAACTTTGGATCTCGATCAAGCACTATGTTTCTTGGTACTCCATGTAGCTTGACCATTTCTTGCAAAAAGAGAGAAGAGATAGCTAAAGCATCATTAGTTTTGGAGCAAGGCATGAGGTGTACCATCTTGCTAAAGTGATCAGTGACCACCATAATGGAGTCCTTCTCTCGAGATGTCCTTGGCAAACCTAACATAAAGTCTATACTCAAATTGGAACCTGGTTTGGTTAGGATGGGTAGTGGTATATAAGGTACTTGTTTTGCTAGGCTAGCTCTTCGATAGGCCGTACATTTCTCTTGTACTGATTGCATGTCCTTCATCATTATAGGCTAAAAGAACGTTGAGCTAAGTACTTTGAATAATCAAGCCTTTCCAAAATGACTAGATAGTTCTCCTCCATGTACCTCGTGCACTAACAATTCTCTTGTAGAATAGGTCGAGATATACAATTTTCCTTTCCTAAACAAGTTTTTGTCCTCCCTATAATAGTCGTCAACATCTTAATCATTGTCACATTGAGCATAGTTTAAGCCAAAGTGAAGATCCTCAACATATAAGTCCTTGATCATAGAAAATATAAGTAAACCGGTCTACAGCTTAATTAAGAGGGTTTGTCATCGTAATAAGGCATCAACCATTACATTATTCTTGCAATTCTTGTATTTGACGACATAGGAGAATCCTTCCACAAACTCAACATACATAGCTTGTCTCTTATACAACTTAGGTTGGCTCTTCAAATATCTTAAAGATTCATGGTCAAAATAGATCACAAATTCTTTGGGTAACAAATAATGTTGCCAAACTATGTTAACTCGAATCAAGGAATAGAACTCCTTGTCATACAAAGAGTAATTGAGTGTAACTCCTTGTCATACAAAGAGTAATTGAGTGTAACTCCTTTAAGCTTCTTACTAAAGCAAGCAATAAGTCAGCCTTCTTGCGTCAGTATGGCACCTATGTTTGCTCTAGACACATCACACTTTATTTTAAATACTTTGTTAAAGTTTGGAAGAGCTAAGACAGGGGTAGTGGTTAACTTCATCTTCACTTCCTCAAAACTCCTCTACACTTTCTCTCCCCATTTGAACCCAATGTTCTTCTTCAACAGTTTGGTAAGTAGGGCTATAATGGTGCTAAAATTCTTGATGAAGTGGTGATAGAAGGATGCTAGGTCATGAAAATGTCTCACATCGGCTGAGCTAGTTAGTATAGGCCATTTAGTAATCATCCTCACTTTCTCTTCTTCTACTCGTATACCTCCTTTACTTATAACAAATCCTAAGAAGTCTACTTTAGAATGGCAGAAGTCACATTTTTTCAAATTGGCATAGAGCTTTTCAATTTGGAGTTTTGAGAAAACAACTTGGAGATGCTCATAGTAAGTCTTTAAGTTAAGGCTATAAACTAGAATATTATCAAAATATACAACAAAAGATTTCCTAATCAATTCTCAGAGCATATGGATCATTAGTATCATGAATGTACTTGGCACATTTGATTGTTCAAATGGATTTACAAGTCATTCATATAATCCATTGTAAGTCTTAAATGCAATTCCACTCATCTCCTTCCAACATTCTAATATGATGGTATTCGGACTTAATATCGATCTTTGAAAAGATTCTCGCTCCAAACAACTTGTTAAGCATGTCATCAAGCCTGGGTGTAAGGTACTTGTACTTAATGGTGATTTGATTTATAGCTTGGCTATTTACGTACATCCTCTATGTGACATCCTTCTTAGGTACCAATAGAGCTAGTACATCACATGGGCTTAAGGATTCTTAGATGTAACCTCTTCTCATTAGTTTGGCCTGTCAATGTAGCTTAGTAGCTTATTTAGGATTTAGCTTATATGTTGGTTTGTTTGTTAATATGGCTCTCGACTACAAGTCTATTGCTTATTCAATGCCTTTAACTAGAGGTAGATGTCTATCAATTCTTCAGCGAATGGGTTAGCAAACTCATCCAATAGATACTTCACCTCGGCAACTAACAGCTCCTCATTTAATATTCTCATCTCAAGCAACCTTTTAACCAATAGATAGGTTGGCTCTTTAAGTTTCATTTCCTTCTTTAGTTCGACTTAGGTCATCATTAAAGCCTCTTTCTTCAAAACTCGACTCAATTGAGTCTGCATAGTTTTAACCTTCTCGTCTATCATAGGGTTTAGCTTCACTTTCCTTCCTTTATGCTCCAATGAATAAGTGATCTTGCTACCATCATACATAACCCTCCTATCAAACATCTATGGTATATTAAGTAGATTATGAGATGTACTCATAGGGAATACATCACAAAGCACTTCATCTTAGTAGCTTCCAACACAAATCAGTACGACCACTTACTTATTTACTTGTACGACTCCTTTGTTATTGAGCCAGTATAGCTTGTAAGGCTTAGGTTTGGGCTTAGTTGGCAACTTCAATTGCTGGGACAAAAATTTAGATGTTACATTAGTGCAACTACCACTATCAATAATTATTGTACATAATGACCCATTTACCTTATAGCCAATATGGAACAAATTTTCTCATTGCTTATCTTTTGACGCTAGGCTCACATTTATCACTCTTTTCAGTACCATGATTTTAGGCATGAAATTCCCTTCTTCATTGTAGATAGTCTCCTCCTCCTCAGAAAGTTTGCTTTATCTATTCTTTTTCAACTCATCTACTTCTTCATCAATGCTATTGATCTCAATGCTTAGCGCCTCTCCTTTAATCACCATGGTTCTTTTATTCGAACATTGAGTAGCCATATGTCCAAAACCTTAACACTTGAATCACTTAATCTTACTTGTCTTCTATCCAGAGCTTTGTCCATTCTCAAACTTTTTAGGCACTTCTCTCTCTTCTACTCAGGCTGTTAGAGTAGGTTGGACCTTAGCAACTTTACTTAGTTTTCATCACACAGGTTTGCTCAAAACAAATTGGCTAGGGGTAAGCCTGAAGCTTGGAATCTTCTTACTTGGTGCCTTTCAATCCTTTGGGCAGCTTGGATTGCCTCATCAAGTGTAGTAGTATCCATAGTATTTGAAATCTCTCTAATCTCATACTTCAACCCACTAATGAATTAGGATACAGTTCAGTCTTCCAGCTTAACAACTTAGCAACAGATCATTAACATTGAGAATTCCTTCACATACGCATGAACACTTGACCCTCTTTGCCTCAACCCCTATAACCTCTTGAATGTGTCATGCAAATAATAGCTTAAAACAAATCTTCTTCTCATGACTCTTTTTCATCTCATCCCAATTCCTAACTTTACGTTCTCTTTCCCTTCTTTGGGTAGCTTGCAAACTCTTGCACCATAGGGTAACGTAGCCAGTAAACTCCAACACAACAAGTCTAAACCTTAGCATTAGTGAGCACTTCATGACCCTCAAAGTACTTCTCAATCTAATCTACCCAATCTAAGTAGTCCTTAGCATCACCACCACTTAAAAGACTTAGGATCTAAATTCTTAGCCCTTCGACCTTGGATGCTCAGGCATTCCTCTCCTTGGGTTCATAATACTCTTCTTCTTCATCACCTACTTCCTCATCCTCTTCTTCAATCTTGTCTAACACTAGTTTACATCAAGCACCTCTATTCACTCCTCTAGCTCGGTGTAGTTGAATTGGGGTGTTAGCTCAACCATATCGACTCTCTTAGATAGCTTACTGACTCATTTCTAGCTCATTGTCTATCTTCGTTTTTGGCATTCACTAGGTTAGCAAGCTTATCCAGTCATTCATTTACAGATTACGGCATGAAACTTCTTTATTAACCTTAGCCATTACGAGCACCACTCTCTTAGCTACCTAAGGTTCCTTAAATACTAGAGTCAGACATTGTTGTCTATTATAATAGATTAACAATGGAAACGCAATTTGAAATTATTTCCTTAAATATTTAACTCACTAACATCTACTACAACAAGCATATGATAAACCACTTGGATAATCATACTCTATTTTGCAAACAACAAACAGTAGAAAATAAAGCATTAGATTTCTTCAACACTAAACACTTCTCAAACACTCACGACAACAACAAATAGTTTCTTCAACATACTATAGCAATAGCAAGTCATACAAAACACATGGCAATAGAAACTTATACGAACGCAGCTAAGCTTTGATACTAAGATGATATGTATTTGCTGAAGATAGTTGACACATAGCTACTGATATCACACAAACTAGGGGCAGGTTTAAACCTTAAAATGGTCAAAAAGCTAAATGGAAGTCGAAGGCTGAGTAGGGGTTCTCATGCATTGATGGTGGATATGAGGCACCAATGCCTCACGTGAGCTTAGGCACTACTTGATATTACGCATAAGTATGGCTAGATATGAGTAAGCAAGAGTAAGCAAGGAATGCTTAGCTTACAAAGGAAAATATGTCTGAAATTCAATGTCACTGATTCATGTGGCTATTACATGTTACAAGTACTTATATGGCCTATTTATGGTAAGTCCTAAGTTGATGTAATTTACTAAAAAGGATTCCTACTAGAAGAGGAGAAAGGAATGAATTACAAGGGTAAAGTTGTAAACAAACAAAAAGAATATTCAAGTACAAAAAGATAGTATAGATGTTAGAAAATGGGATGTGTGTCAATTGTCCATTCTATAGTCTAAATGATACTGTTTGTCGAGCATAGATTATCCGAGCAAGGTAAGTTAGGTAGGCAACTCAGTAACTTAGCAGCTCAACAATTTAGTATCTAGTAAGGGTTGGACCAACAGGGGGTCATTCTTCTAATCGACTTAGACTAGTTGGCTTGGAAGTTAGGCAACTCAACCTTAGTTGTCTCTCAACTCAAGATCATTGGTGGCTTCATCACTTCTATTTAGCTAAAGGAGAATAGTTTAGAGGAGTTCAAGAGTAGTTGTAAATCTACTTGGATGAAGTGCTTCTCATATAAGGTCAGGTTTTGGTTGTTGGCTCAGCATACTAAGGAAACAAGGCCATGTGCTCTTGATCACGTAATAGTTTCTTGATTCCTATCACTTAGTGTTCTTTGAAGTCAGAGCTTCCCGACAATAATCACCACTACTAACACAAATTTCTCCTACTTTGTATGATGCAACTTTAGACCTTGGAGAAAATTACTTTAAGTAGTAAATAGTCGATGTGACCTTCTCTTAACTTAGACTAACATTGAAGATAAAGCATGATTTGTAACAAAAGAATATAGGTATAGTATCTCAACAATCTCTGGCTTAAATAGCACAAGTAGTGTTGTGAGAAACCTCTTCAACTCTTGAAATGCCTATTCACACTACTTTATCCATCTTAACTAGAATGGGTTCCTTCATACCTGAAAGAATTTTGAACAGTTATTTGCAATTTTTGATACAAAATTATTTAAAGCAACGACATGTCCTGTTAACCTCTACACTTCTTTCATACTCATTGGGGATTGTATATCCAAGACAACTTGGATTTTCTCCAAATTTGCTTCTATCCCCCTCTATATTAGCTTAAAAACTTCACTGAAGAAACTTTAAACATGCATTTATGTAGATTTAACTTCATGTTGTGACACCTTAAATATCACACCCTAAATTGATAAGTTGTAATAGGCCCACCGTGTAAATCAACTTAAGTTAGAAGCTAACCACCTTAATTGCTAACGTAGGTATAGTTTATATAAGGCGTTTGTAACTCCACTGCTTTAATGTGTTCAATTAAGTACTTGTTTGATATAAACTTATGGTGTAATTTTTCAAAAGAGCTTATAAAAATGACTTTGTGATTTAATCATTTGAGAAGAATCGAGTTTTATAAATCACATGGTGTACAAAATCTTGAATCTAACAAAAATTTCAAGAATTACAGTGGTAAGAAAGGATAATGCGATTAGTAAAGAATGTATTAAAGTTCATAGGTTTACAGTGTGAAGAATACATATTAGTTATTGAAAACTAAAGGGGCTACCTACAAAGACCCCATTAGTTTTCCTAAAAGTCCGTAAAGTTAATGAATAAAATAAAAATCTAGCCAATTGTCTTAATCCTCACTCCTCGATCCCGTCCTCTAATCTTCTAAGATTTGGAGATGTACTGGTAGTCTATTTTGAACCCACAAAAGGGGGATGAGAGATAATTAGCTCAGTAAGTGGGATAGAGTCAATAGTACATACTAAATACAAAGCAACCAAGGTTTTCAAGTAGTTTTGTTAGATGGAATGCACATATAAACAAGTGTCATCGCACGATATTATCCGATCTATCGTGAGATTCGAGAAATTACACCCATTTTAATCCAAGTTAAGGAGTTTAATGTCTTACGCATGAATCGAAACCAAATCGAGGCTTATGCAATAAAATACACTCTCTACTCGAGATTACCTATAAACTACAATCCTTGACCTTTCCGTAACCTTCTCTTTTGTTACTTAATTCAACTAAGGGTAGGGACCATTTTAGCTATCCTTATTGAAAAGTCCATGTTTGGCCTAAGAATCATAGTTGTTCCCCTAGTAGGTTGTGATACATGTCCAGTTAGTAGTTATGCCAAGTTTAAGTTAGTTTACGTTTGAGGTGATCAAGCAATTTCAAAAAGTTAAATCAATTAGTAATCATAAAACAAAACAATCTATAGAGTTTAGCATTCTACAGTAGCAAAACAATATCCAAGCACATGTGTCACATACGTACAGACAATTATCCTACAACCACAAATTAATACATGCTAAGACCTTTAAGTATTCTGAAATAATACTTCAAAGTGTAGTGAAGCACTTATCTTACTTACATAGACATATGATGCTCAATGATCTTAAATGTTGGTTATGTCTACTTTAGTTTATCCCTAAATATTCAATATAGTTACTTTATTTTTACTACATATAGAGTAAATAAGTTCATTTTAGTAGCTTAAGTGTGGGTGTGACTTATCTTAAGCAAGTCTTGTAAGTTTTGTATTAAGTATTAATTTACTATTGAAGTCTCTAAATAAGGCTTCAAAGGCTTGCGTTATACCAAGTTATGGTTCAAGAACCTTCTGACAAAGTCCCTGGTGTAAGTCTCCTTACATTGGTAACTCTCTAACCAAGTCCCTACTATTATTTTAGCCAAACTTCTTGCACCTACTAACTCTCTGAGCAAGTCTCCAAAGTTATCTCATTTAAGCTTCCTTCACCATTAAATCCTCTAAACAAGTCTTTGACACTATTATAGTTGAGGTTTTTTTTTTTTAGCTAACTACATCTAGTCATGTATCTGAAATTATTTCAATTGTGCTTCCTTCACCAAATAGCTTCCTAAACAAGGCTCCAACATGTTTATAGTTAAGATCCTTCCACTAGCTAACCTTCTAATCATGCCTCTAAACTAAAGATTAAGTTCTTCCTTTTTACTAGATCAACTCTCTAAAGAAGCCTTTGAACAAATTCGACTTACAAGATTATTTAAAGTGACACACTACAGTATCATATTTCAAATTATAAACATGCTAAGACATGCTCATACATCAGGTTTATCATATTAAGTAACACTACACCATTAAGGCTTCCAAATTCTCATATTTTCATTTTAGTGCTTCAAGCCCATAACTAGTAACTTGTGTATATTTTACCTCCAATTCAATCCAGTTAACTCTAAATCATTCTTCATAGTAGAATATAATACAAATAAACTCTAGAAATGATACAAATTGGTTTCTTCAAACTTAATGATACAAAATTAGGGAAAAATAGCATTTTCCCCCTAATTTAGAGGTTAAAAAATACATAAAATTATAGAAAACATTTTTTTCCCTGAAAACTCTTCATAGCATTTTTACGTGCAATATAGGGATGTTCTAGAAAAATATGATTGCCAAAACTACAACAATATGGTTATTTAAAATAACTTTGAAAATAGATTGATTTTGGTTAATTTCTTAAGGAAGTCATATATCCACTAAAAAATTTTATAAAATGGAATTTTTATAAAAAATTAATTGTAAGGATACTTCAAAATAATTTCTCTCATAATTTTTTGAGTTAATTTAATATTTTTACAAAATTAAGTAAAATCGAGTAGGAAAATGGACTCACTAGAAAATTGAACTTCCAACCACCCCCCCTATTGGCTTCTCTAGTTGCTACCACTACTATTAGATGGTGATGGTAGTTCACACCCAGGTGTTCTTTAAACCCACATTCTCTAAATTAGCTTAGTTTATCTAATTTTCTTTATAATTTCTTCCTAAATTTTCCCTCCTTGCTTCTACCCTTCCCTAAATTTTTCTAGATTCCTCAAAGCTTAAATGAGACTTAGAGAGCATTTGGTTGATAATCCCAAAGTTGGCAAATGAGAAATGAAATTTTCTTTGTCTAATTGGCTTTTAAACCACTAATTCCATGCATGTTCAAGTGCTTTCTAGCTTGTTTTCTTAACCAATAGCTATCCATAATTGTCCTATGCCTAAATCCATTAGAGTTCTAGTTGTTAGCAACTTTTGATAAATTTTTATTATTTTTCTTATAAATTTTTACTTAATCACATGTATTTTTAGGTATTTTTACTGTTTATGAGTATATATTCATATATATATCAATAATACTCGAAGTGTGTATGATATTTCCTACATATTATTTTTATTCATTTTGTAACTTTAGTATCCAAATAATTTATCTTTAAAGTTTAGTCATTTTCTGTTACATAAATTGCATGTTTTTAGCATGTAAATTATAATATAGTATAGTTTAGTGAAATTAATTATTTTTAGCTATACTATTATTATTTTATTATATTTCTACAATTTAGACCCTTGGAGTGTCCTTGTCTAACTCCTACGACTCATACATGAAATATCATCCCAAACAGCTTACTTTTGTGTACGCCTTAAATCACCTACTCGGAATCTAACACGTAAGACTACAAGGCCCACATTAATGACTAGAATGTTTCTTCTAAATCTATGAGGTAGTCCTTGTGAGCCTTACTCTTTACTATCATATCCTCTACATAAACCTTAATGTTCTTACCAATCTAGGGCTTAAACATTTGAGTGACCAATCTCTAATATGTTGCCTTTACATTCTTTAATCCAAATAGCATTACGTTATAATAATATACATACCAAAGTTTATGATGAATGAAGTCTGAAACCGGTTGGATCTATGCATTTTTATCTAGTTATACCCTAAAAACACATCCACAAAACTTAAGAGTGCATGGTTAGACATTGAATCCACCAATTGATCTATTTGTAGCAAAGGAAAACATTCTTTTAGATAAGCCCTACTAAGATTAGTAAAATCTCTACACATTTGCCACTTTCTATTCAACCTTTTTCCTAAGAAGTAATATGTTAACTAAGTTGAATATGGTTGCTCCCCGATAAAATCCACCTTAAGAAGTTTTTGGACCTCCTCTTCAATGGCTACTTGTCTCTCTAATGCGAAGTTGTGTTTCCTTTGCTACACTACCGTTACGTTTATATCTATCTTTAGCTAGTGAAAAATTACATCCTCTAGGATTTTATGCATAATTGAAGGGGACCATGCAAAATGTCATGATTAGCTCGAAGGAAACTTACCAGACCTTTTTTCTAGTTGGGCTCCAAGAGAACACCTATCCATGTTGTCTACTCAAGATCGTCTATGAGCAATATAGTTATTGTCTCCTTAATTAGCTCACCTCTTACAATAGGCTCGCATTCTAAGATATGCTCAATGTTGTATACTTGATCTCTCCTCAAAGCTTTTAGATAAAGGGACCTTACCAATTGTTGATCCCTTCGACATACCCTAATCCTAGATAAAGTCAGGAGCATAGCCTTTAGATGGGTTGTCGATAGAACCATCTTAAGAATAATTGTAGAAGGTCATCGCATAGTAGCATTTTGGGGAGATGGGAAATCTACAATCACAAAATCTACCATCTTCTATGCTACATTCTCATCACCTTAGAGTTGTAATGGGAGTGTAACAACTCCTTGAACTTGAACTGGTTAGTTATTGAACCTAACTTATAAGGCCTTACCTTGCAACTTAACTTTAGAGCCATTAGATCAAATGCGTGCTTAAAAATTATATTAGTAGAGCTCCCAGTATCTACCATGATCTTCCTCACCTCAAATTTTACTACACTTGCATTATAACCAATGCATCATCATGTGGGGATTGAATCTCAACCAAATCATTATCAAAGAAGCTCATCACATCATCAATTTTGAGCTTCTTACCTCAGACATTCATAATGTGATCTCCTAAGGTGCTTGTTAAGATCAACTATGTTCAATGTACTCCCATCCTACAATCCTCCAAATATAACATTAATAACAACATTACAAGCTCTGTTGTTATTGTTATTCGTTAATGCATAAGCTTATTTGTCATCATTCTCTTAAGGCTCATCATTATTGAGCCTTCTACTATGAGTAGGTTGCTCTACGTTATACTCAGGTCGTGCAACAAACTTCCTCAAATATCCTCTCTAAACTACATCCTCTAGGGCATTCTTTAACTAAACATCATCCATGTTATGGCCTCTATCGTAACGAAGATCACAATACTTATTTGAATTCTTCCTTACAAGATTCCCTCTCATCCTTTTCGGCCATGCCAGAAAACCTTGGTAATGTACCTCCAAAAAAATGACTAAAATAGGTCAATTTAGTAGGTTATGCCTAGCATAAGAAGGAATCGAGCACTTACGATCTCTAGCACCACTCTTGTTAGGTTAATCCCTTCTATCATTCATGCATCTTAGGTGATCCTTTACAAAGACTCTTTCTTAATCTGATTTCTTATTAATTTTCTCCTTCTCTAAATCTCTTCAAGCTTACAAATGATCCTCCTACCGAATAAATTTCTCAACCTTATGTTGAAAGTCATCCAATGAGATTGGTAGATGTTTTGCAAGGGACTTAAATAAGTTAGGATATTCCCTGACACCTCTACAAATTGCATGCAAAGCTATTTGGAATTTCAATCATCAATTAATTAAATCGATGTAGATAATCCAGAATAATCTCATCTTGTCTCTACTATATGAAGGTTAGAAGAAAAATATCCTTTGGAAGTGGTTTGCATGCCAGAAAATACTAGTAGTACTCATTAGCAAGTTGATTAGAAGATGAGATTGACCAAGACCTCAAAGTATTGTTCCAGTTATTTAGAGGCTTTTTTCAAGGTTGAGGGGAAAACCTTACATACAATTGCATTACTAAGTCTATATAACTCGATCAATGTCTTGAAAGTGTTTAGATGATCATTAGGATCCTTTTTATCATAATAAATGTCAAATTGTGGTAATTTCACACTTAAAGGTAGCACTTCATCCAGTATTTCCTGCATAAGAGGACTCTTTCTCTTAGCTTTCTTCTTAGATTCTTTCACTGCATCCTTCTCCATTAACAATTTTTTAATACACTCTTTTGAATCTTAAAGACTCATGTTTCCAATAGTATTTTGTGGAGAAGTAGCTATTACATGTGACTTTTGATGATATTACGGAGCAGGAGCATGGTCATGGGCTAAGGCCAATGATAAGGCTTACTATTTTTAATGTGGTTTGTTACCAGATACAGTAGGAAGCACACATTCAATAGGACCATGGGGTGTTTGTGCTTGTTGATGAGTCTTACTTTCTAAAGGAGCCTTTTCTTGAATTTGACAATGTGCTCCATCTTCTATGGATGCGGAGTTTCATCACTTACATCCTCTAAAGATGTCATTGAAGATGATGGACAATCTCTTTCTTCTAATTCCTTCTTCAACTCTATGTTTTGTGCTGAAACTTTTTTGTATTGTTTTGTCAATTTTACACATAACTATTCCAGGCGAGTTATGTGCTCATACTCTTGTTGCTACAATTTTACACATAACTATCCTTATAGTATCACTTTTTAAAAATATATATATATATATATAGCTACCATGAGTAGATCCATGAACAAACAGCACCAAACTATTGACAATCAAATCTAGACATTAGGATGTTGGGCTTGAAAGAGAATTTGGCCTACAAGAAAAGAAGAAGAAAGGCTATAGGTTTGTTGATTATGAATTCTCATCAAGGTAAACGAATATCTACAAAACAAAAAACTGCTACATAAGACACTAGACATGGAGGGTGCTCCAATACAGTTACTCCGATGCATAAATCTACCTCTTTTCGTGAGAACAAAACTATCAAATTATAGGAAGAGGTAGAGAATGAAAAGATGGATCACTTTACTTAAGGGTCTTATTCCATATGTATAGTAGGCACGAGGAAATCATGTTGAGACTAGGCCTTAGAGTTGCGCTTAAGTCTTAGACTAATTAATATAAGCCTACGGCTTATTTATTAAAAAAGCCCTATCAATAGTTGCCCTCTACTCTCTTTGATGATAAGTTTAGCAAAGAAAGTACCTAGAGAGCCTGATTTTGTAAGAGCTCAGGATAAGTTTTTAATCAAGAGCTTGAAGAGATTGGGATGCTATTAAGGCCTAAGGAAACGAAGGTTAGGAGAGGTCAGAGCACTTGAAGATGTCGGTATGCTTAAAAAGGCAAGGCTTGAAGAGACTAATTGGCCTTAAATCCATTAATGACATTGGACATTGAGTTTATTTACTCATCCTTCATACAAAATGTTAGATTAGAATATTTTACCCATTGCCATTTAATGGCTTAGGGTTTCAAGTAGCTTATCATCTATTCATTAGACTTAGAGCAATTAGGTTTGCAATAGCTTATTGTTCGTGATATTTTTGGACTTAAAGTATTTTACCCATTGCAAGTTAGTAGCTTAGGGTTTTTACATAGCCTAACGTCTATTCATTAGACTTAAAGCAATTATGCCTATTTCTTTTAAAAGAGTTAAAGTTTTACATCTCATCGTCCAAGCATGTCGCTAGACTTAAAGTTTTTCAAACATCCTATTCCCATCATTCATTAGGTATAAGATTTAGGGATATCACTTTACATGATTTGTTCGTCACTCGTAATCTGTAAGGTAAGGAGTAACCCATCAGCAAATTATATTTATGTAGGCTTAAGGTGGAGGCTCTTTCTCTAGTCTTAATTTGTCTAAGTTTTCGTACTCGTCTCTAAAGGAGGTAGGGATAAATTTGCTAAGAATTGAACAAACCACTATAAATGTACCCAGATGATAGCTCAGAGGATTTGGTTGATTAAGGTAAATTGTAAAATTCATTAATTGGTTAAGAAATCATGATTTTTAAGTGAAATTAACTTAAGAAATTTGTGACTTAATAATAAAAAAACATATAAAAACAGCTAATGATTAAGGAATTAAGGCTTGAAAACTAATCTATATTGCATTTCTAAGGATAACTAAAGATTAAGGAGGCAACTATTAGGAATAAGGTGTTCATAAGTGAAGATAAGTTAGGATCTATGCTTAGTGGTATATTGAAGTATCATGTTAGGATACTTGGTAGAGTAAGAATGTTTATGTGTGGTTGTAATTACATTGTATGTATGTATGCATGTGCCATGTGTGTACTTAGGAAACTGAGTGGTGATTAGGAGTTGAACTCTGAGTGCTACTTTTTGTTTGATATATCATATCTTGTGTGTATGAACTTGGTTACTCATTTGATAAACCGAACTAATCTTAAAGTGATTAAAGACCAAACTTGACATTCATGATAAACCAATAGGGGTGACGATTAGGTTGTCAAACTAAATACCGATACTTCAATGAGGATAGCAGAAATGATTCTTTTTCTATCCTTAGTCAAACTAAGTGACAAGAGAAGAAGTTGTGGCAAGATTAGGAACCATGGTTCGAATGTTGTCTAGGAAGGAGAAGTATCTCTATTGCATAAGCACGGATTTAGTTTGATAGTTTCGTATTGAAACTCCTCAAAATTAGATTAAAGTGGACGAAATTACTTTGGCTTCATAATCAACCAGTTAAACATTATGAGATGCTATATCATTTGTCTGTTGCATTGGCATTTAAATTAATGATTGAACAACCATGTTTGTTAATGTACTCTTATGACTCCATCCTTTCTTACTAAGTTAGTTGAGCTCACATCCTAATAGATTATTTTGCAGGTATAGAGTAGCACCAAAAGATGCCTCAATATAATTATCCACAAGTTAGTTACAACAGATTGAGAAGTGAAGTGAGGAAGTCTAAAGAATGGAACGAAGTACTTTTGTTTTTCTTTTGTGGAAGGATTATAAGGTCTTTTTAGGAGGCCTTATAGTTTTTGCTGGCTCGTTATTTTATATATATAATGTAGTTCGTCTATAGAGATGTAAAGTTTCTTTTTAGAACTTCAAAACTTTTGATGTATATAAGGTTATGTAATGACCCGATCTATCTGTAAGTATAAGAAAATATATGTTGTACAATGTTATTCCATAGGTTTTATATATTATAAGCACCCATCTGATTACTTCAAAGCTGGTTAAGTCGCCATTTTCCTTATGTGGACTATACCTATGTTAGTAGCTAAGGGGATAAGTTCTAACTTAGGCTAATTTATACGGTGGGACTATTGTAACTCCTTGAGATTAAGGCATGACATTTTTTATGCTCATTTTCACACCTAATACTAAATTTAGTTTTTCCTTATGACTAGTAGGCCTTCTTAAATTTTATTTAGGCTTAAAATAACTTGTTAAGTTACACAATTTGCTAGTTATTACTCTTATGGACCGAAACTTGTTTGTTCTCATCTTAAATGGGCCATTTTCCTATTTTTCCAATTTGATACTTCATATGCTTAATTTATTTGTGCATTTTTGTTTATATTTTAATTAAATAAAAATTAGGGGGTGCTTTTCTTCCTTGAGCAAATTTGGACATGGGCCTAAATGTAAGCTTCTAAGTCCATTTCTACTTATTTTCATAAATTAAGGAGTTTAGGTCCTAAATTGTTAATTAAATTAATTATCCTTATTGCCATCAACCTTAATTTATTTTACAAATATTATTTTACATGAATAATATTATCATATTTCAATTTTTTTATTTATGCCATCGGGTGTAATATGGTGGTTCTTAACAATTTTTCCCTAATTTCATTAAATCTACATATTTCGTAATTTATAAGGCAAGGATATTATATATTATGTTAAGATTTTTGTAAAACAACTAATTAAAGGAAAAATAACTCAAGAATACATATACATGCATTTCAACCTACTATGTGTACATACATATTTTGTATTTTGTTACTAGATTTTTAAGAGGGAATACATATACATATACAATACATTTCGAGATACATAATATATATATATATACTGTAAATATGTACACCTTTACATGTTATTATTTTGAATAAAATAAAAGTTTTCCTACTAGATTACCCTATATATTTTGTCCTACATATATGCACATATATTGTAGAAATCTTTGTTACATTTTTAAGAAAAAAATAAAATGTACAACATTACCCATTATTCCTAAAGACAATCTTGCATGTAAGTGAACTGGTGCATTTATTCATGATTTTTGCATTTATAAGCTAAATGTCCTAAAGTGTTATATTATGTACTAGTGATAAGAAAATAGATAAGGAAGTCGAAAAAGATTTAATTGTCATGAAGGAATTAAATAGAGAATGTAAGACTATGTAAAGAAGGAAAGGAGATAGAAAATTTACTCCTATAGTAGAATTAGAGCTTTAAGATTGTTTGTTTATGTATGCCTACTATCAAGCCTTATTTTGACTTCCTTAATTTAATATATATTAATCTTAATCTATTTAATATAAGTTACTTAACATAAAATTAAAGAAAAATATTTATTTTAAAAAGACTTTGAAAATAATTTAGGAGTTGCCAACTAGACTTGGTCAAAAAAACAAGATTAGGGTTCTTAGTTGGAAAAACCTAAACTAGGTCACTAACCTGCAATATTTCCTAAATAATTTTTTTTTAGAAAATATTAACTAGAGAACCAAGCTCAAGGTTAACCAATAAAGACAAAAGTCATCGTATAAAAATTATATAAAAAAACTAATTAATTGGCCTTAATTTTTATGGTTTCTTTTTTAAATGTACAAAATGCAATGAAACTGAATTATTATTATTTTTTAAATATGAATTTTCTAAAAAATAAAGAAATTTTTTTTTTATTATTTTAACAATTGCTCTACTTACGTACCTACTAGTTGAAATTAAATCAATATAGTTCTAATTTTTTAGAAAATTTTAGTGGTTGGTTCTTTTTATTTAAAAAATAAGCCAAGTTTATGTTTTTATCCATTTAATTTTTATTAATTAAAAAAATCCTAAAAGCCTAACTTTTATTCCCAAATTTAAAAAAAAAAAAAAACTAATTTTGAGAAAACACCAGTTAAGATTTCTTTATTTTTTAAAAACTTAACTACATGATAAAACACTTTTTTTTTTTCTAAAGTAATCCCTAAAATGTCAAATTTATTAAAAGAATGCAATCCTATTCAAATCTTCTAAAATATGCAATCTAGATATGAGTCTTGAGAAAAAGATGTAGCTATACCTAAAAGATGCAATTTTACCTAAACAATATGATTTTTCTAAAAATACGTAATTTTCTATAAAAAAAAATGGAATTTTATCTACAATATAGAAAAATAGCAATGATATGCAATCTTAGTGGAAAATATGTAGTTTTATAAAAAAATATAATTATCATGGAAAACATACAACTATTATGGAAAAACACACAATTACTATAGAGATGCAATCACTATAAAGAACATGCAATTATTATAGAATATATAGAAAACATGCAATTATTATAAACATAATGCAATTACTATAGAAACTATAAAAAAACATGCAACTTTATATAAAAAATGTAATTACTATAGACATCATGCAATATATATGATAAGTATGCAATTATTATTCTAAATATGCAATTGACATGATAAACATGTAATATAGTACCAAGATGCAATTTACCCTAAAAGTACTAAGAATTGAATTCTAATGTTAAGCATGCAAGAATAAGACCAAGTAGTAATAAAGAATAATTATTTGCACATGAACTGATAAAAAAAAAAAAACTAATCATGTTAGTACTCATTCCATGCAAATAAACTAATTATGCAATTTCAAGTAATCTAAATTTTTAAAGTAATATGCATAAAAAAATCACAAAATAAAAATAATAATAAGAACCAACCATAATGAAGTAGTTAAAACTGAGGACATGCATAAAAAATGAAATAAAGTTAATACAAGTAACAATTAAAACTACCAAAACAAATTAAATAAAAAATAAAAAAAATAAAAGTAATATATATATATATATATAAGAACTAAAACGTACCTATTACTACAAGTGCATATCAAATTAGAAACTCCAACAGACTCAGGTTGTGTTGGTGGGTTAAACTCCATGGGTCATGGGTTAGGTTCCCTCTTTCCTTTCCTTCTTCTTCTTCTTCTTCTCCTTCTTCTTTTCCTCAAACTTCGCAAAACAACCCTTATCAACCAAGGAAATGGGCAAAAGATTTATGACATTTCCATTGGTGAAAAAGAGATTAATCATAATGCTTTGTATTTTAGTGGTGGTTTTAGAAAAGTTAAGTGGTGGTGATGTTTGGGTGCTACTGTAGTAGATCGTTTAATGCGAAGTGAGGGTATATTATGGGGTTTTAGGACATGAGGAAGTCATTTGTGGTGTTGGTCTTGTCTAGGAAGTGCAGTTAGTCGTGGTTTGAAAGGGGTCTCGTTATTGGCTTTGGGGTTTAGTGGTGGTCGTGCTAGAGACTATGGCAACATGCAAATAGGTAAGGGTTTGGTTGCTGGGGTATTAGTGAGTTTACTTTAATAGGTGGCTCATGTTGTTGTTAGCCATAGGTAGTGTTTAGACTAAAGAGAGAACGAGCATAGCAAAGAGAAAGTTGCACGTATATGGGTTGTTTGCATATTTTGGTAGAGCTTGATTCTATTCAAGTGTTTCTTGGTTCTATTATTTGTAATATTACCATTTGTATCTAATTTGGAACTCTAGATGAGATTATATGATATACAACTGGCCATAGGTAAACTTAAGGATTTTATTTGATTTTATCAATTCTCCATATAGTGAATATCAACATGAATCTCTACAAAATTTGAATGTTTTGATAATTTTTTTGTAAATATGCATAAAAATTATCGAGATTTGGTAAAACATGATGTTGATTCAATTTGTAGAAGCTCTTTCTAATTTTCCCTACTTTTCTTTCATTTTCTTGACCAAATTGGAGAAAAGAAGAAACTATCACGTGCTAAGCATGTGATTGACCGTAGACTACAAAAAAAATTAATCTTATTACATGTAAGATTTGAACCCATGACTTTTCCTCTCTACACTCAATCCTTAACCATCCATGCTATGTTCACTTTCTTATTGTCTTATGCATTCAAAACATATTTAAACCTTTCCTAACCGGGCCCTTTAAATTTTATCTTTCGAATCTAAGCTAAGTGTTTTCAAATAACCCAAAATATATTTAAATACACATGTTATAGAATTTTCAACACAAGTTTAATTTAATAAATGCCAAGACTTATTTTTTATTTGTCCTATAAAAATTATTCAATTTTTAAACAAAACTTTCTTTTGGATCCAAAATTTTTACTGGACTTTTTTCTCATAAAATATTTCTTCTATGAAAGCCCAATGTTTCAAACAAACAAAAAAAAAAAAAGAAAAAAAAAACCTCAAAATTTATCAACGATTAATTGACTCGACTTTAGAGGTGAGTGGGTACAAGATAGATAGGGTATAAGGTTCTACCCGTACCTTACCATATAAGTAGAAGTTCCCAAACTTTAGTACATGTACCCTACCCTATAGTACTCTAGAACCATCCTGTATCTTATAAATTATACTAGGTATAAAGAACCCTATAGGATTTATAATTTTTTTTTATAAATTTCAATATGGCCAATTTCTATTTATTTTTCTTTCTTTTACTAATTTCTTCAACTTATTTTTCTTTTTGATCATTTTCTTCATTGATCATTATTTTACAAGCATATCCATTTTTGTGAAATCCTGGTCTTAACTTTAAATACTAAATAAATAATTATAAATTAGACTCATTTGGGGGCTAGTTTATTTTAACAATAAGAATATTCATAAATTGCAATTTGTAATATCTCAATTCATAGCCAGCATTTATAATGATTATCCATGCATCTCAATTACTGAATCCAAACCCATTCACTAAATCATTTTCAAACCTAATACAAACCCTAATCTAAGACAAGGAAGAAAAGTATAAATACTAATTCGACTAAATCTTGACTTAAAGGACGTTATATAAATTTATTAGGAGATATTTTTCAAACCTAATATAAAGAAATCATTGCATAAAAAAATAATAAGTTAATAATATACTTTGTTAGGTAGGTTCATGTAGATTCATTTTTTTTTTTTTTTTTTAACTTTAGTAATGCTAGACTTAGTAAATGGGGAAGATGAAACAAAAAGAAAGTTAAAGAAAAGACTAAGGAGGAAGAGACTGACATAAAGACATTAGGTTTAGTTTAAGATTTCTCATAGATTGCATTTTGTTATTTTTTTAAGCCCATAAAAATGAAATGGTAATCTTTTTTATTTACTAATTTTATTTAATTATTATTACAAGGTAACTATAAGATCTTTGGAACCTGTACCCTGTATACTTTAAAATACAAGTTCCAAAAGGTATAAGATACTCTAACCTCATATCGATATCTTATCTTATAGGTACACATTCTGGCAAATTACTACTTGAAATCTATCTTATGACCTTAAATACCCACTTAGAACCTATTTAGTCAAGCAAGGTCTGGGTGAGTACCTTATATGATAGGGATACTCGCTTAACCCTACTTGAATCAAACACTTTTAATGCATTGTTGTTTTCTTTTTTCCAATTTTTTCATCTTTTTTATTTTTTTGTTCAATTTTTTGGATTTTTTTTTTTTTTGTAAACCTAGCATAAAATAGTAAAAAAAGAAAAAAAAATATGAGTAAAAAAATGGAGTGTCTACAGCTATCATTCTTTGTAGTGAAGTTTGATTAAAACTTCACTACAAAGACAAAAGACATGCCCATTTTTGCTGACTCTTGACTTGAATTGTTAGGGTAAAGATTTCTAACTTGTATGGTTAGGTAAAAAGAAGTTCGACATGAAAGGTCAGCTAAAATGAATACTACCTTAAAAGGTTAGCTTAAAAAGTGGCATGGGTTGAAAGGAAAAGATAAATAATGTCTCAACTTAAAATAACAAATAAATAAGAGCTCAACTTGAATGGTCGAGGTAAAATGGATAAGGTCCAGACGTGACCGATAGGGATAAAAGGGATAAAGACTTAACCTAACAATCGGGGTAAAAGGGATAAGATCTCAACTTGATAGGTTGGACTTGATAGGTCAAAGTAAAATGGGTAAGATCTCGATTTGATAGGTCACAATAAAAGATCTTTGACTAAAAGTATCAGATAGATAAGGTCCTGACTTAATAAGTCGAGGTAAAAGGCTTTGACTTAAAATGTCAAACAAATAAGTTCTCGACTTGAAAGGTTGGGGTAAAAAAATAACTCTATCTTAAAATGTCAAATAAATAAGGTCTTGACTTGAAGGCTAGAGTAAAAGACTTTAACTTAAAAGGCTAGATAAATAAGAGCTTGACTTGAAAGGTTAAGGTTAAAGGATTTTGACTCGGAAGGTAGGCTAACCCGTCTTAGACTAGTGGATATCCAAAAGAGAATTAATCTCTTTAAGGATCAATTGCTTGAAAAGATAGATCTTTCTAAGGCAAGATAAGATGGTACTTTATTAGAGACAAAACAAGATAGTGCTTTTATGAGCATGTAATCCAATTAAGGACAAAATAGGATAGTTCTCTTATGAGGATGTGATGTGATAAAGTACAAGATAGTAGGTGCCAAGTAATCCAATAAAGCATAGATGGCGCTCTTATAAGTGACCCCTCCTAGAAAGAAATGGATAGCGCTCCAATGAGCATGCGATCCAAAAAAGAATAGGATAGCACTCCTTCAGTAGGCGATCCTAGAAAGGACTGGATGGTGCTTTATTGAGCATGCGATCTAAAAGGAATAAGATAGCACTTCTCTGAGTAGGCAATCATAGAAAGGACTGGATGGCATATAAATCTCTCAAATTTCCTAGATAGGGGTTTGTATGTTAATAAGATTTCTTAAAAGATACCCTTAGTGCTATCCTATTCACGAGGTTTATACGCCATCCAATCCTTAAATGGTAGCTAAACCAAAAATGTACTCAAAGACTAATAGTTAAAGTCCATGAGAGCTCCTTGAAACTGATAATGGGTAAGCTAAACGAAAAATGGATATTGGTATAGATAACCTTAATAATGAATTCAAAACCTTAAAACGAATACTATAGCCTTTAAATGAACCTTCAAAAACTAAAATCCTAATTGAAACCCTTATACATACAAGCTTTTAAATTATGAAACCCTAATCTATAGTCGAAAACTCTAACTAACTATTGTACTCAAATTAAATAGTAAAACTATTCATTAATCAGAGACTAATCGATTAATTACCCTAAAACCCTAATATACCCTCTAAAACATATTCAAACAACAAGAATTGTCTCAATTCTTTAAACTAATTAGACAAGATGACTCAATGGGTTTAACCCACTTAATTTGACACATTAAGCCATAAAATGTGCCCAATTTATGCTAAGTGTACTAGTAATTAAGATTAAGAAACTTAATTGCACTTTAATATGCTAATTGGGTTTTATATCATAATTAACTACAAATCAAGAATGATTAATCATATGAAACCAAATTAATTATATGAAAATATCTCCTTAAGAATGCCAACGTTATACTTACGGAGACAATATAAACCTTGTAAACTTTCAAATTCGAACTCATAATTAGATACAAGAGTTAATAAGTAATCCTTAGAACCACGTAATATATAATAATAAAATCCATAAATTAAAATATTCAACCCTAAATAATAAGTCACAAACCCTAAGTAATAAGTCAGAAAACCCTAAAGAAAGTAAAACCCTAAAACCTTAATTGTACACATAAAACCCTAAAATACCTAATACGTAGGAAACCTTAAAACAATTGAAAAATATAAATAAATTGAGTAAAACCTTAATTAAAAGTCTAAAACCATAATTCAACTAATAAACCCTAAGTATATCCCTAAACTATTTACTAATCGCAAATAATTTCTCCAATTGATAAGAAATCTTAAATTGCTAGTCTTACACTCAATCTGAAAACCCTAATCGGTCTAAATAATAAAGAACTATAAAAAATGAAGTAATATAGGTAAATAAACTTAATTAAAGTGATAAAATAAGGAAAAACCCTAATTACACCCTAATTAGGCCTAAATTACTTAATTAAGTATAATCGTGATTAATTAACTTAATTATCCTTCAATCCAACAACCAACCCTAGTCTTCTTAATTAAGAAATGGATAAGATTAATTAAGAGACAAGAGAAAAAGGCTAATTAGACAATTACGAATATTTTGAGACAAACTCTTGCCAAATCAAGCAAAGGGTCAAAGAGCAATTATTCTCCCCTTGATCATTGTAACCTTTTAACTAATTAAAACAATATCTTCTCCCCCTTTATCATACCCCCTATATCTACAATTTCACCCATTCAAAACCCTAACTCCATTCTTCACTCTTAGAAAATCCTAAGAAACACTATCAAGAAACCTAAACAAAAACCAAAGAAAAGAGGGAAGAAAACAAAACGAGTTGTTGAAGGTCCCTATGCACATTAGTGCCTTTTCCTTTCACCACCAACACATGGCTCCAAATCACAAACCACCCCACCAAAATGTCATATACATACTGTATTTTCCTATAGAAAAATCCTCTCTTCCAAAAGAGAACCTTTTGACTTCGTTTTTTAGTGAAAAAGTTGGACCTCCTGCAAACCAGTTTAAGGTAAAACTCACCCAACTTAGTTTTCTATTTACACTAGTTTTACCTACGATATCTTAAGAGTTTAAGATTACAAATACTATATAAATATGTTGTAATCTTGTACATATCATTTAAAGCCTTATAATTACACCTTCATTTATATACTTAGCTTGTTTATTACTTACATTCTAGAAATGTAAGCGATAGTTTTATGTAAATAACTTGAAAAGATATTGATAAAACTTTTAATCCCTCACCTTCTAGGTGTTTGCCTAAAAATTTTTCTCAAACTCTTAGTACCTAAAGATGGTTTGTTACTACCATACTTAATTTAAGGATAAGGTACAACCTATATTCAACTTGCTCTTTTGTTTCATACACAACTACTTTCAAATACTTTCTCATTCAATATGACCAACAACAGCAAAAGCTTTTACATTAGTGAGCCATACATAGAGTAGCACAATTACATACACTTCTTATATGTCATAGAATCTTTGTTACTTTCTAATCTTCCACTACTGTACTAAATCTCTGCCTAGATAACACTCACAAGTTTCTTAAACAGCTTTCTTTATGTACTAGAGCCTAACCATGTAGCCAATGAGTTCTCTCTAGAGTCTATCTTTAGCAAGAGTTTTCAAAGTCTCCTTTCCACTTCTATCTATTTATCTGTAACCTGAGAATTGATAAAGGCATATTTTATTCATGTTTTAATGTACAAATTAGATAGAATTATTATTGATTTTATAGAAATCATTAAGAATTGGTTCTTAAGTATTTTCATTTGGATATTTTAGGTTTTAGAGGATTTATAATGGAAATACGATCAATTTAGAGAAATTTTATGCAAACGAACAAAGCCTGAATTGAGCTATGGTACGTTAGAATTGAAGGCAACCGACTTGGGGGCAGCTTACACTTTACACTAGTGGCTTTGGAGTTCTATGCTACCAGCCTTGAACACTACACCGCCGGCCTTCATGAAAAAAGAACCATTCGAAAGCTAACCCTAGTTTTCTCTATAAATAGACAAGTGGTTAATAGTTTAAAAAAAATTTTACATCTTTCTTTTACTTAGAGAGTCTTAGAAGAAGTTAGGTTTTATTTTAGAAGAGTTTTTCTTTTGAATTTCATAATCATTGAGAAGACTTCGCTTTTGCTGTGGAGATCATCTTTGGAGTACAATTAAAGTTTATTCACCATAATTACAGAATTGGTGATCTCTATTATATTTTTAGTTATGCAATTTTGTGATTTGTTCTTATTTCTAATCATAAACTTCTTTGCAAATTCAATTGTTATTTGTGCTTTTACTTTAATTTCCATGGCTAGCTAAGTTTTATTTATGGGAAATTTATGAAACCTTAAATAGCTAAGATGATAATTGTATTCATGTTATAGGGTTAATAGATATATGGATGATTCATTATTGCAATTTCTCTTATTTTGATTATAATTATCTATTGGTCATAATTGTTAGAAACACTATTGATACGGGAGTTGATATAAGATTTGTTAGCCATTCTTGATTAAACTAACTAACTAATGTAGGAGCGGCATTAATTAGATTAATTAAAAATTATCTAGTTATTAATGCAATATTTTGAGTTAATTATTCATTAAGACAATAGGGATAATTGATTTAGGACAATAGTTGATCATAGCATCGGGAGATGTATGATTGTAATTTAGAGTCTGCTATTAATTAGAGATGCAAGAGATGACTAATTAATTAAAGGTTTAATTCCTTAATTTCAAGGCATGACAATTTTACTTGAATGACTGTATAGCTAGTAATCTATATAACATGATAAAAATTTGATTTGTACAACTAAGGTGGATTTTGTTTTTCCCACATTCTCAATTGATTGCATAGTTTTAAATATTTTATCGTAATTTTCTTTTCAATAGTTTTAAGATAATTATTAGATTAGTTAATTCATAAGTTAATTTTGATTGCCTAAATATTGATAAGAACTATCATAAGATTAGTAATTTCTTAGTCCTTGAGGGATTAACAACCTTACTCACTCTTTATGACTTGATTCCAACCCAGTATACTTAGTAGAGCATTCACGATATTTTTATATATATAGTTTAAGCGGATCAAGGATAAGAGAAACTTATCCCCTCAACTACTGCGAGTTGAATGAGAGTGGATAAACACATAACAATAAGCATACCAACAGGTACATCATTCAAGTAGTTAGTCCAATTACGTTATCTTATAGTTTCCCAGCTAAGCAATGCAAATGTAATAAGAATGTGCTATGCTTATTTACGCAACATGCATCGATACCGATATCCTAGCCTAACCTAGCCTAGCAACTCATCTAGTTTAGTCAACTCAAATCAAGCATCTAGAATAAATCCAAGAACCTAGCAAATAATTCAGCCTAGTAATAACCACATAGAGTGGGTGGAAAATCTAGAATATAGCTAACCCAATAGATACAATGTAGTTTCTATATGCTAAAAAACCTAGCTTTTACAAATCAAGTAATTCACTTGATAAACCCAACTTTTCATATGGAAACCAACCTAACAACATCTCGGTTTTCAAAAAACTTGACTTATAGGTCCTTTTTCATGTTATGCCATGAATGCATTAGATTGCACGCTAAGTAAAACCTAGCAAATCTAAGCAGATTTATTCATCATTTTTACTCAAGCTTTACTTTATAGTTTTGTCAACTTTAAGATCTCAGTATCGAGTTCACTTAAGTGAACACCTTAGGAGATAAAGTTAGGAAAGTTCCTAGATTCTTTTCCAAGATAACACAAATCCCAACAAATTTCACATATGCAATCATCAACATCAACATAAAACTACGTTTCATAACAAGTCACCAGTCAATCAACAACCAATATAACAGGTAACATAACTCACCAAGTGATACATCAATTCATAGCCAATTTCAACTAAGTCATCTAACAGCACATCAACTTACAATTAATATTCAGCCAAGGCAATACGTCATAGAGCACATAAAAGTTAAGAGTAAGCATAAGTCTACCCAAGTATACACAAGTATCCACTTACTTGGCTAGTGATACATTCCCAATCTTACTCACTAACATAAGCTTCCTCTTCCATGAATTCACCTTGCAATCAATTATAGGTCATGAGTATATATAGATATACATATACCAATTAAATTCTTGCTTTTTGGTAATTAGTTCATTATAAATTGGTTCCAATTTAGTTTCTGAGTTTGATTCTGAGTTAGCTTCTAAAATAGCTCCTTATTGTATTATCCTCTTTTACAAATCATCATTTCTTGACTAATCAATGAATTTTGTAAGTTTTCTAAAATTGCCAAATCCTTTGAGTTTTGTTTTGAGCAATTCTATAGTAATTTTCTCTAGTAAAAAATTCTTTAAGTTGCCATCTAAGTTACTTTGGGGTCATTCATAACATCGGTTTTATCCTCTGACACAGCTTCTTAGTTTCTTTAGTTTAAGGCTTTTACTAAATTATCTTTTGAGCTATCCTCTAACTCTATCAACTATAGGATTTTTAATAAAATCATCTTATAACAAATCCTCTATTTCCCTTATTTTCACTTTACTTAATAATTCTTACCTCTGACCTAGCCTCTGAGCATCAATTTAATGCATTATTCACTACCAAAAACCTCTGGATCATCCTTTACCTTTTAATAATATCTTATAAGTAGCCAATTTACCAACTTCCTTCCAAGTTACAATTGTGAAATCAAATTTAACTATTAAAGAACACTCTAAACCAACCTTCCTTAATTTCATTACTTCTTGACTCTTTATTCATTACATCCCAATCAATAAATTGATTCAAGTTCACTAAGTTATTCAAATACTAACTTCCTTTATTAAGGCTAATTCATCATTTTCCATAACTTCACACTTAATCAATCAATCTAACCATTCCAAAACAATATAAACACTTCATTAACTAATCCAACTCAAAATCCATGGGAGATTATTAAAAGTATAGATTATTTGTCATTAAAATCACCATTTAATAAAAATCACATAAAAATTTACAAAATAGTTTTATAAGAAATCTCTTCATAGTAATTCAATATCAATATAGGGAAGTTTACATAAAAATTTCAAAGGTGAAACTATGTTAATAGCCTAATTTATTTTAGTATCGAAAATTATCCGGTTTCTTTGATTTCTTAAGAACGTATATTATAACTATTTAATTTATACAAAATATTATTTTCCTAGATTTTATACATAAAAATATGTAAGAATAATTTTTTTCATAAATTTCTCAACTATTTTCATGTTTTTACAAATTTAATGAAATTCAGCCTAAAATTGAACCTCATTAGAATTGGAAGCTTCGACCACTAGTGGTGGCTACCACCTTGTTGGTACAACTAGGCATGGGCCTCTCCTTGTGGTGGTAGGGTCAGTTCATGCCCAACAATTCCCTACTCCAATGAACCGTCTAACTCTCCAAACTGCACATTGATTTTCATAATTTTACTAATTTTAGCCCTTTGTTCTTCAATCCCTCACTCAATTTTTCTTAAAACCCTCTTTACATGTATGATTATTGGAGAGCACTTTCTGGAATTTTAGAAAAGTTTGAAAACTTCAAGTGACCAAGTTTTCTCTCTCTTCAAAGAGTTTGACCTTTTATATTGCATGTTTTGCTTCACCTAGTTGCTACACTTGTCATGGCAATTCCACACACCTTATTGTCCATCTTTCTAGTTGTCTGTGAATTTTTATTAATTTTTTATAATTTCCCAAGCTTATTTCGGCTTAAAATGTAATTTATTTAGTATTTTAATTAGTTTTGGGTACACATATATGCATAATAATTACACGTAAGCTATATACATATATTATATATATTATTTTATGTCATGTAGTATTTTTATTATATATATAATTTATTTCAAGGGTTTTGTAATCATTTGAAACTTTAATTTCAAGTTTTTGATAGTTACCAGTCGTATCGGATAAAAATACGTTTCATTAAAACTAAACATTATAAATACTTTATTTTGAAGAATTGATATTACTGATGCTATTTGTTTAACTTTTATGAACTTATATTAAAATTTAGTTTGATACAAACAAAATTGTTCAAAGACCCTAAATCATGCCGAACATCCTAATTCTCATCAGTATCGAATAGTTCGGCAGTGGTCATTCAACTTAACCTATTTCTTAAGCTTTTGTTAATGACTTTACTTTATTACTTACATTAGCTATATTCTCTAAGTCCAATGTGTAGTAGAGGCGATCTATTGCTCTAGGTCTCGAGTAGTAAGACAAAGATTGGGTCTCACAAAACTCCATGAAACCCTAAGTACCATCCTTGTTGCCCCTCTATGATATATATCCATCTTTTTTTCACCATGTTATATGATATTATTAGCTTAAAACAAGTAGAAATATGATTAACAACAAGGAAAACATACTAGAATAAGTATTGAATGAATGAAGTTGAAGAAACCCTAGAAAACCCCTACTTGGCCACCACATAGATGGACTTAATGAGATGTAAATTTTGATTAATTAGTGTAATGACATAATTAATTTGTGTTAAGTATGATTTAAGGTGTAATTAACCAAGTTAAGTAGGATAATAATAAGTTAATGGCCTAAACTAATTAAGTTGGTAATTAAGGCCTTAGGAATAAAGTTAGAAACCTCATTAATGAAATGAACCAGATTTAGAACACTTAGTAAAATGGGTTATTTAGTAGACCAACTATGATATTTGGCCCATTGGAATAACTTAGAATCAAGTTTAGGGTTTTAGAATGAAAATTAGGCCTAAACTAACTTAGTTAGTGATTCGAGCGTTAGAAATATGATTAGGAGCCCAATAAATGAAAAGAACCAAATCTAAATCCTAATAAACAATGGACTTATCTTACGGCCTTTAGTAGGTTTAAGCCTAAAATAATTAATAGAGTTAAGCTTATCCCTAAAATGTAAGATAAGTCTAAAAGTCCTTGAAAGAATCAATAATACAACCCAATAACTTAGTAATCAAATCTTATCCTTAAATTTAAAAGCTCATAAAATAAAAAATTAAAGTCTCATTAAGTCTAAAAGCCCATTAAAGGCATCCCATATAGGCCCCCTTAATAACCCAAGGCCCTTTCAACTAGTAAAAAAGGCACATTTAAGGCCACAAAAGTAACATTAAAGCCCAAATTAAAAATTATGAAATTTGATCAAAAGCTTAGAATTAAACTTAAAATACCTAAATAAAGGTCAAGTGTAAGGCCCAACACCCAAAATTAAGCCCTAAGCCCAAAACTAGGCTCAAATTCTAAAGTAGTTAAATAGAGACCATTGACCAATGAGCTTGTTTGACCCAAACCCAATTGTTACAAGTCCAAATACCCAAAAAGGCTCACCAAATGAAAGACCACTCAAAAACAATGAAATTCAACTATAAGAATGCCAAATTCTAACTTAAAATGAGAAAGTTATGACTAAAATACTAAATAAGTAGAAATAGGGAAATTATAGCGACGCTAGCAAATAGATTAAGTTTAAGATGAGTCTTATTTACTTTAATTACCTTACTCAAGTAGTTTAGGATATCAAGTTCAAGATACCAAAGACTATTGGGAATACTGCACTTTAGGGTTGAGTGAGTATACTATCCCCTATTTTACTATATTATGTGCTTATCGTTAGTACATCATCATCTAATTATATTGGATAATTGAAATTGTTACATGTTAGGGTATATGGGAACTTATATGTGATTGCTTTGGTTAACTCTAACTCGTAAAATACCTTAAGATACTTCAAACACACTTGTTTGCTACATTATAACTTAAGGTATCAGAGTGTCTATTATATATTTGCTTGGTTACCCCATGAATCCAAATTAATAAATATTCAGCCTTTAATTAAGCTGGACATGCATTGCATCCTATTGCATAAGTTAAAGAGTGTCAGAACTATATAGTAGAGCATGAGATCATGCATAGATAGATCTATATTAATGTTATATGTTGTGATTATTTATCGTATGGCATATTCATGCAATATGTTCTTGCCTCGACCTTTGGGATCTACTTGACTCTAAGGAGTCCTGCCTTCTGCTTGAAGCCGAGCCGTAACTATTGCTGAAGGTGCTTATATTGCTAAGAGAACTTATACTGGACGTAGATACCTGGGTCTTGACATGCTAGAATACATCTTAACTTAGGCAACGGTAGGTGTAAAACTATACTATATGTAGTTACCAATCAATTGTATAACTGTTTACATTGCATATAATTGTACATACATTCATATGTTTGTGGGTAAGGTAAGAAGGTTACTCACTAAGTTAGATGTAGCTTACTCCCTAATAATTTCTTTTGTAGGTCTCATAAAGCTAGGATTAGGCTAAGATTCAAGTATAGAGTTCTCCATCGGGCTAATAAAGTAGAATGATAAGTTTAGAAAAGCAAGTACTATGGTCAAATTAAACTTTTAAGGTATTTAGTGGCTTTATGATTATTAGGATTTAGATGCCTCTTTCTTATTGTTTAGTAGATGATTCCGACTCTGTTGTTCTAGTGACTATGGATTGCTAGATCACTTATAGATTTATATACATATATATAGTTAACCAAATGTATGTACAATAAATAAGCACCCTTAAAAACTCTCTAGTTAGAGCCTACAACCTCTAACTTGCAAGGTAATCTTTATATCATAGGTACACACATAATATGAAGATTTTAAGTAAAACTACCAAGCCCTCTTCTAAGGTGTTACATAGCGCTCCTATGAGCAAGCAGTTTAAGATTACTTAAGAAATGGAAGTACCTTAAAGGGTAAGCAATCTAAGAATTTCAAAAAACTTTGATGAGCTTTGAAAGAAGCATTAAAATGGAAAATTAATATAGACATGAGCTTAAAGGATTTCGATGAATCTTTAAAAATCTTAGCCTTTCAAGAAATCTCTCTTGACAATTTTAGAAAGTTCTTCATCTCTATTTTGAAAATGTTTATACAAAAACTTTAAGGAAAAATGTGCTCTTTTTGGTAGATAATTGCATTGCTAATAAGTAAGGGAATCTCATAGGCTTTGAAGATCACATGTGAGCAATAAGCTTACCGTACTGTCCAATAATCACCTGTTCTTTCAATCTTGTTTCTTGGAGTATATTTCATGATATTTGAATTTTTTAAAAGCATTGATTTCAAGCTTGGGATAAATGACCATTCATGACCTTAAGGAAATATTTAGTTTTTCTTTCATTTTCCACCGAGGGAAGAGTTATGATTACTTAAAATATTTAGTCTAAAAGGACTTCCTTACACTCTCATAGGCCTATTTTTACTCTCAGCATCAATTCAAAAAATTATGGTTCATCTTGTAAATGGTACGATCTATCAATCTATTAGGACTTTTATGGGCTTACAATTTAAGGCTTTTGGTCAATGGTTTGAGCAAAGGGATATCATTGTGTTATGACCAATCTTAAAAGAATAATTTATTTATGTAACCTTGAGTTTATAAGTCAAGAACCTTAGGAAAGAAAACTAAACGTGAGCTTACCCCAATTTCATGAGTAGTTGTTGTTTGAGATAAATCTATTTCTTTAGTTAGAAAAGTTGAATTAGGGGGTAGTCATATGAGTAGGGTCATAGAATTTAGGCTTCATGCTTTTAGGCTTGGAAATCTTATAGTGTTTGGGCTTTGAGTATTATTGTGAAAGCTTAAGGTTTTGAGCATTGCAATTCCATCGTGGGTTTTCAACTTAGCTTTTTGAATATATGAGAGCTTTAGGCTTATAAATCCAACCTCACATTTAGATAGGATCACCTTATTTCTTTCCTTTTTCTCCTTTCATTTTTTCTTTCTTCTTTTTTTTTTTCTCTTTTCATTCCTTTATTTTTTTTTTTGTTCTTTTTTTCTTCCTTTTTTTTTTCTTAAGGTGATCATTATCCATTGCTTTGAGTTCCTATTCTAAGAGATTAAAGCCCTAAATCTATGGGCTTAGAGTATGCAAGCTTAGGAGAAATGTATAGGGGCTTGAGTTGTTTAGCAAAAGTGTATCATTTAGAGTGTTAGAAAAATTTATGGTCTTGAGGTGTATTGACCTAAATGAAGGGTATGTGGATCAATGCTCTCCTCAATTCCAAAGAAATTGAATTATTTGTGATAAGCATTTCCATGAATTAATGCAACTAAAACAAGCACAAGTTAGTCTATTCCTCTCTCCAAATTAATAACCCTAATCTCCTTATTGCCCCATTATGGGGTTGTTCTTGATAGGGTTAATTTTAAGAAAAATCCTAAAAAAAACCCAAATGGGTTTGTAAGGGATAACTGTGTTTAGGGGTAGTGAAATATATGCCTAACATCATTTTAACACATATACCAAGTTCAAGATAGACCTTTTTTAAGGAATATGCCTAAGTTCGCACATTATGTCACTCAACTCTCATGTGTTTAAGGTTAATGTTTAGGATATGGTTTCCTCTTTTTGTCTTGAACTCTTCAAGTAATGCGTTGCCTTTCCCTAAGCAAAAAATGATTATTACTATAGCAAATTTGATATTTAGCTACCATCATAATTGGTAACTAAAAAATAAAATTAGTAGTTAAAAGTATTAGCTACTAATTTTCAATTGGTAGCAATCGAGAAGTTGCTAAAGGGTATAAGTTACCAACTATAGTTTGGTAGCAAAAAGTCATACCTTTTGCTACCAAATTTTAGTATCTAAAAACATTATAAAATGATAACAAATAATGAAATTTGATGGGTAAAAGTCATGTTATTAAACACTAAATATATCGACAATAAAAAGTAATATCTCTTGCTACCAAAAAATTTATAGCTACCAAACTTGGGTTTTTGAAAATATTTATTGATTACGATATTTGATAGCTAAAAGTCATGATAGTAGATCCTAAATATGATTTAATTACTACATGAATATTGATTAGCTATCATTAGTTCATTTGGTAAAGCACATTGTCTCTTATTGTTTTGTTAAAATGCTCATAGTATTATCATTTACTTTGCAAAATCTATGTCATGTAATATATAACATTATTCATTCATATAAATTTTTTGTATGTACATTTTCAATATATAGAACTCAAAATAAAGTGAAAACAAGAATTTGAAATCATCATTAACAACATAATGTATAAACATAACTTAATCTCAAGTAATTAAAAAAACATACTTTAATACAAATATTGAATATAGGTTTCTAAACTAATAACAAAATATCTAACTACAAGATAGCATTCTAAGTTATACAACTCATTAAGAACAATAGATAAATAAAATAAACTAATATTGACATGGGACCTTGAACTTGACATTGATAAAATCATATAGCCATATAATCTCTAAAAATCTACATTAAGAAAAGAACAATATAAGATTTTCTACTCAACAATAAATATATTTTCAAAAAAAAAAATTAATATACATTTCAACAAACCATTTTTCTTGCAACATGAAATATATTAAGATTATTTGTGGTTAGTTGATGCAAAATAACCACCATTTTGCATAAATCATTCCATCATCATGATAGATGAAAAATGAAATTTCAATATCCAAACAAAAATATATGCAAAAATCAAGAGCTATACCTTTGCATAAAATTGAAGAAAGCAATAACAAGTTTGATTGTTTGTATCCTTAGTAATCTTATCTTTCTTATTAGGTTTCCTTATCATTGCAATAGCACATTTCTTATTCATTGCAAGCTCATTAGAAAATAACAACAAAAAATAAAATCTCAATTCAGCTAAATCAATCTTACCTAAAAAAGAAAGAAGAAATTCATATAAGAACCAATAGAATAAGAAAATGGGCTTAACAACATAAATCAAATCCTAAAACCAATTTCACATATTTTAACAAAACTAAAAGTCAATCCAAACACCAAAATTAAACCACATTAAAACACCAAAAGAAAACCTAAAAGTTGCTTTGAGCCATCAAAAACAAAATGCCAAAATTGCACAAAACTCTAAAATTAATCCCTACAAATTAGATTATAGCATAAAAATTAAGCCATTTAAATAACCTCAAACACCAAAACAAATGAAAAATTATTCCATACGTGAAAAACAAATTCTAAAAGATGCATCAAACATCGAAACATCAAAATAGGACTAACTAATTACACCATAAAGTACTTGATTTGTGTAAATAAAACCCTAACAAATCCTAAAATTGTTTTAAAAAGAAGTTTCAATAACAAGGCTTTGATTTAGCTTCTTTAAATGATGAAATCTACAATGAAAACCACCAAAGTAGATCAAAATCAATTAAAAACCATTAAAAACATTAAAAAAATGATGACAATCACTTAGGTACGTATTGACTTATTGGTTTGATACCTTAAGGATTCTAAAGAGAGAATAATAGATATATGCAAAGAATGTGATGTCATGTGAGGATTTAATTTTGGAGAAAGCATGAAAGGCAAAAATATTAAGTAAGGTGAAGTTTTAAATTGAAATTTAATTGATTTTAGAGGGATGGATTTCAGTTTAGGCAAGATTTGAAAATAAATATAAAATAAACATGTGGAATGATTTTTATGGATCTACTAGAAACACTAATATTATTTAATTATAAGCAGCGATTGATGTGTTGCGTAACACATATCACATAGAATGGCAATCGCTATGATATCTCACTAATTCTTATATATATACGCAAATTTACCTTTTTACTATTTTAATGTGTATTTAATTTTTTTATCTGAAAAAAAAAAATTGTATTATTACAACTTATCATATGGAGTTGTTCTATCTTATGATATGTAAAATAAATATATACAAATATATAATCGGAAAAAGTCTATATTATAGGTAGATTTCATTGTAGAAATAGAGTATACTTATTAATTATCAATGAAATTATAAAGCTATTTAAAAAATTATTATAGCTAACTTATTAATATACATTTATTCTATTGTAATCTATTGTTGTATATAATCTTTGAAGATTTTTCATTAACATATGTAATCGATAGTACCTTTTATTTAAATAGTGTCGCTTCAATGTTAACTTTAGGTAATATATATATATATATATATATATATTTGTAAGTCCCAGTAAGATATTAAGATGGGGTGAATTGATAACTTTTACAAAAACTAAAACTTTTTTATTTCAAGAACAAAATCCCTCTTAATAGCTTAAACGGCATGATAAGTAGTTAAAAATTAATTGTTTAACTTAAGGCACGAATAATAACAATACAAATAGTAAAGATAAAAAAGTAAATAAAATAGGGAGAAAGAAGATTAAGTAATTGATTTATAAAGCTTTAGCCTTTTGCTTATTACTCTCTTCTAGCTCCACCACTAAGGACCCAGTCTTCCTCATTGGTATTGTTCTACTTGTCCAATATTTTCAATAAATAAAGATCAATGAGAGATGATTATAAGGATATTTGGTCACTTTTTTGTCCTATCTCGCTAGCTTCTTACTAAGCTATTCACAAGACTTAGAGAACTCCCTAATCCTCTCACACTCAAATTATAATGTCGATAACTTTTTTAAGGAAAGTGAAATAAAACAACCAAATATCCTTTAACAACTTTCCCATAAAAGTAATAACAATAAAATAATGAAACTAATTTCGCTTAGTTTCTGACTTAGTTTCTAATGGAGTTTTTGATAGTATTCCCTAGTATTTTTCGAGAAAGATTTTAAATTTTATTTCTTGTGTTGATCCTTCCTATAAATCTTGTGCAACTTCTATTTATCTTGGATTAATCTTCTTTACAACAGCTAGTTCTTGATTTTTCTCCAAGAAAACTTAATTCAAACAAAATCGATTTTAATGTTAGAGAAAAATCCCATGAAAAATGGAACCAAATATTTGAATTTTTGAAAACTTGAACAAAGCTAATCCTGATATGTTTCTTTGTCGAGTTTAAGTTATTTGACAATTGCTACACAAGGTGATTTGCCCCAATCTTCTATTGATTACATGGAAATTAAAAATTCATTTCAGATAATAAGGATAAGTATGAAAAAATATGACTAAATCTTCATATAACCAATTCCTCAAGAAATAGTCCAGCATTACTTATCTATCTATTGTGAACAAGTCTTCTATCTTCTTCAATATCTCTGATTGAATTATTTCATAAAATTCTCACAGAAAATTAGGCTGGATTTTTCCAAAATATTCACCCTTATTTTAAGCAAAATATCTTCAAATTCAAGAATTTGATCCTAACAAACTAAGCTATAACCTTATCTTAAGAACCTAATAAAAACTATATTTAAATTTTTTAGCACAACTTTGTCTAATAAATCCTTATATAGAAATTTGTAAATTTTCTTAAACTTCATATATCAAAATCCTTTTTCGGTTAATAACCTTACTAAATTTAAACCTTGATCAATCTTACCAAAACTATCAAAATACCTTCTTTCCAAAATATATTGATCAAACCTTAATCAAACATTCCAAAAATCTAATTCTTAAGTGTACTTTAATTAATTCAACTTAAAATCCTCATGGACTAAATTCAACTTTAGTAGAACAAAATTGAATATATTTTCCTAATATACCTAATAAGGTAGAGCTAGGCCTTCTAGCAAATTTATCCAACTTAATTTATTCAAGTTAGTTAGAAAATGACTTAGAAATAGCAGTTGATCATAATACTGAATTCAAACTGTATTGTTCTAATCTTTTGCTGATGTATTTTCTAACGTACATTCTGACAAGTACAAACTCAAGCTTATTTTTCTCTTGACACTTATTTCTATTAGAACGTCCTGCATACTCAAAAACCTTGTTGAGTTCATTCGCATCTTTTTGTTATCATTAAAATATATTAAAAGAAAACTCAACATTCTCTTCCTTTTTTATGATAACAAAACAACATTTAAACAAAAACATATATTAACATAAGCATAATAGAAATTAATTTTAAGCTTTCTGACTATAATATGTATATGTTTTTGTGTGCCTATACTCCCCCTTTTTTGTTATCATCTTGAAGATATAATTTCTCCCCCTAAACATAAAATACATGAAGAATGAAATGTACAAAGGAAACGAGAAATTCATAGAGTAAAATAGCCAAAAGCATAGTACATAAGTTCTAATCAAATAAAAAACCTATGTAGATACCTAACATCAAAACTAACTAACATGAAAAAGAGAGAAACAAACTTGTTTGAAAGGACTACTGACACGACTATAGAAAATATAGCTGGATGGATCACATCTTCTTTTGCAGCTTAGTTTTCTTATGACCTATAATTTTTTCACATGTATTCTTCTTGGCAAGAGTTGATTAAGTTGTTGAGAATTTCTTAATAGATTCAGTAGAAATGTGTGAAGAAATAGATTTTGGTTCATATGGTACCAATGCAAGAGAAAGCTTTAGAGCAATAGCAGCTATTGGCTCAAGCATAGGAGAATGCTCTTAAGGAGCTGAATTTTTAAAAGGCTTAGAAGGTACTGGATCATGAGTTAAGGACTTATGCAGTGAAACATTTAGTAAAGAGTCAGTCTTTCCTTAAGTCTTCTATTCACTAAACTTTTCTTCAATGATTTTGGTAATCATCTTTTCCAACTCTAACGTACTAAAATTCAGAGGATTAGAAGAAGTTTGCTTGGGGTTGATCCGATCAAGTTCTAAGTCACTTTCCGACTCAATTTCTGACATTATTCTAGCTTTTCTTTTTCCAAGATTGAGATCTCCCCCTATCATTGGTACATAATCTTTTTTCTGTTTCTTCTTAGGTCTATAAGTTGCTTTCCTTTTCCCTTGGGATCTTCTTTCACACTTTCTAACTCATCTTCTGAATATCAAAGCCATCAATTCTATTTCCTCAAATTTGTGTCTCCCCTTCAAGTTCATATTCAACAAAATTAACATTTCTTGTCCTATTGTAGGGATGGATATAATGAGCCATATCTTCTGTAAACCACAATTTATTTTTGACAAAAATCCCCATAAGTTTAAAAACAAGTTCTCAAATTCTTTTGCTTGGAATTGGCATTTTTGAAACTTTAGGAATTTTAAATCCCTTAAATTCCAGCAACTTCATAAGCATAGATCCATAGGGCTTACTATCCTAATTCCTTCCATGTGTCTCAAAATTTGTCTAAGAATATCTAAATTTTTTTTTACCTTAATACTCAATAAGACTAGAGCATCATCAACAGATATAGTTATGGTACTACCCCTTTTGTACAGTATACAACTTACTATCATCTTGTGAATTAACCTTACAATTAGCTCAAAGTGAAAAATGAAAACATTCCTATCAAGTGTTACTTCAACTCCATCATTTAAAATATTAAACAACTCCCTTTTGGATAAACTAATTAATTCTAAATCATCTTTTACATCCTTCAAATTGAAGCATTTGATCAAATCTTTCCTAGTTAATTCTACTTTCTTATCTTTAACCTTAGATTTTACCACATCCTTTTTGCTAAAATCTACATTCTTATAAAATTCTATCACAATTTCACCATGCACAACTTCATCCAACTTACACAATTTCCTACACCCCAATAAATTTGCTATCTTATCAAGGTATAAACCGTTCCTAGAGAAATAGGAAAAATTGAAATAATTCAATTGAGCAGGTTTACCTTTGATCTTTCTAACAACTTTCTTATCTTCTTAATACCTCTTCCTTTTCTGATCAAGTGTAGATTTCTTCTTGATTTTCTAATAAAAAACCTCAAAATCAAAGCTTTTTACAACCTTCGTTACTGATTTTCTCCTTTAAGAGGCTCTCTTTTTTCTTTATTCTTCAAGGGTTTTTTCTTTAGAAGCTTCACTTTCTGAGTTACTCTTTCCTTCCACATTCTCCATGGTGTGATTAGAACTTTGATCTTAACAAGGGTTCGAAACAAGTTTTAGATGAAGGTTAAGGTTAGGGTTTGATTCAAGAAATGTGTTGGTTAAGTTACCATGAGGCACTTCAGTAAAGTTAGAGGGTTCACCTACAAGATTCATAGTAACTGTTTTTGAGATTTTCCTAGACTTACGAAAAATTGTTTGTAGTCTAGTAGAATTTCTAAGTTAAATGGCTTAACAAAGAGAGAGATGCAAGAATTTAAAGAAGGGGAACAGATGAAGAGGCGCATATTTGAGAAGATCGTGAGAGAGGAAGTTATTTCAACTTCAGAACATGCTTATAGTTTTATGAAGCACAAAAAAGGAAGGTGCTTTAATGGACATGAAAAGGAAAAAAATTCATGTACTTGATTACACGTAAAGAAAAAAACTTACTATAGGAGAGAGAAAAAAATATCTTTTAACATTTTATAAGTTATTATTTTACACCTTAAGTTTCAGTATATTAAAGTAAATTTTACAACAAAAAAAATAACTAACAAGGATTATAGACCCCTATTTCATTCCTAATATATTCAAAATGAATTTTTTCAAGGGGTTTAGTGAAAATATCTACTAATTGATCATCAGTTGATACAAACTCTACTGATATATCTCTGTTACGAAATAATGTCTTATCTTAATGTGTTTAGATTGAGAATGATGAATTAGATTTTTTGTCAAGTTTATAGCACTTGTATTGTCACATTGAATAGGAATATTCATATAAGATAACCCATAATCCAACAATTGTTGCTTTAACCATAAAATCTGAGCACAACAATTACCAATAGAAACATACTCTACTTCTGCTTTAGAGAGGGCAACAGAATTTTGTTTCTTAGAAGACCAAGAAACTAATTTGTCCCTTAAAAACCGACATGTACCGAAAATACTCTTCTAATCCACTTTATAGCCTGCATAATCAGCATCTGAATATCCAATTAAATTAAAATTATAATTTTTAGGATACTAGATTCCTAATTTTATAGTATCGTAGATATACTTAAAAATTTTCTTTACAATAGATAGGTATGTTTCTTTTGGATCACTCTAAAATCTTACACATAAGCACAGACTAAACAAAATATCAAGATGAGATACAATTAGATATAATAAGGAGCCAATCAAACTACAATATAGCTTCTCATTTACTTTCTTACCATTGTCTTCTAAGTTTAACCTAGTTAAAGTACTCATTAGGGTTGATGTTCCTTTGGAATTTTCAAAACCAAATATGGTATATTTTTCTTGATGAATAAATATACAAAGGTCAGTCTACTTAATTTGAAGTCCCAAGAAAAAATTCAGTTCTCCCATGAGAGACATCTCAAATTCTACCTACATCAGCTTAGAAAATTCTTAACAAAAACTTTGATTAGTAGAACCAAACACTATATCATCCACATATGTCTGCATAATTAAAATGTCTTGATCATAATATTTCAAGAACAAAGTTGTATCTACTTTACCTCTTTGAAAATCATTCCTTAATAGGAATTCACCCAACCTTTCATATCAAGCACGTGGTGCTTGTTTTAAACCATATAAAGCCTTTATAAGCTTAAAGACATAATCAAACTTAAATGGATCTTCAAATCCTAGGGTTTGCTCAACATATACTTCTTCTTTGATATGCCCATTTAAGAATGCACTTTTTACGTCCATTTGAAACAACTTGAAATTTTTAAAGCTAACAAAGGTAAGCAATAATTTGAAAGCTTCTAACCTTACTACAGGTGCATCTGTTTCATCAAAGTTTATTCCTTCCTCTAGAGAATCTCCTTTAACTACTAATCTAGCTTTATCTCTCACAATTTCTCCATTTTCGTCTAACTTATTCTTAAACACCCGCTTAGTACCAATTATAGATTTATTACAAGGTCTAGGTACTAGATTCCACACTTGATTCCTTTGGAATTGATTAAGATCATCTTGTATAGCATTAATCCAATTAATATCTCCTAAAGCTTCATCAATAGAATTAGGCTCAACTTTAGAAAGCAATGCAAAATGATTATCTATATTTTGAAGACTAGATCTAGTTATAACACCTGATCGTACATTTCCCATTACTTGTTCAAGAGGATGATGCAATTTAAATCTTAAGGTAAAAGGAGGTGTATATAAACCTTCAAGACTTTCTAACAACCTTTGAGATTATGGTTTTGATTTACTAGAATCTGATCCAGAATTAGTCTTTATTGATCCATCAAAATTCCATTCCAGCTTACCAGGAGTAAAAAAATTTTCAAAAGCACATTCTCACAAAGGTTCTAATTCAGGTTCTAGCACTCCTTCACCACTTCGTTGAATTAGATCTTTCTTCATAATCATGGGTGCTTCATCATTAGAATCCTCTTTTCCTATTTCCTTAATAAATCTAACATTGATGGATTTTTCAACTACTTTGGATGCTTTATTGTAAACTCGAAAAGCTTTAGAATTAAGTGAATATCCTAGAAAAATTGCTTCATCTACTCGTTCCTCAAATTTTCCTAAAACTTTATATGTTCTCTTCACAAAACACTTACAACCAAAAATTTGAAAGTATAAAATAGTAGGTTTCCTACCTTTAAAAATTTTCATATGAAGTCTTGTTTGTCAAAGGTCTCATGTAGACATGATTAATAATATAGCATGTAGTGGATACAACTTCAACCCAAAAATAATCAGCTATTTTACTTTCAATCAACAAGGTTTTTGTCATTTCTTGAATAGTCTTATTTTTACGTTCCACTACCCTATTCTATTGTGGTACGTATGAAGTAGAGAAATTGTGAGTTATGCCATTATCCTCACAAAAGGTTATGAAATCAATGTTATCAAATTCTTTTCCATGATATGTCCTTAGACTGACTATAGATGAGCTTTTTTCATTATATACTTATTTAGCAAACACTTTAAACTTTTTAAAAGCATCACTTTTATGACGAAGAAACAGAATCTAGAAATATCTAGAAAAATCATCAACAACAACTAAGCTATACTTATTTCCACCCAAACTAAATCTTCTAATAGGACTAAACAAATCCATGTGTAATAGTTCTAAAGGTCTTTTAGTAGAGATGACATTCTTGCTTTTAAGAGAAACTAAATTCATCTTACTCTTTATACGGGCAGCATAACAAATATCATTTTGAACTCTTAATTTTGGTAAACGTTTTACTAAATTCATGTCTAACAATTTCTCCATCTGGTAGAAGTTCACATGTCCCAATTTCTTATACCATAGAAAAATATTATGATGCACAAACAAGAAGCTACTTTTGAATTAATTTCTGCAGGCTTAATTAAATAAATGTTTTTCTTCCTATATCTTCAAAAGAGCTTAAATTCATTTTTATCAAAACCAATACATTTTTCATGAAAGCAATATTTTTTCAATATGTCCTAACTTGTTACAAAAGAAACAAGCATAGAGTTTCTGAATTTTATACCTATTGCTTACCATATTTCTTGAAATTGGAGTTTGATCTTTTCTAACATACTTTCTGATCAAGTTTCTTAAGTATCCATTTACTTGTGAACACTTTCTATTTTGATTAGGGGAGGTTATGCTTGACTTTCTGACGTACTCAACAATCTTTTCTTTTTTCTTGTTATCAATTATTTCTTTATTACTTGCTTCTCTAGGTCTTACAAACACTATCTCTCTTTTAAAATGTGAAGATTCACTATTTTCAAAACCTAATCTAATTTTAGATTGATCAATGCGTTGACATGAAATGAGTAACCAGAGTTTCTTATTGCTTTCGTCAAATTTTTTTAAAGTATTTTGTATTGAATTCAACAAAACATCAACTTGTTCTTTTAAGCATTTTATTTATTTCTTTAATATCAAGTTCTACATCATTTTTTAAGATGTCATTTTCATCTGCTAATGATTTATTCATTTGAACAAGAGCAGATTTTTCTTCTTTTAATAACTTATTCTCATTGTCAATTCTTATGTTCTTGTCATTAGCTTTAGTAAGAGCTTTCAATAACTTATTTATCTTAGCACATATATTTTCTAGAATTTCATCATCAAATTCACTTTCAGATTTGGAGCTTACCTTAGAAAAAGCCATTAGACACATTTGCTTCTTCAGTTTCATCTTTTGTACTTTTCTGCTTTAGTTTTTGACTCATTCAAGTCACTCCATGTGGCCATCATTGATTTGCGTTTCTTCTTGTATTTATCCATTTTTCTTGATCAGCACTAGACATTCATACTTGATATGTCCTAGTTTCTTACATTCATAACACATGATCTCTTTCTTTTCTTTGACTTTCTTTTCTTCTTTCTCTTTGTAACGTTTTCCTACATCATTCTTGTTTCTATTAGAAGAAAATCTCTTTGAATTATAGACTTTCTTACCTTTCTATTTCAATAGTCGATTAGACACCTAGCTAGCATTGATACATCTTTTTCCTCATCTTCATAAGATTCGTTAGTTTTTTAATCTACTTCAACATCCTTAGCTTTAAAGGCAGTAAACTTTCTCTTCAAATCTTTTGACATACTTTCTGACTTGAGTAATTCAACTTCATAAGCCATTAGCCTACTGTGTAATTGACTTAGGCTGAGTTTTGTCATATCACATGCTTCCTCAATAGCTATCTTCTTTGCATTCCATGTCTTAAGAAGGGTTCTTAGCACTTTCCTAACAAGATCCACATTGCTCATCTTTTTTCCAAGAGATGATAACTCATTAGTGATAGCAATTAAACAGCTAAATGAATCTTTTATATCTTCACTAGGAAGGATATGAAATGTCTCGTATTGCTCCATCAAAGTATTGATCCTTGTCTCCTTAATGGTGTCTATTCCTTCATATGTTTGAACCAATGTATCCTAAATCTCTTTGGTTGTACCACAAGAAGAGATTAGATAGAACTTAGAAGGTGTAATAGTAGAAAAAAGTAAATTCTTAGCCTTTGAGTTCAATTCAACTTTCATGATTTCATCTATCGTGAGTGGTATTTTTGAAACTTTAACATCTCCATTTGAAATAATTCCCCAGGCTTGATAGTCAGTTGCTTTAATGTACATCTCCATCCTGAATTTCTAATAAAGAAAATTAATACCATCAAAGAATGGAGCCTTGCCAGGTTTAACAGTTAAAGAATCACTACTTTTTACCATTGATCTTGACTCTTTGTGATATTAGAGTGCATCTCTAATGCTAATTGTAGGTCTCAATAAGATATCAAGAGGGGGGTGAATTGATATCTTTTGCAAAAACTAAAACTTTTTTATTTCAAGAACAAAATCCCTCTTAATAGCTTAAATGCCATAATAAGTAAATGAAAATTGATTGTTTAACCTATGGTACGAATAATAACAAAACAAGTAGTAAAGATCAAAAACTAAATAAAGTAGGGGGAAAGAAGATCAGGCAATCGATTTATAAAGCTTTAGCCTTTTGCTTATTGCTCTCTTCTAACTCCACCATTAGGGACCTGGTCCTCATCACCGGTGTTGCTCCACTAGTCCAATCTTTTCGATAAATAAGGATCAATGAGAGATTATAAAGATATCCAATCATTTCTCTATCCTATCTCATTAGCTTCTTCCTAAGCTATTTACAAGACACAAAGAACTCTATAATCCTCTTACACTCAAATTACAATGTCAATAACATTTTCAAGGAAAGTGAAATAATACAAACAAACATCCTTTTACAACTTTCACACAAAAGCAATAACAATGAAATAATGAAACTGATTTCGCTTAGTTTCTGACTCAATTTCTGATAGAGTTTCTAATAGTATTCCTTAGTGCTTTTCGAGAGAGATTTTGAATTTCAATTCTTGTGTTGATCCTTCCTGCCAATCTTATGCAACTTTCACATATCTTAGATTAATCTTCTTTGCAATGACTAGTTTTTTATTTTTCTCTAAGAAAACTTAATTTAAACAAAATTAGTTTTGATGTTAGAGAAAAATCCCATGAAAATGGGAACCAAATATTTGAATTTTTGAAAACTTAAATAAAGTTGATCCTGATTTGTTTCTTTGCCGAGCTTAAGTTGTTTGACAGTTGCTACACAAGGTGATTTGTTCCAATCTTCTATTGATTAAGTGGAAATTAAAAATACATTCAAATAATAAGTATAAATATGAAAAGATATGACCAAATCTTCTTATAACTAATTCCTCAAGAAATAGTCCAGCACTACTTATCTAACTGTTGTAAACAAGTCTTCTACTTTCTTCAATATTTCTATTTGAATTTTGTCATAAAATTCTCACAGAAAATTAGGTTGGATTTTTCCAAAATATTTAGCCTTATCTTAAGCAAAATATCTTCAAATTCTAGAATTTGATTCCAACAAACTAAGCTATAACCTTATCTTAAGAACCTACTAAAAACTATATTTAAATTTTTTAGCACAACTTTGTCCAATAAATCCTTGTATAGAGATTTGTAAATTTTCTTAAACTTAATATATCAAAATCCTTTTTCGGTTAATAACCTTACTAAATTTAAAACTTGATCAATCTTACCAAGAATATCAAAATACCTTCTTTCCAAAATATGTTGATCAAACCTAAATCAAAGATTCCACAATCCTGATTCTTAACTGTACCTAAATTAATCTAACTTAAAATTCTCATGGACTAAATCCAACTTTAGTGGAACAAAATTGAATATATTTTCCTAATATACCTAATAAGGTGGAGTTAGGCCTTCTAACAAATTTGTCCAACTTAATTTATTCAAGTTAGTTAGAAAATGACTTAGAAATAGCAACTGATCACAATATTGAATGCAAACTGTATCGTTCTAATCTTTTGCCAATATACTTTCCAACATACATTCTAACATACATTCTGATAAGTACAAACTCAAGCTCATTTTTCCTCTTGACACTTCTTTCCTTTAGAACCTCCTGCATACTCAAAAAGCTTGTTAAGCTCATTTACATTTTTTTGTTATTGTCAAAATATATTAGGAGAAAACTCAACAATTTTAATTCTAATGTCTCTTTAACATTAAATTTTTGTACCTTTTAGTAGGGGTAGGCACAGTTCAGTTCAGTACGGTTTGCCCCCTCTTACCAAACCGAACCTAACATAATATAATTGTTTATTTATTTTTTCTTTTTTGAAAGTCAAACCCAACCACACAATCTAGTTTATAAATTTTTTAAACCAAATTAAAACTAATTGGATTCACGGTTCAAACTGTTTGTATTAAATTTTTACTAAATATTTTTATCTTCAATAAATGTGAAATTTCAAATGAAATTCACTTAACTTAATTTTAATAATTGATTCAAAATTAAGATAAAAAATAACAATATATGAAAATTTTGATGAAATCTATAAAGATTGATGAAAAAAAATGAAAAAAGTACAAAATAATTGCATGAATTTTTTTTGTTTAACTAAATGATTCGATTTGCTTTGCTACCCCGAACTGAATTGTAAACCATTTATATATAACCTAACTGAACCATAGACTAAATGGTTCACAAAAAAATTGATTTTTTTGTTCGATTCAATTTATGATTTGATCCATTGTTCATAATTTTTTTGCCTAGCCTTACCTCTTAGGTATTACCTTTTCATATTAAACTTCAATAACACATTTTTCTTTAATAATACCTCTTTGGTATTTTTTAAAACCAAAGAGGCACTATTAAAAGAAAAAGGTAATAGGTTTTGTTATCATTGGTGGTTTTATAGAAACACCAATAATAAAAAGTTAATATCGAAGAGAAATATTAGAGATACTTATTAAAAATTAACATCAATGAAGCATGATTATAAGAAAAGGGTACTAAAAAGGTATATCAATGGAAAAGCTTTCGAAATTCTATATTTTATGATAACACAAAATTGATATATAGTATTATCATGTTAACTGTAATAAGCTCTTAAATAACTTTATAATTTCACCAATATGTCTATTCCCTTTCTAAAATGATAACTCACATATAACATGAGCTTTTATCAATAGCATAAAAAATTTTAAAAGTTTTTTATTAAACTACCTTTTCAATATTGCGTTTTTTTTTTAATGGTGCCCCAATGGATTTTAGTTTCAGTGAGTGCCTCTTCAATACAACATTTTAATCTTAGTAGTTAGTTGTCATTAACTTTTGATTAATTAATATTTTTGAAATGTCACCATATATCAAAATTAAATTCACCTTTTTCTTTCAATAATATCTCTTAGATGTTAACATTTGGTAAGGTAACTCTACAATAAAAGAAAAAAATATTGAAGAGGCACTATTAAGAGAAAAATGTATTATTGAAACGATATTTTTAATGAAAAAGGTAATAACAAAGAGATATCTTACCAAAATTTGGCACTAAATAGGGAAGGTAACATTGAAAAGGTATATTATCAAAAGTTAATACAAAAAAGGCACTATTAAAAGAAGAAGGTACTATTGAAAAGATATGTTAATGAAAAATCTTGTAAAGTTATATTTTTCAATAGATATATACATGTTTTTTTTATTATATATATACTCTACATGTTATATATATTAATAAGTTTAACATAAGATAAATACATATGCCTACATAGGTATACATACATGCACACACATAATTTATATATATAATGACTATGAAACAAATCTTCACATGTATTTTAAGTCATAAGGATTAAAATTACGTTTCATACTTGTTGGCTTCTATATCAATGTTGTGCTTTCCTTCTTTTTTCCCCTTGTGAGTAGAGTCATCATCCTTTTTTTAAAGACTTCAAGAACGGTAATTTACATAAAGGAAAATTTAAAGTTATTTAATGATCCATTTATGAGAATGGAATAAAATCATGATTTTGATTTATAAATGTACATACAAAAATGACAAAGAGAATAGAATTAGGATTCAAATTCTATTTAAAGTCCTTCCACATACCAAATGTGCTATAAAATTAGTAACCAAAAGAATTTTATAGATACCATTTTATTTTAGTTGTTATATCTTTAGTGATTTAAATTTTTATTTATGAAAGGCTTTTAGCTACCAACATTGAGATTTTGTAGTTAATTATATTATATTTAGTAATCAAAAGATGTTCCCTCAACTTATAGAGTTTTAGTCCCAATGTATTTACTACCAATGACTAATTTGGTAGTTAAAAGTAACATTTTGCTACTATAATATATTAGTAGCTAAAGAGTAAATTTGTTGTAGTATCAACTAGATCTGATCATCAATTATAATTGTTTCAAGCTCAATTAGATGAATCAGTCTTAAATAATGCCTTATATATTGCCCTAACTCTAGCTCATTGGGTTTATTAGTAGGATAATTCATAGAGGTTACAAGCTTTGTGTCTAGTTTCAAGGTTAGAGTAAGTAGGCTAAACTTTGAGTGAAGTTAGTAAGCTATGTATTTAGTTTCTCTCTATCTTGAAGAGGATTCAAATGGGTGGGAAACTAATAGGAATCAACTCCCCAGATCAATCACGTACAACCGAGCTATAAGACTCCAAGGACTCACTCAGACGATATTGGCTCGAAGCCCCATCTAAAATAGGGACTCCCATTCCAAACTCTCTATTTCACTATATTGTTAACTTGAGTACTAAGCTCTCACATGTGCTAACATAGTTTTTGAAGCTACCAAGCAAACATACCTACTTACCAAGCAACTATACTCTAACCTAGATAACATTCAAGTACACCAGCCTCAAGCATCTGTTCGAGCCAACCAGCATCCGACCCCAAATCAAGCTAAGCTATAAGATACCCTATTTGAAGGGGTTTAGACATCCTTAAGTGATCAGGCATTGACCTGAACCAAGTTAAGTCAACTCTGACTACGGATTTATTACTTCACTTTTATCTAAATTATACCATACTCTAAACACCAACTACTATGTGATACGTGTTTTCGAGCATAATATTCTGAAAGGATTCTTTACTTTTTTCGTACTAGATATTTTTTGTCTCTTTTACCCTTTTTAGTATATTTCATGTATTCTATTTATAAATTACCTCTTTTTGTGTTTTCCCTATGTATTGTAAACCTAGTAAGCTAGTATAAAAACCCAATTTGTTGTACGTAGGCAACAACTCTCATTATCAAAATTAATACAATCTTCCTTTGTGAGCAACCCTAGTGTTCTCATTATCCTATTAACTCTTATCTATTCCCTTTAGCAAAGAGTAATGGCGACTAGCCCTATAGTTCGGACCGATGAGTCATATCCAATGGATTGTAGGTTGAGTAGGATCGATTGGTGTATCATATCTAATTAGCAGTTGCTCAGACTTTGCTGTCTTCTTTTGTTTTCTTTTGATTCATTTATTTTTTGGTGCTACTCTGTACATCCAACCTCGGAGATGCATCAACAAGTTTGGTGTTTATGTTTAGGCTTTTATCTTAGGCTCTTATAAAAGTCTAATGGTGTGCTTCTTAGGTTTTCTAGTTTAAGAATAGGTAGATGGGTCTCATCTCTACAATTTTTAAGATATGCCCCTTAGTATCAAGTCTTAGCTCAAGGGCTACTGAGGACTCTAGGCTTAAAATGAGTAACCATTGGACTTTAGGCTGGGTTAGACTATTTAAATGCAATCTTTAAGAGCCATATGAAAATTCCCCACTTGCTAGCAATGTCCTTTTTCTTTTAAAAAAAAATTCATGAAAAATGTCAATTGGTAAAAGTCAAAGACTAACCTATGCCACAAACGATGAGACAATAGACTCTCTATAAAATTACAAAGGTGATAGGAATAATGAAACTAGATGACAACTAATAATGGGTAAAGTGGTTATTTTATAAAAGGTGACATAACAAAAGAGTAGGTATGAGGAAACAATTATTTGCAACATAAGAATTACTTATAGGACTTGAAAGTTTTTTTTTTTTCTTTTTGGAAAAGCTAATTTATTAATAAAAGTTACATAGAACACTTATGCTATAAAGGATTAGATGCCGGCACGATCGGAACAATGGAAGACGCTTATTACAAAGGTGATAAAGCTATGTAAGAAACACAAATGAGGGGATACATTCCAAATATGATGACTTATCAAAACATGTTACACCCCGCTTTACAAGTGTCTACTTAAAAATTTTTCTTAAACTCTTAATACCCAAAGATAGTTTGTTATTGCCATCCTTAAGTCAAGGATAAGGTAAAACCTATATCTAACCTACTCTTTTGTTCTATAAACAACTACTTTCAAAATCATTTCTCATTCCATATGACAAACAATAGCATAAGCTTTCACATTAGCAACCCATTCTCGGAGTCACAGGTATACACTTCTTATACAACATAGTAATTTTTTTACAATTACACATTTCTAGACTACCATGACTATACTAAATCTTTGGTGAAAGTGTAATGCTCACTACTTTTTTGAAAAGCTATCTCCATGCACTTAAGCCATATCGTGTAATTAATAACTTCTCTCAAGATCCCAATTTTAGCTAAAGTTCTAAAGTCTCTATGTTGCTCCGATACCTTCTTTTAACTATTCATCCATAACCTAAGCTATCCTCTAACTTTGCTAGCTGTAAAATTTTTAATAAAATCATCCTCTAACCAACCTTTTGCTTCCCTTATTTTTACATTTTTCTCATCATTTTTGCTTCTCAGCTATTCTTTGAGTATCATTCTAGTGAAAATTTCATAACCAAAATCCTCTTAATCATCCTTTGCCCTTAACAAATTCCTATAGTTAATTGATTAACTCACTTTTCTCCTAAGTTTGAGTTTGAGAAACCAATTCAACACTTCATTTAACACTTCACCACTTCAATTCCCCCCAAAATCCTCATATCACACATCACTACTCCCCTAAATTCTCACACTATATTGCCAGTTATACCAATTTTACCCTATATTATCTTATTTGACACGATGCACATAAAGGCTAGGAAAATATATAATACCTAGTAGCTAAACTCCATTAAAGCTATGAAAAATATATTATACTCAGTAAATTATGATTATTATATTATGGTCATGAAAAGTACTAAAATAGTGAAATATATAATATTTTCCAAAAAGTCAATTTTAGGTCTGATTTTACTAGAAATTAGCTTAAATTCAATAAAGGATCAAATAAAATTATAAGATTCGAAGTAAATATTTCCAAAATCGTAACTAAGCTCCATAAATCATTACAATTTAGATTGATTAAGAAAGGAAATTAAAGACCCAATATTCCTTTAATTGGAAAAACAAGGTAGATTACATAAAGTTAATTTAATAAATTCTATACATGTAGTTTATCAAAAATTATTTTTAATGTAAATTAAATATATCACATGAGGAATATACCCACAAAAAATTAGCTCAAACTAACATCGTTCACTATTTTTAAAAATTCAGTAGAATCAAGTCTATTCTTAAGGAACCTATATAAGCACTTCTAATTTTAAAATCTTGGGTTGATATTCTGATTCTACATGCAAAAATATATAGGAAAACCAAATTTCATAATTCTTAAATATCATTTGATATTTCAAATTTGCGCTTTTTCAATTCTTTAGTCACCAAAACTCCACCGAAAAAGGACCCCCTATCAAAAACCTCTCTTTCGATGTCAGAATTCAACCCACAAATGTTCATCATGCCAAGTCTTCATTTGCTTTGCTTTCTAATTTTCCACTATATTTTTCCTAATCTTTTCCCAAATTTTGTTTAATGTCCTAATATAATTTCTAGAGAGGTTTTTCTTGATGCTTAACTATAAAAAATATCTAAGAATAAAGTGTGATTTTTCTCATGTAAATCATTAGTCGATGGATTTAGTTAGTGTCTTCCAAATGTCACTCCTTCCACTAATCTAGATGCTACATGTTGCCAAAGAAGTCGTTATCCTATGTAGAGCTCATAGGACACTAGTTTTGCTGACTTAGTGTGAGCCATGCCATTTCCTTAATATGTCTAGGGGCTTTGCTATTTGTTTATAATTTTCCTTTGATTTACTATAATTTTTAACTAATTATTTAATATATTTAATATTATATATTCGTATCGAGTAGACACAGCGTATATGGCATAATTACATAGTTATACTATATGTTATTTAACGCCCAAAATTATTTTTATAAGTCAAATGATTTTTCTCTAAGGTCTCATGGTCATTTAGAACTCAAATTTCGAGTTTCCAATAATTACTAAGTACACCTAGTAAAAATATATTTTATTGAAATTAAATATTATAAATATTTTATTTTAATAAATTGACGTTAATAAGGCTATTTGTTTGACTTCTATGAACTTATATTAAAGTTTGGCTCAATTCGAACAAAATTGTTTGAAGGCCCTAAATCATTCCAAACACCTTAATTCATGTTAATATCAAATAATTTGGGTATAGTCATCCAACTTAACATATTTCGTAAACTTCTCTTAATAGCTTTTCTTTATAAATGGTCTGTTGCTCTAAGTTTTGGGTAATAAGTCGAAGATCGGGTCTCACAAAGAAGACCAATTGTTTTACAATGGAATAAGTCAAACTGGAATGATAGAAATGAATGATTATTATACAAAGATGACATTAGTTGTAGAGAGGTGATAATCTAATTTGTGATAACACGACAACATGCCAATGTAGGAAGATAATTATTTATAGTCTAAGGGTAATGAATTATTTAAAAGACTCAATTTAAAAAAAAAAAAAACTTCTGGGGATTCTTCTTATCAATGAAATCTAAAGAGAACTTATGCTATAAATGACCAAATTGTTGACATTATCTAAATAATAGAAGTCAATAATAGAAACAACATGATGAGGACAACAAAACTACAAAGGAGATAGCTGATAATTAAAGGGCAATTATTTTACAAGCGCAATGCCCAGTATCACATAAAGGTGATAAGAGATAATCTAGGGATGATAACTATTTATAAATCAAGGGTGACAACTATTTACAACTCTAAAGATTTTTATTTATTCCCTTTTTTACTTTACATGCACATGTGTTATTGTACAAACTTTTAGATACAAATAAGAAACACCCAACAATAAAGTAGCACAAGAAAAATAAAAAATAAATGAATACTTAATATATGCAATAAAAGTACACACATACAAATGCTTGCTAGCCATGAAATAATAGTACAATAATTAACTATTATAAAAATTTTCAAGTTGTAATTTTGTTATAGCCCCAAGATTACACCAATTTGGTTAGAAATAGAGGAGACCCCTATTAGGCATATAATTTTTCTATAGAAAATAAAAATTAATGAATTTTAGAACTAAAATATTATACAAAAATGACTATCATATCATAAGTTACAAGGAATTTTTTTTTACATGAAAAAGTACATTGTATAACCACTATATCACATGGGAAAAAAATAAAATGACAAATCATTACTGGTGATTTTTTTTTTTTAAGAAACATCATACTAATATTCATTTACTAGCCCATAAGAAATTCAATGCAATTAAGGGGTTCCATTTTGAATTTTTGTTACACCACCTTCAATTAAAAATATATATATACTACAAGATTAAGGTTTAAAAAATATTTTTTTTCTTTACAAAAATGTTTTAAAAAAGTCTTTGAAAATATTTTAGGAGTTGTTAACTAGTAAACTAGCAAAAATAAATAATAATAAGATTAGGGTTCTTAGGTAAAAAAACCCTAAGCAAGTTAATGGCAAGCAAAATTTTCTAAAAAAAAACTAATTTTTTAAAAAATATTAACTAAAGAACTGAGCTTATAGCTAACCTATTAAAACAAAAGTCACTATATAGAAATTACAAAAAAAAAAAAAAAACTAATTAATGGGCCTTAATTTTTATGATTTTTCTAAAGATGCCAAAATATACAAAAATATATAAAATGCAATAAAAATGAAAATTTCCTATTTTTTTATTTCGAATTTTCAAAAATAGCAAAACAAAAAGTTTCTACTTTTTTTAACAGTTACCTATAAGGAGTTCATGTACATACTAATTGGGACTAAACCAACATAGCTATGATTGTTTTTAGAAAATTTTAGTGGGTTGATCCTTTTATATAAAAAACGAGTCAAGTCTACATTTTTATCCATTTAATTTTTATTAAGAAAAGAAATCCTAAAAAACTTATCTTTTATTGCCAAATTAAAAATAAATAAAAAAACCTAATTTGAGAAAACACCAATTAAGATTCTTTATTTTAAAAATAAAAAAAATAAAAAACATGACTACTTGATAAAACTTTTTTTCCCCTAGAAAAATCCCTAAAATGTCAAATTTATTAAAAATGCAATCCTATTCAAATATTCTAAAATATGCAATCTAGATATGAATCTAGAGAAAAAGATGCAGATATACCTGAAGGATGCAACTTTACTTAAAAAATGTGATTTTTCTAAAAATATGCAATTTTCTCTAGAATATGGAAAGACAACTAAAATATGTAAATATATATAATCTTATTGGAAATATGCAGTTTTAGAGAAAATATGTAATTATCGTCGAAAACGTACAACTATTATGGAAAATAAGCAATTACTATGGAAAATATACAATTACTATAGAGATGCAATCAATATGAAGAACATGCGATTATTATAGAAAATATAGAAAACATGCAATTATTATAGACATTATGCAATTACAATAGAAACTATAGAAAACATGCAATTACTATAGACGTCATGCAATTTGTATGATGAGTATGCAATTATTATTCTAAATATGCAATTGACATGATAAACATGCAATAAATATTACCAAGATGTAATTTATCTTAAAAGTACTAAGAATTCAATTCTAATGTTAAACATGCAAGAATAAGATCAAGTAGTAATAAAGAACAATTATTTGTACAAGAACCTCCAAAAAAAAAAAAGTTCATGTTAGTACCCATTCCATGCAAATAAATAAATATGCGATTTCAAGTAAACTAAATTTTTAAAATAGCATGCATAAAAAAAAATCATAAAATAACAATAATAATAAGAATCAACAATAATGAAATAACTAAAACTAAGGACTTACACAAAAGAAAAAATGAAATAAAGTTAAGATGGGTAACAATTAAAACTACTAAAACAAATTAAATAAAACAAATAAAAAGTTAAAAAAAAAAATACAAAACCTAAAACCTAACTATTATTGTGTGGGTTAAATCAGAAACTCCAACGAATTACGGTGTGTTTGTAGGTTGGACTCTATAAGTCATGGATTGGGTTCCCTCTTTCTTCTTCTTCTTCTCATTGTCCAACTTCACACAATAACACCTATCAACCAAAGTGAGGGAAAAATTGAAGATTTATGACATTTCCATTGTTGAAGAAGAGATTAGACATAACGCCTTTGATTTTAGTGGTGGTTTTGAGGAGTCAAGTGGTGGTCGATGGTGGTGATATTTAGGTGCTACTATGGTGGTTCATTTAATGCAAAGTGAGGGTATATTTTGGGGTTTTGGGATACGAGGAAGTCGTTTGTGATGTTGGTTTTGTATAGGATGTGTGGTTAGTGGTAGTTTAAACGGGGTTATATGGTTGGCTTTGGGGTTCGGTGGTAGTCACACTAGAGACCACAACAACTTGCAAATAGGTATAGGTTTGGTTGTTAGGGTGTTAGTGAGTCTACTTTGATGGGTAGCTTATGTTGTTGTTAGCCATAGGTGGTGTTTAGACTAGAGAGAAAGAGCGCAGTAGAGAGAGAAAGTTACATGTGTATGGGTTGTTTGCATATATTTAGGTGTAACTTGATTCTATTCAAGTGTTAGTTCTATTACTTGTAATATTACTATTTATATCTAATTTGGAACTCGAGATAAGATTGTTATACAACTAGCCATAGATAAACTTAAAGACATGAATCTCTACAAAATTTGGATGTTTTGATAAGATTTGGTCAAATATGATCTCAATTCAGGTTCTAAAAGCTCTTTCTAATTTTCCCTACTTTAAAAAATTACTCCTATTTCATGTAGGATTCAAACCTACAACCCTACCTCTCCACGTTCACTCCATAGCCATCTATGCTATGCTCACTTTCTTAATATCTCATGCATTCAAAACATATTTAAACCTTTCCTAACTAGGCATAACTTTAAATTTTATCTTTCAAATCTAAGCCCAAGTGTTTTAAAATAACCCAAAATATATTTAAATATACAAGCTAAGAATTTTCAACATAAGTTTAATTTAATAAATTCCAAGACATTTTTTTTATTTGTCTCGTATTCAATTTTTAAATAAAACTTTCTTTTAGATCCAAATTTTTACTAGATTTTTTTCTCAATAAATATTTCTTCCAGTGAAGCCCATTTTTTTTTTAAACAAAAAACTCAGAATTTATTAAATTACATGTATATCATTAAACTTTACCTAACTTAACCCTAAATAACTGACTGACTTGACTCATACATTTTTTATACTTTGTTGTTTTTTTTTTTCTTTTAATTTTTTCATCATTTTCTTCTTGTTTTCATTTTTTTTTTATTTTTTTATTTTTTTGTGAACCTTACCTAAAATAATAAAAGAAAAAAAATATGAAGACAAAAAATGAGGTATCTATACCTACCCTTTAGTTGGTGCCCCCCTTAAGTTGATTGAGAATGAAATGCTAATAGTGAGTGGGTGGTGATGGAAGTGTAGGATATTATTGAATATAGATGGAAGGATTAAAAGAAGATGAAGAGGTTAATGGTAGAGTGAATGTTAGTTTTATTGAAGAGGTTAATGGAAGAGAGTGTATTTTGTTAACTTATTGAAGTAAATTGTGTTTGTGAAGTTTTAAGCTAACTTGTAGGTGGGAAGGTAAGGGAAAACATATATTTTGAAATTGTGACAAAGAGGTGTGATGATGGGGCTTTTTGAAGAATAATTGGCATGAAGGTATACTTACTAGATTTTGCCAGATAAGCAAGCAATATCCCCCTTACAAGTCAGCTAAAACATGCTTGAAGTAAGAGATTTTAGTTGGCTTTTTGTCACTTCATGTTAAAACATGATTACCTTGCTTCTTGTCTTAGGTTAATGATGAGTTTTTTTTTTAACTTATAAGCTTCTATATTCATATATTTTTATTAATAAAATAAAGGAGTACAAAAGGAGAAGAGAGCATAAGCCTGACCTCTCAAACATAAATAAGGAAGTACTACTCACCTTGCAATTCATATAACACAAGAAAAAATAAGTTAAGGAGAGTTGGAGTCCTACTTCCAAAACAAAAACTAGTCTTAAGGTAAAAATAAAGTTAATGATGCATAGTTAGTTTGGAATAAGGGTTTTTAATTAGAGTAAGGCTAATTAGTTGAAGATGTAGGTAGAATAGGATAGGATAGTTGAGTTGAATTATTTATTATGTTATAGAAAGTTTACATTAACTACATAAAGGTAGAAGGAGTTTTATTTTACTAACCCATGCATGCATTGTGGCACCACCCACTAAGTGGAAGGATGAAATTTTGTAAT